>JZKD02S1065316.1:124463-166830 GCA_000966675.3 Picea glauca
TTATAATATTCATCCATTAGATTCAAAATTATAGTCATAATAAAATAGAGTCTCTGTAGATTGTTGTTGTATATTTCATTTCTTAAAAACATAATTTTAATAACAGATACATTGTCGTGGAAAACAATAACTCATTATCATTCATTTCATTTTTAACGAACATACTGTTAAACAATTGTCAAATTGACATATCAAATCTTGATAAAAAAAAATTAAAAAATAGTCATTAGAAAGACAACAAAATTATTTACAAGTTTTGTTTTTACTGTAAAGTGAAATTCTAAATAAAAAAAATACTTTTGTATGCCAGAAGTTGAAGAACTTGTGAAAATACAGTTTTTTTTGTCATAAAACAAGCAAAAGTGTTACCCAGCTTCATGATTTTACCCTGCACCAATTCAAATTTTGATTCCATATATGAATTCCTCTCTCAAATATCTTTCCAACGGCTATAACCATGCCTCAAACTAAATTCTAGAAGTGAAAAGTTACAACAATTACATGTTGTAATTTCCACCCTTTTACTGCTACGGAAATGTATTTATTAATTTCGGAGAATTGTCATTGCCCAAATCAAAATTACTGGTTGACATGTGTCTTCTACTCTTCAATATATTTCCAACAACTATTCATTTACTCAAATCTGAGATCCAAGCTTAAAGTTATGGTCCAGAGAAGTTTAGGTTGTTTTACCCAATTTACCCCTGCATGCTACATGTGCCTTATTTCTCTTCTTGCACATTTTGAGGTACCCATAACCAAAATATGACTCCATCGCTACCTTCTATGGGTCATAATATTTCTACCGACTTCTCTTGTGCCCCAAATGGACTTCTGAGCATGGAGTTATGCCCTATGGAAGTAAAATTGGTGCCAAAATTTTACCCTCATTGTTTTGGTTGTAAATTTTTCATATGAGCTCTGTTTTGCAAATCGTTTAGCTCATTGGATAAATCTCTCTGAGTTATTTTATTTGAGATGAAAACACAGCTTGTACCTTGGTATACTTTGTTCTCACTAGTTTTGACTTGCTAAAAATTTCGTTTAGGGCCTAAAAAATGCCTTGCAAGTTATTGACCTTCAAAATTATGAAACAAAATACAGAAAATTTCATACAAAATGTATTTGTTTACTACTCTAATAGTATTTTAAATATGAATCGTTGATCTCAAATCAATATAAACAACAACCATTGATCTGACTCTATCAACAATTGACCATCAACACTTTCCTTTGGACACACAAAACATTTTTTCCCAAATAGTCGATCTGATCGTTGGTCGTCAGATCAACTCCTCAATGACCAATTTGCGCAAAACTATTAAATTGGCCAATTCGATCATCGACCATTGGTAATCGATGATCCCCGATGACTATTGACTACACTTTCCCAAATCAGAGGACCTAAACATCAGTCATCAGCCACTTCCGCTGGTTGACGTGGAAACTGATGACATGGTATGACACGTGGATGTTGACGTGGCATGACACGTCATATTGAGGTGTCAACTTGGGTGATGTGTCACAACAAGTTTATGTTTATGTGGCATGACACATGGATGATGACATCATCATCCTCTTCCCTCCATTGGCCATCGACCGACTCTCTTGGAAGACCCGAACACCTCGTCGAATTCGTCGACGCATGACCATCGGTGCATCAGTCATCGACGACTTCTATTTCTTGATTCAAAATACTTCACCTAATTCGGCCAACCTTCGACCACCGTCTGATCAGCCATCAAATATTTCCATTGGCAATTGATAACACTTCGGTGGATTCATCCAACCCACGAATGTCGTCCATCGACGATTAGAGATGTCTTATGGCTGAAACAAACTCTTCTCCCTTTCGGTCGACCCAACCATCAGTCGTCGATGATTTCTCTTGGTGAAATTTAACACTTTGAAATTTTTTGACATTTCTCCAATTGATCTAGGTTGTCGATCTCATATTTTTCACAACCCCTGAAAGGAATCTTGGTTGTTTCTTGTATCAAATTCATCCAACTCTATCAACACATGCTCATTGGTCTTCATCCATTGGCGTTTTCTCTTGGCGAATTTCCAACACTTCTCCAAACTCTTCAATCTAACCATTGACCGTCGAAAGACTCTGTTGTCGAACCTCGCACTTAGAAAATTTTGGTCACAGTCCAGATGAATCTGGATCGTCGATATCCATCAACTTCCAAATGTCAAAATTAAATATCAACCATTGATTTTATCAACCTTCCTGACGACTGAACCTTTACGATTTTTTTTTAAATTTATCAAGGTGAATCTCAACCATTGATCTTGAGATCAAACGTGATCTTGACTGTCAATTCACCAAACTGCCTGCAACTCTACATGCAACCATTAAAACTTGAATTTCGACCATTCCGAATCAAATTTCGATCTGGAACTTTACTTCTTAGCTCCATGGAACCTATTAAATAGTATGGAGTCATTTAAACTCAGATTTCACCCACAGATTTGGGGATTTCTCTCTGAATTCTTTGGTTTTCCTCAAATCTGTCATAGACAAAATATGCAACATCGAATTTCACCAATTCACTCTAATTCAATCCCATTCAATCCCGGTGTTTGAACCAAATTCTCTAATACCATAATGTAACATCCCCCAGCCCAACCAAGGGACATTACAGTATGGAATACTCATAAAAGCAATAATTTCTCCTAACTAAATTAATTCTTTTACAGTTAACTAATTTCATGTAGCTTTTAACTATGAATTAAAATATATTTATCTACTATCTACAACCATAAAATATAAGCATCTATAACATGTTAATAATCAACATGAAATGCAGCTAAAAAACTCATTACAACAACATATAAATCATTCTCATTTACACAGAGTTCATGCACAACAATAACACATGTAAATAACTCAGCAACAAGATAAAACACTTATTTTTTAATAGTGGTTGTGCAATCAGTTTCTTAGGACAGAAGTTCCACTCAAGCATAGACTGACTATTCAAAATCTCAACATCCAGTCACCCCCAAGCTAAGGCTAGTAATACAATAAAGAGGGTGGTCTCTCACAATCCACTCACAATTCATAAAACCAACAACCCATTGATATCTTCCTACAATTATCCCAATTTTCCACCATCTCTCTTCCTCATGACCTGTCCAACCCAAGGAATGTACCCCTTCACTAATCTTAGTTCCTCGGGTATCCCATTGATTTATCAGGGTCTCTCTGGCATAGGTAACCAATAATATCTCAATTGGGAACTCAAGGGAACTTGCTCCCAGGAAAACTACCAGCAAACCAACAACAAACACTTGTTGTTTTAGTGCAACTCACACAGGAGTTCACTCTTCAGGATTGAAAACCTGGTTCTTCAATTTATAGCTCCAAATACACTCCAATACAGTCCAACTTGCTCTATAATTCACCCTTCATGGTTTCACCAATTACAAGCTCTCTTTCTTTCTTTCTACTTGCTCTGCATGCACCCAAAACTCAATATATAAAACTGCTCTCTCCACCCATACGAATTTCCTCTCTTTTGGCTTTCTTTGCTTGACTCGCACTCTTACCCAAGATGATTGTAATCAAACCCCATGTTCCCAATAAATATGGGATGTGACTACTCATACCCACCCTCTTACATGTATTCAATGATTAGCATTGGGAACACTCAATCAGAAATTGGAAGGTTCATATACAAATAGAAAATTTAGGGAAATGGGTTGAATTAATATCAATGGGTAATTCCTCGTTGGACCCCCTCTTGGCCATTATCCTAGACACTCCCCTATATTTTGGATTAATTCATCCCCCATATCTTGTCGGTGTCCCCTTAGTAGCAGGCATCAAATTTTATTATTAAAACATAGAAATACAATTCGCATATTACATCGCTTTGGTTGTAGCCACACATTATATCTACACAAGCATTAATTAAACTGAAGATTAGATTGGGGATGTTACACATTTTTTTCGATAGGGCCTGTATAGGACTATTCCTGTCTCCACCAACTCTACAATCCTATTGGGTTCCTCTGCAATTCATTCCTTGCAAACATGCAACTCATGCCAATTCATAGAGTTATTGGCCATAGGCCTTGGGTTACTTATACATGCATTTAATAGGAGTTAACCATTATGTAATTGACCATCACAGAAGAGTTTAAATGCTAATGCATTCATACATCATGTTCATAAATCCATACTTTTTCTCTCAAGTGCACAATCCTACACATTTACATAGCTTTTAAAATATAAACAAAATACAAAGAGAAACTTATCTGTTATGAGCAGTCTGATAGCCAACTAACCGAGGGTGAGCACTTTTCCACCCAATCATAGGCTCTTTTGCACTGTCATTTTTAGTAGCAAGCCACCCTTGTGTCAGGCCATGATACCACCAAGGAACATTCAGTGTCTCAAATAAAATTAACAGTGTGAAGGCTACTCTCCTTCACAAAATATACTGACATAAATCCTCTATACCCACCATTCCCAAGGCCTCCACGAGGTTTCTCATATTTTTTCCATGTATATTTCCTTTGTACAAGGGGTTCCCTTCACTACTCCACATTCCCTTAGTGCCCTCCCCTTCGAGTGCTATTTTATGTCAAACAAGCATCAAGCTAGCGGTCCTCTCAACTTAGTTCAGGTTTGGGTTCTCTATCCAGCCACACAAGTTATCTTTCTATGTCTCTCTAGTCATGGGTTCTTCCCAACTACAAGCATTCTCCACACTCTTTGCACATTCCCCCTCTTCCTCCAGACTCCCAGACTCTTTGTCTTCTTCAGTATGCACCTCATTTGTTTATTCCTTCCTTCTCCAAGAAATTTCTGCATCTACTCCTCCCTTCCTTCGATGAGAAGGACCTTGGGTCAATCAGGGAAAATGAGGTGGTATTTTTGTACCCTGGATGATATTCTTCAGTTGTACTAGCTAGTCCTCAACACTTCCATTCATTGTGGGTGGTTGGTTGTTCAACTGCCAAACCCTTCTCATTAACTAATTTTCTTTGAATTTAGGAAAAAGGGAAATAAATTGATTATTCCCAAAATAACTCAAAAAGGTGACTTGGGATTCTTTAGCATGAAAAACCCCATTTATGCCCCCTCACTATTCCCTCTTGTGGTGTCCTGGCCAATACTATTTCTCCACCCACGAGTCATTTTTTGTTTTTCTTTATTAAACAATTAATACATTTACATTGTTCAGATTACCATGGCATGGTAATATTATCTCTATGTTGAGATAATACCATCACTAATCATGTTTTATTACAATTAATCACATAACCAAAAAGGGATGTTAAATTCCATTGTCCCTTTAAAGGAACATTGTCCTCGATGTTCTCTCCTCTCGGAAACACATGTCATGTCTTCATCCTTCAGTGTCTTTAGCAATGTCATTTCTCCTCAGTCTAGTCCACTTCCAGACTTCTGGAAATTTTGCTCATTCCTACAACAATCATCAAACACCATGCATATTAAAACCAATTTTATGCATAAATATCCCATTGTTTCTCATAACTCAGATAAAATATTAATTTCAACATAATACTTATATGTACAATCATGGATCTGCATCCATATGGCTACCATGGTTAGACTCAACACAATGTTTTTTTATTACACATACCCATTGCGCTCATGATCCTAGTTAGCTCATAACATGATTTATCCAAGTTTCCTCTTCATTGCAATCACTCACCTTACAGGCTCAATCATCCCCTTCTCTGCCACATAGTCCCTTGAGTGATCCATATTTCATGCTAAGGCTTCCTCACACTAGAAGAGTACAAAGACTTGCAAATTCTTACAACCAATGCATTCCTATGGATTTCTCTAATACAATACAACAATATCAATGGTGATCATGGCATATAGGGTTTTGATGTCACATTAGTACCCTCTCTCCCATGATTTCCAGTTTAGTAGCCACAATATGTCCTTTTAATAAAACTCTATCATCTCACATGTATCATTCATACATACAGTAACTGTGAGATATCATTACCAATTTTAATCAGAAATCTTTCAAATCTACTTCCCACAGACTTCAAATTCCATTATCTATTTTGAGATTTGAACTCAGATCCCACAAGTGTGATATTTTCTTCTCATAAAAGTTTGGATTTTTTTTGCAATGGCATGCATCGACCTTCCTTATGGACTTACATTGTTTCCATACCCAAGGCCATCCTTATTGTAATTTCTCAACCTTCATACAACCATACAAATTGTTATTTTTCTATGCACATTATACTTTAATTGTACAATTACAATGGATCACAAAATGATATTAGAGTTGTAAATACTAACAATTGCATCACTTCAATCTATCAATCATATGATATAGGATGAAATTATCATTCCCCACATAAGCATTATCTAGCACACCAAGATTTCAATAATGCAATCAACCATCACAAGGAGTTAAATCAATGTGCCAATGCTCATGGACACATCTACACAATGCATCCTTGCATTGACTCTGGAATACCACATATCTATGTTATGTACTCCACCATGGTGAGTTAGAAAACTCAACCAATCATTTCACCTCATGGATAACTTTATTGGAATTCATTGTAATAGCAAGAGTATGCCTCTTGACTTGATCTAATCATGAAATCAAAATCGGTATAATAAAATCATGATTTTTTTTTTTTTGAATTGGATTCATGCATGAACAATGTGTGTACATTTAAGGTCTTCTACCTTGACACATCAATTCATGTATCAACATTTAACTGAGGGAATTATTACCTCAATCCCCTTCAACATTTACGCACCATAAATATCCAAATGCATACCTACATGGTTGTTGTCAACTACTTGATGCTACCTAATCATATGGTATTTATAGAATATCATAGGATCCCTTCACCAACCTTTTGATAAGCCTTCCTACCATCCTCCTTTGTCATCATATTAATGGATTTCATTTGCAGTAACAAATTCATCAACATCTTCAACCATGCTATGCACATTTTCCTGGAAACAAAATCCATCAATAATCATATTTGATCAGCATAGCAACATTATTTCATATATATCAATAGACTTACTTGGAATCTAAAATAATTCCACATGCATATCCAAACATGTCCATATGCACCAATGCACTTTTATATGCACTAAGAATTCATGATCGGCATGTCTACTCATACCTACACATTTCTATATTTACTATGATCATCATAGATCAATTCAATTCAGTTACACACTCCAATGCATATATGTTTCAAGTTCTTAAGCTCCATGTAGCTATACTTGGATCCATCTAGATCTGTGCATCCTTGTGCACTTTTTTTTCTTACTCAGATCATTTTCCATCCAAGTATATCTTGGCCATTATGCATTCATCCATGGTTAATCAGTGCAACCATGACATATCATTTCATGAATCCATTGCAAAGAGCTTAATCCATGTTTTCCTAGCAAAGGTTTCCTCCTCTATCATTTAGTATTCCATTCCTAAATTACACCCTACTTGGGTATCAATGGAATACACCAATCAATCAAAATTATATACATATCACCAAGATATAAAACATTTTGAAAGGTATTCTTACCCAATCCCTTTCAGACCACATGCTACATTGGCATGAGAATTTTATACCTTCTTGGATTCCAGGAACCTTTCTGATATTACCTCATCATTTGGTGCTTCATGGGGACTCATAGGGTCCATTCATCAATCCTTCAATTAACATCCTTTTGTCCTACTCTCTACACGAGGTTATCCACCATTCACAATTGTCTCCTCAATAGTTCCAATATTTCTTGCACACAACCATCATCATCACATTCACATCAGTTGTCATGCCAATCATAATATAAATTTCATAGAACTTTTAAAATCATCAAGCATCATCATATATGCCCTAGCATAGTTGATTACACTCTACCACATTATCCTCAATGTGTTCATGAGTGTACATAGACATATTTCAATTTTTTTATTTTCATATAGTTATAAACACTCTTATGCCTTAACTAATCACACATACATAAGCGTTATCAGTCTTAGACAATATAAAAATTAGCAGGAGAGGAGTCAAGTAATCCTCCCTTTTCCCAACTCCTCTACATAGGATTTAATCAGGTTATTCATCCAAACACATGCACTAAAAAATATTTCCACACAAATTGTACTTATTTCTTCAAAAGCATATAATTATGTTAAACAAATCAAAGTTTTAGAGTGATAAAGGTATCTCCCTTTCTCCATATTTTTTCTCCATTATGCCCCCTTTTAGGCCCGTTTGCTCCATTTCCATTGAGCAGTCTTAGTCAAGTTTATCTTGATCTTTCCTCATTCAGAGAATCCTCCCTCCCTGGATGAAAGCACCACACTAACTCATCAAGGTTATCTCATGATTTTTTTATAAACAAGTGGATTTTTCGCATTAACCATCAGAATCATTAATTGTCTTCTTTGCATAGGTTGTCCTCCACCCATGCATATTTTCAAATAAAATCCAGGGTTCTTATACATATAGGCTTCTACAACCCATTTCTTAATTTCCAACATTCATTAGTTTGCAAGGCTATATTCTCTTGACAGAGCCCTTCCACATTCCACCCACATGGGACTACTTCAGCATACAACTTCCTTGTTGTAATATCCAATAACACCTGAAATGATCTCATGTCCAAGAGTTAGTAATAACTCTTATCATTTCAATTGTTTACCCAATATTCAATAAAGAATATAGGAATGCATCCAAACCATATGTCCACATATGTGCATACACTCTATTAGCTTACATTCACAATGTTGTTTTATGCACTCAATTGTATGCCTCAACATAATGTGTGTGCATGTCCACAGTTGGCACACTTTCTTTCACATTTATTAAAATCATTCTAACTTATGATTACCCACAATCATTCACATAAAATTCTAAAGGAATAATCATATGTGTATTTCCTTCTTTCATAGAAACAAAGCATTCTTTCTCATTTTACCTTTCAACATTCCATACTAGCTCTTTCTAAGTAATGGTATACAACCCCCTCAACTAGTATTCAAGTCAAAAAACATACCCTTCTAGATAGGGTTAGCTCAGTAACAACAATACTACCCAAAACACAGCAAGCACTTTTTGTGCTTCAATATCCACTTATTCATGTATGCATTTATACAAGGCATCCATATAATGCATTCAAACCATGACTTTAAGCATATATATACACATAGGTACCAACATCCAGGTGTACTAATTACACATTTTTCATGTCATTCTCATACATTTACATTTTATTTCAATACCATCCTTTCTGATGACAGGTTACAGTCATTCCCATGACAAGTCTCACAAGCATATTCGTAAATATGTTTCCCTCTGTCACATGGCAGCAATCAGTAAGAGATCACTCTTGCACACTTTCTATAAAAGGAAAAAATTACATATATTAGTAATCACTAAGGTAATTACAACATTATCCAGTGCATAGCAAGGACCAAGTCCTATTTCTCTAACCATTCATGCCTCAAATCATTTTCAGCCATCAAGATTTTACTAAGGGGATCCTTACCTAGAATCCCTTTCATCATTTGAGCATACTAGAACATACCTATATGGATGTCATTTAGCATTGGATGCTACCTGATCCATTGGTGTATTGGGGAGGTTCATGCATTCCTTTACTAACTCTAGATAAACACCTTACAATTCATAATATTTCTCCTCACAAGGTTGTATATAACATCCCTGACATTTTCATCCATGTTGTCAACCTTTCCTGGTTCCCTGATCATCATTGATCATAAAAATTCATCATAGAAATTCATATCTGTAGAATTCTTACTAAGTCTATATGCATGTTATTTGTATACTCATCATTATCATATGCAATTGCATCATATATTTATGCACCTAGAATTTCATTCTTTAGCCTATCAATGCATATCTAATCTATATTTTCATGCTCTCAATTATCAACATACAATGACCTTTTTCAACAACTAATAAAGAATCAATTATAAAGAAGTAAGTTGACATATTCCACCTCATTATCAAGGATGCATTGTTTGGCCAGATTCTTCACTAGTTAGCATCTTGATTGTACCTTTCATTGAGCTCCAATTGCACTTTTTCTACATACTGCAATCCTGTCCAATCTCTTTAATAGAGACCTATCACCTATGCTTTCCAAGCCTGTGACCTCTTCCAAAAACCTTGGGCCCATTCATCCCTTCTAGTCATAGAATCCACTTACCTACACCTAAATGGACATCCAACAATATATCTCTTTCCACTTGCAATGCCAAATGGACTGACCATAACAATTCTCCATCAATTCCTTAATCATAAGGAGTTTGTTCATATAGGCTCTAGCCTTTACTTAAGAAGCAGTGATGGTTACAAACTGTTATGTCAATCCATACTTGTAGGAAGCATCACAATTTCTAAAACAACAAGATTATTCACTCTCAAGGACTCATACATCCCTTGGTACTGCAACCAATTGTTCAGCCTCGGGTTCATAGGCCATACAACATCAATCTCATCATTCTTTGTTTAGAGATTTTACTTCTGTAATATGTACCTCAACCATTTAGGCTCATTTTTTTTCAAACTGGACTTAAACAATCATATCCTTGTGCTCTACCTTTGGCCCATTCATGCCTAGAGTTTGAACTCTAATCATATACCACTCTGTAACATGCCCGACCCCCTAATCCTCATTAGGTTGGTGGGGCATACAAAATTCTTCTCTTTCATGTGGTTGGTGGGGCATACAAAATTCTTCTCTTTCATGTAAATTACTTACCACTTTGTAACACACTTGACCCCCTAATCCTCATTATCCTAGTGGGGTATACAAAGTTATTCTCTTTCCTATAAATTACTCTTCCAACCACAACACCGATCTTCAATTATGAGCTCACAAGTGGATTTCGTCCTCTAAGATATTTCCAATGAGTGTAATTATGTCCAAATTATAGCTCCATGCAATAAGTTATGCCCCTTTAAAGTTCCTTGGGAATTTTCCTTACGATGACTTCATCATGTCCATGTGGACCCACTACACATGTGCTAGCTGATGTCACCAGTCCACTCACATCTATGTGGACCTATCTTGCACCTATTGGCAGACGTTTCCTGCTATTAAATTATCAAACACAAGCATTCGAGTCTTCAAATCCCACAATGTTATCAGACTTCTCCTTTCACAGAATTTCCAATGGCATCTCCAATTAATGATATTCTTGAATATTTCTAAAATTCGTAGCCTGCAACATTGTCAGGCTCCCCCGCAAGCCTGTAGGACTCTCTCTATTTGAATTTCACCCTCAGGATGTCCATATCACCATGCATCATGGATCTTCCTAAAGTCTATAGTCTGCAAGGCTATCATATACTTGCTTTTGGACTTTTCCCATTGAAGCGACAACTTTAACATACTCACAAATTTTCTTCTGCATTCTAAAGCTCGCAAGGTTGTTGGAATTACCTCATTAGAATCACCTCTTCAGGATGACACATCACCCCTCTACCACATATTTCAAAAACCTACAACCCGCAACGCTTTCAGGTAATTCACTCAATGCAACATAGTCTATCTCTCATCATTGACCTCTCTCTTTCAAAAACTCTTCCCAAAAGGGTTTTCCTACAATCTCCTTCACGTGAGTGGTCTTCTGAGCATGTCCTCTCCAACTACCAATCTCCAATATAAATTTGGGATCTAATATAACCACCCAAACCATGGTCAAGATTTACCATTGGGCCTTGTTTGATCCCACTTGAATCTTCCATTGAAAATGTAGGTTTCTCCTATACCTCACTGCCACCTTCACTGACTCATCAGTCCTTAATAAAGTGTACCTAGTGATGGGTCTCCAGCTATCACTCAGCTAACATGGCACTTATGTCACCAATTGTTGACTTGGAATTATTTTCTGCGTCCATCCCTTACAAAAAAACATGCTTGTCCAATGAATCAGACAGTGGAAAATCGTGTCGACAAACAATCCAAATCATTGTAGGTTCCCAATATGGATGACCTTTACCATGGTTACATGGATATGATATATATAATGGTCGAAATATATTCAATATAACAACCCATATCCATTTTAGGCTTGAAGTTGAGTGTTAGTTACTTTGGTCGAGCTCACCTCTTCGAAATGCAAAGATCTCACAGGACTTTCCAAACAAATCCTTCCGAAGACACTTTCCCAAGGGATTTGGCGGTTGTATCTACACGATCTAATGGTTCATGATCATTTTGGGTTTGAATATGCATGATGGTTATTTGGTTGAATTAACCTCTTCGAAAATACAAAATCACCACTGGACTTCCTGAACAAATCTTTATGAAGACACTTTTTTTGAGAGATCTAACGACAAAAATCTCTTTGATCTAACGGTCTAGATGTATTTTGGTCTTAAATTTATACGACTGTTCACTTTTCCTATTTGTCATAGAATATTCCACCATGGCTCCATTATCAAGCCTATGTTGATGTGTAAATTGACATAGATGTTGACATGGCACCCTACGTGGCATACTAACATGGTATCCATATTTTTGTTCCATGAGATTTAGGTTCCACATCTAGATCTGATTTTTTTGATAAGGCCTGTATAAGACTCTAATTGTCTCTATCGACTCTGCAATCCTTTCAAGTTCCTCTACAATGTGTTCCCTAAACACAAGCAACTCATGCAAATTCATAGAGTTACTTGCCATAATCCTTAGGTTACTTATACACACATTTATAGGAATTATCCAGCATGTCATTTGCCATGATATAGGAGTTTAAATTCTCATGCATTCATCCATCATGTTCATAAAACCATACTTTTCGCTCAAGTGCACAAGCCTACACATTTACATATCTTTTAAAACATAAAATAAAATACAAAGAGAAATGTATTTGTTATGGTTTTCAACCATCCAATTGACTAAGGGTGAGTTCTTTTCCACCCAACCATAGGATTTGGTGAACTATCACTTTCGGTAGAAGGCCACCCCTATGCAAGGCCATGATACCACCAGGGGACATTTTGTCTCTCAAAGAAAATTAATAGTGTGAAGGTCAATCTCCTTCACAACATACACTAGCAGAACCCTCTATACCCACCATGCCCAGGGCATCCATGAGGTTTCTCAGATGTTTATCTAGCTAGAATTACTATGTACAAGGGAGACTCTTCACTACTACACAGTCCCTCAATTATCCCTCACCTTCCAGTGTTTTTTTATGTCCAGAAAACATCGAGCTCGCGGCCCTCTCATCTTGTTTTGGGTTTGGGTTCTCTATCCATCCACACGATTTCTCTTTCTATGTCTCTTTGCTTGTGGGTTATTCCCAACTTTGAGAATTATCCACACCCTCTGCACCTTCCCCCTCTTCCTCCAGTCTACCAAACTCTTTCTCTTCTTCAGTATGCACCTCATGGTTTTCTTCCTTCCTTCTCCAAGAAGGTTATTCATCTACCCCTCTCTTCCTTTTGTGAGAAGGAACATTGGTCAATCAGGAAAAATGAGATGGTATTGTTGTACCCTAGATAACAGTCTTTAATTGTCCTATCCAATCCTCCATACTTCCATTCATTGTGGGCAGCTGGTTGTTCAACTACCAACCTCCTCTTATTAACTGATTTTCTTTGAATTTAGGAAAAAGATAAATAAACCGATTTTTCCCAAAATAACTCAGCAATGTGACTTGGGATTCTTTATCATGATTAACCCTCTTTATGCCCCCTCACTATTCCCTCTCATTCTATCATGACTAGTACTAGTCCTCCACCCATCAGTCAATTGTTGGATTTCTATATTAAACAATTAATACATTTACATTGTTCAGATTACCATGGCATGGTAATGTTATCTCTATGTTGTGATAAGAACATCACTAGTCATTATTTATTATGATTAATCAAGGGAACACAAATGGGGTGTTACATGGCTGCAATAAATTTTTTGGATGTCGATGCTCACCCTTTACTTGCTAACATTCTAGGCATATAGCTACATAATTTACTATGTCCTTATTCATTCTACTCCAAAAGAATAGTAGTTTTAGATTTGCATACATCTTTTTCACTCCAAGATGAGCCATATATACTATCCTATGTGCTTCCCTGAGTATCAAATTATGAATTATTTATTTGGAGGAGCATAAATCCTTCTATGAAATCTCAATAATCCATCATTATCCAAAGTATATCCCTCATAATTAGGGATTCTTATTGCTTCATTTTCTAATTCTATCTTTACTTATTCATACTATTAGTCTCTAACTTTGTTCTTGATTGAGTGAGTGTCCCTATTCCCTCTCCTCTCATTTTTCATGATTTTCTATCAAAACTTTGTTTTTACCTCTTGGCTTGGAAGATTATTTTTAAATTTTTATTGCATTTTTTAAATGATTTTTGAGGTTTTTAAAGATTAGGATTTGATATGATATTTTTTTGTCACATCACTTGTCATTTCATTATTCGAATTTTCAATTTTTTCCAAGTCAGAAAAGGCGCTACAAGAATAGCGTTATTCCTGTAGCACCATGAATAATCATTGTTTTGCGTGTGCCACCCTGCCCAGATCATGTCATAACATTTCAAATCATGATTAGAGGATCTTCATGCCTATTTATGATTTATTTCAGGTTTCAATTTTTATGATAACAACTATATACGAAGGATTGAGCTGTACTTGTCATACCTGCATCAAATCAACACGTTCGATTATCATGAATGAAATCATCACCTTTCTATTTTAGTATGTCTATTATTTTATGCAGGGATCATACACAAAGAGATAACTTATAGTTCTTAACAACTCACAAGAATTGAAGATTCAACTATTGATCTTCTCATATTTTTATACAAGATCATATCAGTAGTATGGCGCCCAAAAAGAGTGGCCAGATAATCAGATTGGATCCTGAAGGTATATAATTGCTTGAAGTATTTCCTCAGATGGACCAGAAATTCAAGGATGTTGGTTGGTTCAACTTCTTCACAACGTTCTAGGGTCATGACAAACATATCTCTATGAAATTTGCACATAATTTTGATGGTTTTGAATCTGTGGTTGGAAAACTTCTAATTCACATGACAAAGCATTCCATTACTAAAGCCTGTAGATTACTAGTGTATGGGGAAAGATGGTGGAAGAAGGATAAAATGGTGATGGAGTTTGTAAATTAGTTTCTAATTCCAGAGAAGAAAAAACCTAACTAGAGAAAGGGAATAACACTCAGATGGGTAAGGAAAGAATGGCACACTGCCTTGCTAATTATCCACACGTTCATTACATGTGAAGGCAGGTTTTCCTTGGTTTATCTCTAACATATTAGACTGTTGATTCATATAAATGTTGATTACCCTATTAACTTACCCTATTTTCTGTTAAATTTTTTATCCAATAAGTCTAAGAGGATCCAATCCCATCCTGCTATAGAAAAAAGCAGACTCTTTCATCAGGGTTTGATTAGAACATTAGTATTCTTCTCCTTAAATGAAGTCCATAGATCTTGGGATTGGTTAATTGAATCCTTAAAACTGGATTTACAGTCAATTAAATCCAAATTTTTTAAGGGGAAGAAACCAATCATACAGAAACAGACTCCTCAAGCCACTGAAGTCTTAATAAAAGAAGAGTCACCTGCATCTAGGGTAACTCGGGATGACAAGAGAAAATTTCAAACCTAGCAAGCAATTGGTGATTTGTTTGTAAGAGAAGATCATGAGAAAGGTACTAGTAGTCAAGGTAAGAATCCTAAAATGAATGAATACATTGACATCTATCATGATCCAGATATAAAGAGGGAAATTGATTAATATGAGTATTACACTACAAGCCCAGTTTAGACTCCAGTCAAACAGAAACAACAATCTACAGGTAAGAAGAATGTAAAGGGTAAAAAACAGAGCAAAAAGCAAACACATGTACCTAAATGCCCTAGAAGGAATTCCAGCGGAGATACCAATAAATTTAGAATGAATTCAAAAGAAATGTTTCATCCTTCCATCAATAAGGAGAATCTTATAATTATAGAAGATAATTCAGAGGATTCTAAGAAGGGGATCAAAAAATAGGCAGTGGCATCTTCTTTACATAGAACATAGAAAGAATATGAGGACTTGAAGAAGAAACAAGAAAAGATAAAGAATATTGCATATTACTCCAGAAGACCCATGACCAGAGAAACTACAAAATTAGTTTCAGCATCTGAATCTATATTTAAGGGCACAGATGCAGTTTATGATGACATAAATGATCTTTTTCCAAAACTAAACCAACTAAAGGATATTCCAGAAATCAGAGAATCAAAAATCTCTAAAGAAGAGGATCTTAACACTGGGTTATCCTCCAAATATGAAATTAAGTTAAGGAAACCCCAAGCCTCCATAGATTTCAACCTACCTGCTCCAGTAGAAGAACATCCAAAGTTTAGTATGAACATAATAGAAAGAAGAAAAGACAGAAATCAAATACATGAAATACTTTGTTTTTCTTGTTTCAGTCCTTATCTTCAAGAGCATTTTATGAAATGATGGAGATGAATTTTTGGAAACCAAAATAGTTTTATTTTGGGAACTGGACCCTTCACAAAACCCTCTCTCGGTTTTTACACATCTATCACATTTTAAGATATTCAAATATATCTTTGAGGACTATTTTTCAGGGATTTCACAATAAATAATTTCTTTCTTTAGTCAGTAATTTTGGGCTAGGTTTCAAAACAGTTGGAGATGAATTTTTGGAAACCAAAAGATTTTTGTTGGGAATGAGCCCCTTCACAAAAACCTCTCTCAAATTTTACACAAATATCATTGTTTGGGAGTTACAAAGAGATTGTTGGACCCTATTTTTCAGTAATTTGCCATATATTTTTTTCCTAAAAAATCTCATAGACAACAGTTGACAAGCCACCTCATCAATTCGACTTGGATATTAGATTTGATATTCTCCTTGATTATTTGAAACAAGAAACTAAATATAGATGAGGAGGTTTTCAAATTCATTTATTTTGGATCTTGATAATTATGTATTATTTCTATATAACTTGTTGGCCCTCGACCAAGTTTTGCAGAAACATTGGTCGTGTTTGACCATTTTTGGGACTTCGACAAGTTGGTCGAAGACGAAGCGCCCAGGTGAAGTGGAGATCGCGGGATATCACCCATTTTTGCAGGCTTTTTGGGGATTTTAGGGATTATGTAATAGTTATAGGATGTTGACCCATGGGTTTACCCATGTCTAGGCCCTGTTTGTAATGTATAAATAAAGTAGCTAAGTAATGTAAGAGGTGTGTGTGGAGTTACTAGTCATTGATCGGCTTAGTGCATGGCTAGTTGGCTTTGTGCATGAATGAGTTAAGGCTTGCAGAGCTAATTGAAATAATTTTGTAAGTGATTTGTGCATAGAATGTGTAAGGCTTTGTGCCTTGACCTAATTCAGGGAAGGAGGATCTAGCGAGGTACGTGAAAATGTCTTGTCCTATGTGGAGTTGGCTCTGTGGCTATAAGAAGATTGAAGGAGACTAATAAATAAGAAGAAGATTTGGTGGACGTAGCCCCACATTGGGGTGAACCATGTATATCCTCTGTCAATGTGATTTGTGCAATAGTGTTCATGGTGTTTATGTATCTATTTGCTTTGTGCACTATTCTTGATGTATGATAGATCGATCTATGAATGCTTAATGCTTTATGATGTGAATGAATGTTAGATATGAACTTATGCTAAGTGCTTAGAAGTGTTTGATCTATTTATTACAATGTTGTTATGTATTTAGGGTTTAATATGCAATGTGAATGGAAGTTAAGAACTAATGCATACTGATTCACGAAGTGCTCTGTTAAGTATTGTGACGCAACCTGCCTCGACTGCACGGCCGCTCTCCAGGACCTTCTTCACACAGGCCCGAAGAGTCAAAGGACTCTTCTGACTCCACTCGGGAGTCCTCAATACCCATAGCTAACTCCTCGGCGATCCCCCCTGTGCTTGTCAGGAAATCGGACTTCACGATTTCGCGAATCCTGTTGACACAATACTCGTGCAAATCAAAACCCCGAACCCTGAACTCCGATGTGCATGTGCGCTATCTACTTGCCACATCACCTCCTCTCTCCACTCTATCGGGAATCGCGGGATCGTGATTTCGCCGTTCACAATTCCTTTGCAGTGGAAAGTCCCGAATGCCGAACCCCGATCTCTCGGGATCTCACGCCACCTGTCCCATGGAAATCAACGGTTCCTACTAATTCGGGAAATCACTACTCGCGATTTCGACGAGTATGAGCTCTCGCCTCATCAAACGCCGAAGACCGAACCCCGATACAACGCCACCTGTATTACACTAGCTTCCGGGGTCCCACGCTGCCACGTCCTCTTCGGGATTTCACGGATCGCGAGTCCGCGATGCAAGAATTCCTTGACGTCGAGAACCCCGATTCTCCGACTCCCGATTCCCCGAACCTCGACTCCTAGGGATCCTTTGACGCGTGTCCCACAAATCGACGGGTGTGATTATATCGAGGAATCACAGGTCGCGATTTCACCGACCGCAATTCTTTTGCATCGCAAAACCTCGAACCCTGATCTTACGATGCCACCTGTCAATACCTCCTGGTGAGGCCTAATGCCTTGACACCTGTCTCCCCCTCATGCTATCGGAAAATCGCGATTCGGGAATTCGCATTTCCTGATGCACAAGACCACAGTCCTTGCAAAACCCCGAACTCCGACTCCTCAGGATCTTGCGCCACGTGTCCTCGTTCGGATCGACAGCTCCCGTCGAATCGGGAGATCGCAACTCGCGACTTCACGAGGTGTAAAACTCTTACCTCGCCAACCCCCAAATGTCGAACCACCGAAGCCCGATGGACCTTTATCCTTCCTCGCCTGTGCTTACGAGTTATCTCCCGCGCAACTCCTCCACGATCTGACGGTCCCCGAGATTTCGCAAAACTTCACTGGAATTACGCGTCGTCGATTCTCTTCCTCTTGAGAATCCTCCGGCTTCCAAGCTTTCCCTTGGTTCAAATCTCTCCCAGGCCTGTTCCTATGATGCTTGCAAGGAACTACCCCTCCTGAGCTTTGTCTCTCTCTCTGACTCCTTCAGAGACTTCTCACGCTCTTCCTGTGCTCGACTTCCAACAACTCTCAAAGCGTTGAAGTCGTCTAGACCTGTGCAATCCTGCTAACAACAGTCCAGTCCTCCTTCTCTCAGACTCGTCTCTGAGAGTTCAATTCGACCTGCACTCACCTGCACGGTCCGGATAACCCAACTCAACTCGGGTCGACGAGAATAAGGACTTCACGGTTGAACCTCATCGACGCACTCTAAGCGGAGGAATTCGACTGCACTCTATGCAGGAATCTCCTGGTTCGAACAGTGAAACAATTGGAACTTATTCCCTCATTCTCTCAGGTTACGAACCTGATATGMAATCACGTACGCAGCATATAGAAGATAAGCATATAAAGAAGCAAATATGCAACARCATAATATCAACAACACACAGAGATCAAACACATCCATGAAATTGAATCAAAGCTTTCCTATTAATTCAATGTCTGTACATGGGGTTTCTTCACAAACTCTCTGCTCTGTTCTCTCTTGCTCTTCTATGCTAATGCTGGATAATGATCAATTACACAAGGAGGGTGCCTATATTCATTTTCCCTCTTGGAAAATGAAACTGTCTAATCTACAGCTAACCCTATCTACCAACATTTAAAACTATTAAATGCCTTCTTATCTACATTACATTACAAGTGCGCTTCATATGAATGCATTTGTTCAAAACGACGGCGCAACAATCTTTTCAAGTAATTCAAAAAAGGTATGCGCGGGTGCTGTCCAGCTATTCTTTTCTTTCCTCCACACTGGCTCGCGTCATGACGTTGTAGATGCTCCTGCATCATACTCCTCGGCTCAAAAATTTCATGGGCTCCTGTCCATGAGCTCCTGCACAGTCTGACCATGCTTCTGAATTATTGCTTCTATTTCCCAGCTGGCATCCTCCACTGGGTGATTTTTCCACTTCACCAGGTACTCAAAATATTGCTTTCTCCTGGTCTTCCTTCCAACCCTTTTATCCAGTATGCACTCCATCTCAGGATTTTGTGCAACTGGTAATTGCTTCTGCCACTGAATCACTGGTTCCTCAATTCCAGTGGCTGCTTCATCCGTCCTGTAGGGGTATAAATCCGAAACGTTCAAAATTAGAGATATCCCAATGCCCTCTAGCAATTCAAGCTCATATGCATTTTCCCCGAATTTCTTCAAGATTCTGCAAGGTCCGATTTTCTTCATCTTGAGCTTGTTATACGTCCCCCTTGGGAACCTTTCCTTCCTCAGGTGCGCTAGAACCATGTCTCCAACTTCAAAATGAAGTTGTCTTTTTCTCTGATCGGCTCTGCGCTTATACTCCTGGTTCGCCTTCATCAGTCTTTGCTTCACCTGCGTGTGAAGTTCCTGCATTGCTTCAGCGAATTCCTCAGCTCTCGCGCTACTAGTTTCAGCCTATTCTGACTCCCTGAGCTTAGATACTCCTCGCGGCTGTGTCCCATACAAAATTTGAAACGAGCTCTTACCTGTACTCCGATTCACAGAATCGTTGTACGCAAATTCTGCCTGTGGTAGGATCTGATCCCAACTGTTGTGATGCTCGGTCACCAGGCTTCTCAACAGATCCCCCAAACTTCTGTTAACTACTTCGGTCTGCCCATCTGTCTGAGGATGGTATGCTGAGATGAACGCCAAGTCAGTTCCCAACTTTTTCCATAGCGTCCTCCAGAAATGACCTATGAACTTGGTATCCCGATCCGAGACTATACTTCTCGGCAATCCATGCAATCGGACAATCTCTTTGAAAAATAAATTGGCGATGTGGGTTGCATCGCTAGTCTTATGACACGGAATGAAATGTGCCATCTTCGAGAATCTGTCCACCACAACAAAGATGGAATCAAATCCTCGCTGTGTTCTCGGTAAACCTAACACAAAGTCCATGCTAATGGCTTCCCATGGCCTTTCGGGTATAGGCAACGACTGATATAACCCTCTGTTCTGCGTTCTGCCCTTCGCGTGTTGACAAATTCTGCATCGGTCAACAAATCTCTTCACATCTGCACGCATGCCTGGCCAAAAATATGACTCGCTCAGCTTGGCGAATGTTTTGTCATGTTCGAAATGACCTGCTAAGCCCCCGTTGTGCTTCTCCTTTACCAAATTCTCTCTCATAGAACAATCTGGAATGCACAATTGATTGCCTTTGAACAACAATCCATCCTGGATCAGGTAGTCAATCCACGGGCTCCTATCCCTGAGAACTGGGTTCTCGGCTGCCTCGTATGCCTCTACAAAATCCGCATCACTTGCATACACATCTTTCAGATTTTCAAAACCCAAAGTCTTGACCCTGAATTCCTGCAGTAATAAACACTTTCTGCTCAAGGCGTCAGCTACCTTGTTGGCAGTCCCCGAAATGTGCTTTATCACAAATGTAAAATTCTGCATATATTCCACCCACTTTGCATGCTTCTGATTCATCTTCTCTTGCTGAATCACGAACTGTAACACATGATTATCACTGTACAGAACAAATTCCTTGGGTATGAGATAATGCCTCCACTTTTTCAATTCCTGGATAATGGCATAGAACTCTTTATCATATGTGGCGTACTTCAGTTTTGCATCATCCAGCTTCTCGCTATAGTATGCAACAGGTTTGTCATCCTGACTTAAAACCCCTCCAACAACATACCCACTGGCATCACACTTCACTTGGAAGGTTTTCTGAAAATCTGGCAACACTAACACTGGTCGCTCAGTTATCTTYCGCTTCAACAAATTGAAGCTCCTTTCAGCCTCTGTTGTCCAATGGAAAACCTTATGCCGCTTCTTCACAGTGTCCATCATTGCGGCACTGATTCCACTAAAATTCCGAATGAATTTTCTGTAGAAGCTTGCCAAACTGTGAAAGCTCCTTACCTCAAAAACATTTCTTGGCGATGGCCAATTCCTGATTACTTCAACCTTCTCAGGATCCATCTTCAATTCATTTGTCGAGATTACAAAGCCCAAATAAATGAGTTATGTCTGCATGAAGGAACACTTCTTCAAATTGATCATCAGTTTCTCCTGCTGCAGTCTTCTCATCACAATGGCCAAATGCCTCAAGTGTTCAGCCTTTGTCTTGCTGAAAATTAAAATATCATCCAGGTATACGACCACAAATTTGCCAATGAACTCCCACAGGACTTCATTCATCAGTCTCATAAAAGTGCTTGGCGCGTTTGTCAACCCAAACGGCATGACCAGCCATTCGTACAAACCCTCGTTTGTTTTGAATGCCGTCTTCCACTCATCTCCCTCTCTCATCCGGATCTGATGGTATCCACTCTTGAGATCTATCTTGGAGAAGTAATTTGCCCCACTCAGGCAATCCATCAAGTCATCCATTCTTGGCAGTGGAAACTTGTACCTGATGGTAATCTTATTTATTGCCCTGGAGTCGGTACACATTCTCCAGCCTCCATCCTTCTTCGGACTTAGTACCGTTGGAATGGCACACAGACTCAGACTCTCCCTGACTAGTCCCTTATCCTGCAGATCCTGTACCTTCCTCTTGACCTCCTTGTTCTCCTGAGGTGTCAACCTGTACGCTGCCTTATTTGGCAAACTTGCTCCGGGTATGAGGTCAATGTGGTGACTCACACTCTGCATCAGTGGCAACGAACGAGGTAGTTCATCCACGATGATATCAGCAAACTCTCCCAACAGTTCCTGAATCTCCTCTGGTAAGTCGTCCACTCTTGTGCTTGTGAGGATAATTCTCGGCTTCCTGACAACAAAGAATTGTGGATCCTCATCCCTCTCCAGCTCTGTAAAAAGCTCCTTCCCACTCATGAGAAGTATCGTGCTGCTAGCTTCTGGCTTTACTTCCTTATCTTTTATCGGCAGCAGTTTATGGGTTTTCCCATCCTTCTCCAAAGTGTATGTGTTCATTCTCCCGTCATGAACAACATTCCGATCATATTTCCATGGTCTTCCCAACAATATGTGACATACGTCCATGGGAATGACGTCACACAGAATCTCATCATGATAATTCCCAATTTTAAATTTAACTAAGCATTGTTTAGTGACACTTACCCGGTGTCCTTTCTGTAACCACGAGACTTTATACGGGCTCAGGTGCTTAGTTGTTTTCAGCTCCAATTTCTCCATCATCTCGGTTGAAACGAGATTGTCAGTGCTCCCACTGTCAATTATGACTTTGCATTTCCTTTCCTTGGTTGTACAAGCCGTTCTGAATAGTCTGCTCCTCTGCACTGCACTCTCCACCTCCTTCTCAGGCTTCAAAAGGATTTTATGCATCCCAAGCGATCTTCCGCTGTCTGCATCTTTGCATTCCACATCATGCCTCTGCGCCTCAGCGACGTGAGTTTTTCCTCTGTCCACCTTCCTCTCTGGACAGTCAACAGCCTTGGGTCCATCTTTCCCACACGTAAAACATGTGATAACTCCTCCACGGCCTCTTCCTCTACCACGGGTACGAGTAAAAGTGTTGGCGTCGGCATATCCTCCTTGCTGATCCCCTTGCTGCCTCCTCGGCTCAGAAATTTGTTGCCTCTGCTGTGAGGTTCCACCTCTTTCAGCTTTTCCATGAGGCCTCTTCCAATCCTCCTTGGGCTTTTGAGTTCTCTCTTGGGTAACTGCTTTGCCTCTGGGTTGGCTTATGCCTTGCCCTCGCTTTCCCTGCTTGCAGCTCAGCTTCTCCTTAGCTTTCAAAGCCATCTGGTACGCTTCCTCAACTGTTTGGATGGTGACCATGCTCAATTCATCCTGAATGTCATACCTCAGTCCATTCAGGTATCTTGCCACCTTTTCATCATCACTCTCCCGATGACCAGCTCGGATGTTGAGCCTGTAGAACTCCTCGGTGTACTCTTTCACCGTCATCAACTTCTGCCTTAGGTTCTACATCCGCCTGAACAGAGTGATCTGATAGTCTTTGGGGATGAATTTCGCTTTCATCTTAGCGATCATCCTATCCCAGCCCTTTATCTTCTGTTTTCCTTTGGAACGCCTGTCCGCCTGCAGCTCGTCCCACCATAAGGCTGCATGTCCTTTCAATTTAGTGACAGCATGCCTCACCTTCTTGTCCTCTTCGATATCTTTGTAATCAAAGTAGGTGTCGAGTGCTCAGATCCAATCCAGCAACTCTTATGTATCCAGACTTCCCACATAGACGGGAATGTCCATATTCCTCTTCGAGCTCATCCTCGAAATGGCTCTAATCAGTCTTTCGGTTGATGCATCCTCTGCCGCAACTTCTTCAGCATCGTGTCCAGCTTCTTCTTCAATCTCGGGATCACTGAACTCTACTGCACCAACACCACGTCTCTGGGTGGTCTCCATTTCTTCAAGTCTGGCTCAGAGATCTCTCATCTCTCACTCTATCTTAGCATTTCCTGCTGGCCTACCCCTTCTCCGGGCATCCCTGTCTTCACGATCAGGAGATTGCCTCTCTCTTCTGGGCGGCATGGCGGAATCTGCTTCTCTCTTCTACCTGAACAAAGAGAGCTCCACAACCTGCTCTGATACCACTTGACGCAACCTGCCTCGACAGCACGGCCGCTCTCCAAGACCTTCTTCACACAGGCCCGAAGAGTCAAAGGACTCTTCCGACTCTGCTCGGGAGTCCTCAATACCCACAGCTAACTCCTCGACGATCCCCCCTGTGCTTGTCGGGAAATCGGACTTCGCGATTTCGCGAATCCTGTTGACACAATACTCATGCAAATCAAAACCCCGAACCCCAAACTCCAATGTGCATGTGCGCTATCTCCTTACCACGTCACCTCCTCTCTCCACTCTATCAGGAATCGCGGGATCGCGATTTCGCTGTTCACAATTCCTTTGCAGTGGAAAGTCCCGAATGCCGAACCCCAATCTCTCGGGATCTCACGCCACCTGTCCCGTGGAAATCAATAGTTCCTACTGATTCGGGAAATTGCTACTCGCGATTTCGACGAGTATGAGCTCTCGCCTCATCAAACGCCGAAGACCGAACCCCGATACAATGCCACCTGTATTCCACTAGCTTCCGGGGTCCCACGCTGCCACGTCCTCTTCGGGATTTCGCGGATCGCGAGTCCACGATGCGAGAATTCCTTGACGTCAAGAACCCCGATTCTCCGACTCCCGATTCCTCGAACCCCGACTCCTAGGGATCCTTTGACACGTGTCCCACAAATCGACGGGTGTGATTATATCGAGGAATCACAGGTCGCGTTTTCACCGACCGCAATTCTTTTGCATCGCAAAACCCTGAACCTCGATCTTACGATGCCACCTGTCAATACCTCTTGGTGAGGCCTAACGCCTTGACACCTGTCTCCCCCTCGTGCTATCAGAAAATCGCGATTCGGGAATTCGCATTTCCTGATGCACAAGACCACAGTCCTTGCAAAACCCCGAACTCTGACTCTTCAGGATCTTGCACCACGTGTCCCCGTTCGGATCGACGGCTCCCGTCGAATCGAGAGATCGCAACTCGCGACTTCACGAGGTGTAAAACTCTTACCTCGCCAACCCCCGAACGCCGAACCATCGAAGCCCGATGGACCTTTATCCTTCCTCGCATGTGCTTACGGGTTATCTCCTGCGCAACTCCTCCATGATCTGACGGTCCCCGGGATTTCGCAAAACTTCACTGGAATTACGCGTCGTCGATTCTCTTCCTCTTGAGAATCCTCCGGCTTCCAAGATTTACCTTGGTTCAAATCTCTCCCAGGCCTGTTCCTACGATGCTTGCACGGAACTACCCCTCCTAAGCTTTGTATCTCTCTCTGACTCCTTCAGAGACTTCTCACGCTCTTCCTGTGCTCGACTTCCAACAACTCTCAAAGCGTTGAAGTCGTCTAGACCTGTGCAATCCTGCTAACAATATTCCAGTCCTCCTTCTCTCAGACTCGTCTCTGAGACTTCAATTCGACCTGCACTCACCTGCACGGTCCGGATAACCCAACTCAACTCGGGTCGACGAGAATAAGGACTTCACGGTTGAACCTCATCGACGCACTCTAAGCGGAGGAATTCGACTGCACTCTATGCAGGAATCTCCTGGTTCGAACAGTGAAACAATTGGAACTTATTCCCTCATTCTCTCAGGTTACGAACCTGATATGMAATCACGTACGCAGCATATAGAAGATAAGCATATAAAGAAGCAAATATGCAACARCATAATATCAACAACACACAGAGATCAAACACATCCATGAAATTGAATCAAAGCTTTCCTATTAATTCAATGTCTGTACATGGGGTTTCTTCACAAACTCTCTGCTCTGTTCTCTCTTGCTCTTCTATGCTAATGATGGATAATGATCAATTACACAAGGAGGGTGCCTATATTCGTTTTCCCTCCTGGAAAATGAAACTGTCTAATCTACAGCTAACCCTATCTACCAGCATTTAAAACTGTTAAATGCCTTCTTATCTACATTACATTACAAGTGCGCTTCATATGAATGCATTTGTTCAAAACGACGGCGCAACAATCTTTTCAAGTAATTCAAAAAAGGTATGCGTGGGTGTTGTCCAGCTATTCTTTTCTTTCCTCCACGCTGGATCGCGTCATGATGTCGTAGATGCTCCTGCATCATATTGTAATCACAAATCTATGTCTCAACTTGGTTGTAGACACTTGAGTCCTGCAACCCCCCCTGCCTCTACATCGGGTGAGACTTCATTTTATTTGCAGGTGTTGCTAAAAGGGTCGATAGTTAGGGTTTTGTTGGTGCATTGTTGAAAGTGTTGAACCCTGGATCTGCCCCTGCCCTAACAAATGGTTCTGTTGTCGGGACCTGAAACTGTGATTGCTGGGAAATAAAGAAAAGAGAAAGCGTTGTGCATCGATCTGTTATTGTAGTGTGCAACAATCTATTGGACTTGTGAAGCTCCGTGCTAAGAAGGGAACCAGATCTAAAGAAAAGAGGTAAGACCTTAAAGCTTTGTGCTCTAGTAAAAGTAAGATAAGTGGAAATTTTTTCTCCGAAAGTATGAATCTAGGTATGTTTGATAGATTTTGTCCTAGTCTAAAGGCTAGGGCACACCTAGGAGAAGGAATATTTGATCTGAATAAATTTGATATAGATAGTGAAAGATATGTTATCCCTATGCATAGAAAGAATTTTTGGACTAACAAGTGGATGCAGGAACTTAGAAAGAATTTTTGTAGACTGCAGGTCCATCATTGTGATCCCAGTGTGCAGTACAGGAAAGGTTGGGGATCATTTAAAAGGAAGAGAGGATTGACACGGTGTTATAACTGCAGAAGACCGAGACATCTTGCTAAAGAATTCCCTCGTATAGGTCCTATTTGTCTTTGTTGTAAATTTGTTGGTCACGAGGTTTTGGATTGTCCAAGAATGATTTCTAAAGTTGAAAATATGAACCTGAGACAAGCAAACTATGAAGAAGGTCAAGAAACTAAAGATATGCTAGAGAACCAGAAAGAATCAGAGACTATGTTATTACAGATGAAGAAACATTGAATGATCACAGAGACATCAGTTTACCAGAGATCTTAAGAGAAAAGAGGTGCATAGAAACAAGAATAGGAGACTTCAACATAGATTGTGTTTTGGATGAGGAAACACATGTGAATATTATGCCAGAAAGCACTTGGGAAATTTTGCGAAATCTTGACATGATTCCTTCATTGGGAATGATAATATTGTTTAAAGGAAATATGATAACCCTATGTGGAAGAGTTTCTCATGTACCTATGATTTCCCATGGAACTTTGACTAAAGAAGAATTTGAAGTCATTAATTTTATTGAGAACAACCCCCCTTTTGCAATATTGCTAGGAAATACCTAGGTTGAGAAAGATCAGATCTGAAGGAAAGCAAAGGAAGAAAATACAGAACAGAAAAAGAAAGAATTAAGGGACTTCATAGCTAGAAAAATAGAGCGACTAATGAAAGAACAAGAGGACAAGACAAAGAAAAAGAAGGCAATAGATTTAGTTGTCGAGGTTGAAAGAACACAAAAATACTTAAATAACCTATCCATGCTGGAAAGAAGTGCATCTACCCCGGAAATAATAAGAGAAGAGGTATTACACTCGAATCCCTGGAAAGACCCTCAGCAGTGTGAAGTTACTACACTAAGAGAAGATAAGAATAAGAATGGAAAGAGGAATCCAGAGACTCGGATCAGAGGAAAGAAGGAAAGAAAACTCAATAAGAAGAAAGAAAAGCCAGAAAAACTGCAGGAGGTTCTAGAAAGGACTTCACAAAAGGCAGGCCTGTAGAACTTGAACCTCGACGGAATAGCAGAACAACATAGAATGGAACTTTGCCGCATCGAATCTATATGACCATTGGGGGTGTCCCGACTGTTATAATGATGCTCCAGAATGGCTAGAAACGCAATTATTTCCAAAAATACCACTATTGGATCATTGAAGTCGCACCATAACGCATGGTTTCACATTTATTAAGGCATGTCGACCCGTTGAAGTAATTTGTTATGAAGTTGAGTATTTAATCCATCGAATGCCTCACCGGGGCCACTTTTGAAAACTGAGATATTCAAGATAACAAAGAATTTATCGCATACTGTAGTGTACTATCTAGACCTCACCATTGATTCGATTACCTTGAGTGTCCAGTCACCTACCCAAGTTATTTGATTATGAGTGTGCATGTCGGGTGACCTTAGCGTAGTAGATAAATATGTAGAAGAGATCTTGATTGACCTCATGGATGAGAAAGTCATGTCTCTAAGTATACAGGCATTGTCGATGGGCAGATTGCAGACATCCCCCTCGATTGGACGTCGATCTATGTCCCAAACCATGACTGAGAAAAGAAGCAAGCACCGTGATGATCTGGTGAATGCGAAGTAGATCCCATCGGTCTTGCCCGACTACATCCCTCCTTTGGCTGGTGTGGTTAGTTGTGACAACATCCCATGTGATTTTGAGTACACACTCATCACTGCATACCTATTGAATGGGATACACGCAGTCACACTACAGTTGGGACTGATCCCAACTCTGAAAATCAATGATTTTAACCTTGGAGATCGAAAGAACTATGCATTGCTTGCAACGCATAGGTACCTAACGAAGATGACTGGGAAGAAGCCTAATATAGTTCCCTAACTGTGGATTAAGGAGATCATGAGATCGATGATCTTAAATGTGATGAAGATACCCCACTTTGACAGACATTAGGAGGTTAACGCGTGCATTACAATCCTCCTATTGTGCTACCATGGAGGCTATCTCTGGTTATATAAGCACGTGACTATGGATCCAACATTGATACACCTCATCACTGGATTGAGCATGCAAGGATCGAACCCTCACCAGTTCTACCCAGGGAAGACATCAGATCACTCCTTGGTGCATCGAATAAAGGAAGTATATGGCGATGTGGAGAAGGGGAAGTGAGGCTACAAGGTAGCCGCCATCCAGGATGGTGCAGTGTGCCAATATTATCTGCTAATAGTGGGCAAGCTCATCAGAAAGAATCGTCCTACATAGGTCACAAGGTACGTCATCTACCTTGCAAGGAAGTGTGTCGAAGGGATGTAGATGAAATGGGTGAGCTACCTCGTCAATGAGTTGGAGAAGGATTTCCATGAAGCACAGGACCAAGGCTACGAATTTAACTTCAGTTGGTTGTTGATTCTCATTTCATTTGTCACTTGGGAGATGTCGGAGGGAGTGACATTTCTGGAAGTCGAGCCATCAGAACCATTGGCCGTGAGGTTCGCCACCTTGTGGCATACGAGTGATATGGTGAAGTAGTAGTAATAAAATGCGGTGTTCCATGCTTACTACCTACAGCTGACGTCCGCCATTGAATCATTCCCTCGAATGACCCTGAACACCTTGCATACATATAGACTGCTAGTGAAGTTCCGCACAGACTGACACTTCATCTACATCATTGCGTGCAGGGATGAAAGTAAGGAGGAGCTACAGTCTTACTATAAATTAACCGATGAAGACATGGAGGAGATAACCAAGAAATGGCCAGCCGAATTCCTTATACCAGTCGAAGATGCAGAACTCTCCGACCCTGATATTATTGGAAGTCCCTTGGTCACCTGAAATGAGTATGATGGACAGATTAGCACTAAGAAAAATAAGAAGGAGGAGGAAGTATAGGACATAGATAGTGAGGATAAGGACAACACATCGAAGGAAACTGCACATGACTCACCTGCAAGAGGAGGAGGCGATGAAGTAAACCAAGAGGAGGAAGGGGAAGAAGAAAATCAAGAAAATGGTGAAGTAACACTACCTAAGGATCCCCTTACATAGGCTCAGACGTCAAATAAAAGGAAGTTTTCTCCGAAGAAACCCTCAGTGAAGAAGAAGACCCGAGCCAATAAACCTCATGCAAAGAATGTGCTCACAGTGGATGATGTTGACCTCATCATCGTAGTTGTAGAAGATGCTTCCGAGGATATCTTGCAACGACATGAAGAAAATAAGGAGGTGATGTATGACATAATCGAGGCGGAGTTGAAGGGGATACAACAAGCTATCTATTCGATTCGCATAGTGTCTACTGCGTCGTCATCATCAGAAGGTGTAGAATTGGGGGATGAGCCCACCCAATTGCGAAGGATAGCATATGTGACAGAGGATTGCCTTCGTCGAGTCCAAGAAGAGAAGGAGCAGGCCACTGAGGCCTATAAGTAAGAAAAGGAGGAGGCCTTAGAGCAACTTCGGGTTGCACAGTAAGAGAAACATGACATTAGAGAGAAGTTCGAGGAGGACAAAGAGAAAATCCAGAAAGAGAAAGATCGATTGCTTGCAGAGCAGATTGGGGTTAGAGAGGCAGTAACTAGACAAATTTTCTCCGTACTGGGCTTGGCCCAGATGGAAGAAGGGGCATCCAAGAGCCAAGTGGGAAAGATCGTTGAAGCCATCCAACAGCTTCAAGCAAGAATAGCAGAGCTAGAACTTCAAGCAGTTCCAAGCACTCTGCAAGAAGTGTGAGATCAAAGCGAAGAAGTTGTTAGGAGCGCAGTAGAAAGAATCAGGGAATTGGCTTCAGAATTTAAGCAACTAAGTGATCAAAGTGCGCAAACATATGAGCGCCTTGTAGAATATCTGGAGTTGAGGACATTGGAGGAACAACTCTAGGAGGCAAAGAAATAGGCATCAACAGTGCAAGCACAGATGAAACTTCTTACTACAATGGATAAGATGAAAATGTCGCAAGAGCAGTGCGCAGTTCAGCAACAGTTCAATTCCATCCAGAGCAGAGTTATGGAGGTGACACAGAGACTCTAGCCAGTGCAGCACTAAGCCTGCACGCTTTTTGAAGAGACTAAGGCACGAGGATCATAGTTGGAACGGGTGGTCACAATACTGGAACAACACCTGGAAGGGCCTATCACCGAGCAAGTCATTCAGGAGTTCATCGAGCATGAAGCTCTGGAAAAGAAACAAATCGAGACAACTCGAGGCCTTTGAAGTTGTATTTCCTAGGACTAAGTGACTCATAATGATTCACAGGTGAGTGTTGGGGGCATGTTGTCCCTCGACCAAGTTTTGTGTAAACATTGATCATGTTTGACCATTTTTTGGACTTCAACAGGCTGGTCGAAGCCGGAGCGCCTAGGCAAAGTGGAGATCGCAGGATCTCGCCCATTTTTGCGGGCTTTTTGGGGCTTTTAGGGTTTATGTCATGGGTATGGGATTTCAAACCATGGGTTTACCCATGTCTAGGCCCTGTTTTTAATGTATAAATAAAGTAGCTAAGTAATGTAAGAGGTGTGTGTGGAGTTACTAGTCATTGATCAGCTTAGTGCATGGCTAGTTGGATTTATGCACGAATGAGTTGAGGATTGCAAAGCTAAGTGCAAGTGTTTTGTAAGTGTTTTGTGCATAGACTGTGTAAGGCTTTATGACTTGACCTAATTCGGGGAAGGAGGATCTGGCGAGGTGCGCAAAAATATCCTATCCTATGTGGAGTTGTCTATGTGGTTCTATGCCTATAAGAAGAATGAAGGAGACTAATAAAGAAGAAGAAGATTTGGCGGACGTAGCCCCACACTGGGGTGAACCACGTATATCTTGTGTCGATGTGATTTGTGAAATATTTTTCATAATGTTTGTGTATCTATTTGCTTGGTGCACTATTCTTGATGTATGATAGATAGATATATGAATTCTTAGTGCTTTATTATGTGAATGAATGTTAGATATGAACTTATGTTAAGTGCTTATAAGTGTTTGATCTGTTTATTACAACGTTGTTCTATATTTAGGGTTTAATCTGCGATGTGAATGGAAGTTAAGAACTAATTCATATTGATTCGTTGAGTGCTCTATTAAGTATTGTAATCATATATCTATGTCCCGTCTTGGTTGTAGACACTTGAGTCCTGAAACCCCCCCTACCTCTACCTCGGGTGAGACTTCAACTACTTCGCAGGTGTTTCCGAAAGAGCTAGTAGTTAGGGTTTTGTTGGTGCACTGCTGAAAGTGTTGAACCCTAGGTCTGCCCCTACCCCAACATAAAATTTGAAGAAGGAGAAGTTAGGGGTTGATTAGTTGGGATTTTAAGGACATTTTTTGAAAAAAAAACATTGTAAGACAAGATTATATTTCATATTGATACTAAATGGAAAAGGCATGTTGATGGTCAGATCCTCTTTCATATCTTTTTCTTTTTCTTTTCTCACTTGAATTCATTTATTCTATTGAAATGCATTTGATTTCTTTATTTTAAGTAACATGGTGAAATCATTGTTGTTTTTGTTTATAATCCAGATTGCTTTCAACTGCGTGTTCTTGTTTCTCAATGATATTTTGAAATAAGAAATCTATATGTGAGTTGACAAATTGGATACTCTCATACATTCCCTTATTTATTTACATTACTTTATAATATATTAAGGTGACTACAATTTACTAAGTCAGTGGGATGTTTTCTTACTTTTACATTTGAGTTATATGTTTATTTGAATCCTTGAACTAGCTTTCAACCACTTTCTAAAAATCTAATCATAAAACCCTTAAAATACCATTGCAATAACCTGATGATGCCCTAGCTTGCCTTCTCACATTCAAGTGCAATTTTAGGGACTAACACATACCATGGATCATTCTCTTGTAACTTCGATATATTTTAAAGGTAACTTTGAGAATATCCAAGGTCTTCTACTTGAGGTATTTGCTACCTTGTTTATAAGCATTCATTTAATATTTGTTATGTTGAAATCATACTCACTCAATAATTTGCACCATCTTTTCTATCTAGCATTCAAATTTCTTTGCGTAAATGTATTTTGAAATCCATTTTGTTTTGTCTTTAGCTCAGACTTTGTTTTTACCAAGTAATGTCTCCAAATAATTAGTGCATGCACTATTGTAACAAGTTCTAAGTCATTATGTCATGTAGTTCTCTTCACGAGGTCTCAATTTCCTTGAAGTGTAGGCAATCACTCTACCTTCTTTCATTAGAACTGAACCTAATAGTTATTTTGAAGCATCCATACTAACAAGAAAATCATGATCCATATCTAGTACCTTTAGTATGGGAGTTGTCGTCAACAACTATTTAAGCTTGTGGAAAGCCTATTCGCAAATCTTTGTCCATATAAATTTCTTATTTTTATTTTGTAATTTTGTAATTTTGTAATAGGATTCACAATCTTTAGCAAACCTTCTACAAATATCTTTTAGTAACCAACCAACCCCATAAAACTACTTACTTCATGTACATTTCTAGGAATTGGCCATTACATAATAGATTTTATCTTTGGTGGATCCACAACAATTCCTTCTCTTGAAATGATGTGTCCCAAATGACGAATCTCTTATTCAAAGAAATAACACTTAGATAGCTTAACATATAGATTATACTCTCTAAGAAACTATAATACTATCCTTAAAGGCTCTTCATGCTCCTCTAGTGTCCTCAAATATATCAAAATATCTTCCAAAAACACGTGCACAAACATGTTGGTATATTTAATTGTCTAATTAAAACAACTCAATCACCAAATACATTAATTTTCAACCCGGGGTACGTGCTTTTATTTCAAAGTTATCGTGCAAGGTATATGCAGGCACAATTTTCTTCTAACATTGATTATCTATTGGTATTCAAACTTAAGCAAGAAACACACTCATTCTTTGAGAATTAAACACACGTTGTAGACTACATCACACTTGCTTAAATGAAACACACTTGTTGAAAGTAAAACACTCATGCTTGAAAGGAAACACCCTTCACACTTACCTTGTAATTAAAACACACTCACACTGCTTTGAATTAAAAATACTCTACTAAAAAAAACTTTCACTTGCATAAATGAAAGGCACTCCTTGCAAAATTGAATTAAACAACTGAAAGAAAATAAACCATGTTGGGAATAAAACATGTTGGACTACGATTGTCATTAGACCAAAACCTACACACATTAGTCCCTGCCACAATAGTCAGATTTAGGATCCACGAGAGGGGGTTAACCCATGTCACGAAACTCACAGGAAGCATTGAACCTAATGTCCAACAATATCCCTGCAGTGCATGTCGAGAGAGTTTCAAACTCGAGACCTGTCACTCTGATTCCATTTATTGGACTCGATTTTCTTTATACCAAAACCTACATGAATTAGTCTCTTCCACAATCGTTGGATTTAGGATACACGAGAGGGGGTTAACCCATGTCACGAAACTCACGGGAAGCGTTGAACCCAATGTCCAACAAAACACACTTTCTTAAATGTAAATACTCTACACACTTTTTGGGAATGAAATCACGCTACTTAAATTAAACACTCTACACACTTGCATAAACAACAACCCTATGAATCATCAAACCTCCTCTCTTACATGAATAACAACCCACTCCTTGTAGCATAATCACTCCATATCTACCTGAAAATCTAATTCGTTAACATAAAATCATCTAGAAAATATCAAACCCACACAACAATACTGCAACAACACACAATCATATAAACTGGCTCTAACTAGAAAGAATGCAATGGTTAATATTGAGTAAAAACAACCTGTATCTGTATCAAAATATTCACAATCAATCATAAGTAATAGCAATAACAATCTCTAATGGGTAAATTCAATAACAACAATCTATCTAAGATAATAACTATAAAATAAAAAACAAAACACTAATTGACAAACTAAATAAAATTAATCTACTTACTAGTATAGCAACAATAAACCCTACTAAAGAGGAGGGCCCTTCCACCTTAACAGAGACTAGAAAAGCTTCAGAAACTACATATTAACTCAATGTATCATAATTTGCACCACGAACTGTTGAACCTTTATTAATCAAAATCAAGAATTACAGATACAGAATTTGTTCCTCATCAGCCAGACATACTGATAAAAAAATAGACTACTAACTATTGATTAATTATACCCCTCTTAGTCTTATTTATACATAAAAATCAGTTGGGAAAGGATAGAACCAAATCCCCAAACTTAGAAAACAAATTTTACATTTTTGGAGAAAAATTACAATGTATGGGTTTTACATTAGTTTGGGAAAAATCGTGATAAAGAACCACCCTTATCTCGCAAAATGTAGCTCATTTTTAAAAATATACCACTTCAGTATCAATGTTTTATGCTACAGGAAAAACCCATGTCTCGGAATTTTCAGATTCATCTTCAACTACTTGAAAATCGAGGCGGAAGTTGGTTGTTAAAAAAAATACAGGTTTTACATAAATTTGGGAAAATTCATGATAAAGAACCACTCTTATCTCTCAAACCATATCTCATTTTGGAAAATATCCCTTGCAATACTTAATTTTCTATGCTACAGACAAAACCCATGTCTCGGATTTTTTAGATTCATCTTCATCTGCTCAAATATCAAGGTGAAAGTTGGTTGTTTCAAAACCGCTGCTAATTTTTGGTTTGTACCCTTATCTCATGTTGGAGGCCCAAACGTGTGAGTTAGGAAAGATTTGAGCCACACATATCCATGTATTTTATCTTAGGAACAAAATCGATGTGGAGGTGCACTGGTATGCCAACCTTGGAGGTTGTCATTGTTGGGCCCTTCGTTTTTGGGATAAGGAATTGCACAAGTTTTGGAATAGTACGAGTTGCGCAAGCTTCAGAAGAAGTTGGACAGCAGAGCGAGAAAAAGAAATAGAAATCAATTGCGAAAAGGACAAAGCAACGCCATCAAAGAAAAATCGGTTGAAACAAAACAAGAAAGCGTGCAAGCCAATACATAAGACACACCTTATCTTATATATACAGATGAATATGATTGTAAAAGGGTTTGGTTGAATTGTGATTGTGTTCATTTCGATCTTTCCCTTACTGTTAGGTTGATGTCATAGTTATTGTATGCAGATGAAGGGTTAGAGTTTTGAGTCTGTAATGTAATCTGTACATGTTTTGGGAATTAGATCTCTGTGACATGAGTCCAGAGCCAGGAGTCTATAACAGAGCACTATTGTGTCTCTAAGTTTGTAAATGAAGAAAGATCTAAAGATAATACGAAGAAGGATGTAAATTTTCAAAAGATGTTGTGTCTTTCTGTGTTATACTTATGCATTACAGTACTTCTTTATGGTTCATTAGTTCCACATGATGTCTCTGTGTTTAAATGCTTATTCGCAACATAAGTAGTTCCAATTCTTGCACATACGAGTTCATATCTATTCTATAGTTAGATTTCTTACGCAAGATCAAGATGAATCTTGAAGGTTTTGTGAATTCTCCTAAGTCGCTTCCTTGCCCTTCCCTATCCAATTGTCTCAACAGCGCTTCGGGTGAGACTTCTTCTCTTCAAAGGGATGAAAATGTCAGCGCTCTAGACTACTCAGTACCTTTTGTTAGTAACATGAGAAGGACCATGGTCTGATCAAACTTGCACCAACAAAATGGTTTTGTTGTCGAGACCTACGTCAAAAGGGAACCTGTAGGGAGGATACTTCTGTGGATTCACGAATCTAATATTGACCAATGGTGGGAAAGAAATGGTGACACCTTCATATGGAAAGAAGCAAAGATGAGGGGAAAATATATGGAAAAAACTCATGAGGCAGTCTTTTAGTCAGAAAGATTCCATAGAAGTCTTTCAAAATATCCCTAGCCCTGAGATGCAAGAGGAAACCCCACAACCTATTTTTTACCCTAAGATTGTGCAAGTCCCTGCTTCACCCCCTCCACCCAGAAACCCCGCAATCATGCTGAGACAACCTGAGCAACCTCAAAATGTAATTGTTGGCATAGGGGCAGACCCAGGGTTCTACGCTTCAACAACGCACCAACAAAACCCTAACTACTGATCCTTTCGGCAACACGTGCGAAGCAGATGAAGTCTCACCTGAGGTAGAGGCAGGGGGGTTGCAGGACTCAAGTGTCTACAACCTAGCTGGAACATAGATCTGTGATCACAATACTTAACAGAGAATTTAGAAATTAACATTCATTATCTTTTACCCTTATTCACATCGCATATTAGAACCCTAATTATAGAACAACGCAGTATTCAACAAGATCTAAGCACATTTATCCATTTAGCACATAGTCCTAAAGCATATCTAGCATTTATTTACAACATAAGCACTAAGATACAATAGCATATGCGTTCAACATAAAAATTATAACACTAATCATAAATCACATCAATAACATATCAACCATATTGCACAAAGAAACCATAACACAAGATATATGTGGTTCACTCAAGTGTCGGGCTATGTCCACCAACTCTTCATCTTCTTTATTATCTTCTTTCAATCTTCTTACATGCACAGAGCCACAAACCCACTCCACACAGGATAGGATATCTATGCACACCTCGCCAGATCCTCCTTTCCCAAGTTTAGCACAACACAGAGCCTTCTTACAATCACTTGCACTTAGCTCTGCAAGTTCTCAACACATAGTATGCACAAAGCATTTACAACTATTTGCACTTAGCTCATTGGCTTACAACTAAATCCTTCTTACATCATCTAGATATCTATTTATATATTAAAAAGGGGGCCTAAACATGGGTAAGACCCATGGGCCAACATCCCATACCCATTACATAAACCCTAAATCCAAAAATCCCACAAAAGGGGGCGAGATCATGCAATCTCCACTTCGCTTGGCGCTTCGTCTTCAACCAGCTTGTCAAATTCCCAAAAATGGTCAAACACAACCAAGGTTCTCCAAAACATGGTTGAGGGACAACAGGCCCCCAATACTCACCTGTGACTCATCCTGAGTCACTCTGATCTGGTAAGATCTTCTTCGAAGGCCTTGAGCTTGGCTCAAGATGCTTCAACCTGCTGCTTCACCAGAGCCTTCTGCTCAGTGAACTCCTGAATAAATTTATCGGTCATTGGTCCTTCCAATCATTGTTCAACCATGGTGACTACTTATTCTAGTTGTGCACCTTGTCCCTCAATCTCCTCAAAAAGTGTGCAGGCTTCATCCTTCACTGGATGTAGCCTCTGGGTCACTTCCATGACTTTACTCTGGATGGTATGGACCTGTTGCTGAATGGTGCGTTGTTCCTGGGACCTTTTCATCCTTTTGACTGCTGACAGTGGCTTCAACTATGCTTTTACTATCGTTTCTTGTTGTTTTTCCTCCTAGAGCTATGACTCCAATGTCCTTAGTTCTGGGTCCTCTGCAAGGTGCTCATAGGTCTACGAACATCGACTACTTAATTTCTTGCATTTTAAGGCCAATGACTTGATTCTTTTGATTGCGCTCCGAGCAGTTTATTCCCTCTGTTCTCTCACTTTCTATGGAGTGCTTGGCAAAGATTGCAATTCTAGTTCTTCCATGATTTCTTGAAGCTGTTGAATAGCTTCAGCGAGCTTCTCCACTTGAATCTCCACTATGTCTTCTTCTATCTTTGCGAAGCCCAACACAGAGAAAAGTTCTCTAATGACTACTTCTATAACTCCAATCTACTTTGTGAGCAATTGTTCTTTTTCCTTCTGGAGATGCACTTTATCCTCTGCAAACTTTTCCTGGAGGTCATCTTTCTCTTGCTGCACAATGCGACATTGCTCTAAGGCTTCTTATTTTGCTTGCTTTAATGCCTCTGTGGCCTTATTCTTTTCCTCCTTGACCCGATGAAGGCAAGCCTCTGTCAAATCTTCTAATCTGCATAGCTGGGCAGGCTCATCTCCTACTTCTATGTCCCATACTGAAAATTTCGCAGTAGACACTGCATGGCTTGAATAAAGATCATGTAGTACCCCTTTGAGCTATGCCTCAATCCTGAAAAACATTGTCTCTTGTTTGGCTTCACTTCACTGCAAAATGTCTTCTAAGGTATATGATACAGTGGCGATGATGAGATCAATATCATCTATCGTGAGCATAGTCTGAAATGGAGGTTTATTGGCTTTTGACTTCTTTCGCAATGAAGGTTTCTTCAGGGAACCATTTTTTTTATTGGATGTCTCATCCTCAGTGATGGGATCCCTAGGTGGTGTCACTTCACCATGTTCTTGTTTGTTTTCTTCCCCTTCATCCTCCTATTTGTCTACTTCATCACCTCCTCCTCCTTCAGGTGAATCTGGTGTAGTTTCCTTTGATGCGTTGTTCAATTCTTGTACCTCTTCCTTCTTTTTTTTCCTGCTACTACTGGGTGCATCATATTCTTCTTGGGTGACTACAAGACTTCTGATGAGGTTGGGGTCGGAGAGTTATGTCTGTTCAACTGGTACAAGGAACTTTGCAGGCCATTCCTTGGTTATTTCTTCCATGTCCTCCTCTGTGAGTCCCCACGTCCAGTGATGTAAATGAAATGCCTATCTGCAGGGAACTTCGCAAGTGGCTTGAACCTATGCAGGGTATTTGGCATCAGGCGAGGCAAAGATTCAATAACCCTCTTCAACTGTAAATAATATGTGTGGAACACTGCATTGGATTTCCATTGTTTTTCCATGTCGCTCGAATACCAGAGCATAGTGAACTTTGCGGCTAGTGGTTTGGATAGCTCAATTTCAGGGAATGTTGCTTCTTCTGGCATCTCCTAAGTAATTAAGGCAATGAGAATCAACAACCAGCTAAAATGAAACTCGTATCCTTAGTCCTATGCTTCACAACAATATTGCTCCAACTGTTTGACGAGGTAGCTTGCCCAGTTCATTTGCATCCCTTCGACACATTTTCCTGTGAGGTCGATGATGAACCCCTTGACCTACGTTGGTCGATTCTTCCTGATGATCTTACCAGCGATCAACTAGAAAGCTAGGCACACTGCGCCATTCTGGATGGAGTCTACCTTGTAGCCCCATTTCCATTTATCTACATCTTTGTAAGTTTATTTTATGTGTTGCACCAGGGCATGATATGTAGCCTTCTCTAGGTAAAAATCCTGAGGGTCGGGTCCTTGCATGCTTAATCCAGTGATTCGGTGGATCAGTGTTGGGTCTACTGTGATGCGTCGATCCAACCATAGGTAACCACCATGGTAGCATGATAGGAGGAGTTTAACGCACATGTTAACCTCCTAATGTCTTCTGAAGTGTGGTATCTTCATCACATTGAGGATGGTTGATATTGCGATGTCCATGGTCCATGGCTGGGGGATTATCTTCGACTTGTTCCCCATTGTCTTTGTCAAGTACTTGTGTGGTGCGAGCATTCCATAGTTCTTGCAGTATCTTAAGTTGAAGTCATTGATCTTTAGCATCATAATATGTCCTAACTGTAGTCCAACTGCATGTATCCCCTTCGGGAGGTACACAATGATCAGTGTATAGTTGAAGTCCCTCGGGACACTATCACAACTAACCACGCCAGCTAGAGGCGCAATATAGTCGAGCAATACTAATGGGATGAGCTTCACGTTCACCAAGTCATCACGATGTTTTATTCTCTTCTTTTTCACAGTTCGAGAGGGCCCAGATCGACGTGCAGTCGATGAGGATGCTTGCACTCCTCTCATCAACGAGGCCTGTACTCATGCAGACAGGGCCTTCTCAGCCATGAGGTCTATGAGGATTTCTTCGATGGATTTCTCTACTACGATAAGGTTTCCCGACATACATCCTTGAGATCAGATATCTTGGGTCGGTGAATAAACAATCAAGATAACAAAACAGATGGAGAGGTTACAGTAAGCACTGCATGAAAGAGATTAGTTCTCTGTGGGCTCAAATAATCACAATTGGAAATAGTTTCCACGGTAATATAGTCAACGGTTCAAATAGATAACATCGTAATGGATTCCTCCAACAGAAAGGAATGCCTCAATCAATGTGATTCCAACCATTATGGCGCGGTCCCAACTGTCCAATAGTGAACGTTCTGGCAATAACTGTGTTTCTAGCCGTTCTGGAGCATCATTCTAATGGTTGGGGTGCCTCCAACGGTTATATTTATTCATCATGGCGAAGTGCCAATCTATGATGTTCTGCTATTCCGGCGAGGTTCAATTTCTACAAGTCTACCTTCTGCGAGGTCCTCTCTAGAACCTCCTGCAATTTTTCTAGCTTTGCTTTCTTCTTACTAAGATTTCTAGCTTTCTTTCCTGTGATCTACGTCTTTGGATTCCTCTTTCCATTATTGTTCTTATCTTTTCTTAGCATAGTAACTTCACATTGTTGAGGATCTTTCACAAGGTTCAAGGATAATACTTCTTCTCTTACTGTTTCTGGAGTAGGTGCTCTACTCTCCTATATGGATAGGTTCTTTAAGCCTTCTTGTGTTCTTTCAACTTTGACAACTAAGTCTCTGGCTCTCAGTTGCTTCGACTTGTCCTCTTGTTCTTTTATTAAGCGCGTTATTCTATTAGCCATGAAATCCATTAATTATTTCTTTTTCTATTCTATAGCTTCCTCTTCTTCTCTCCTTCAGATATGATCTCTCTCTATCCAAGTATTTCCTAAAAAAATTGCAAAGGGAGCATTGTTCTCGACAAACTTAATGACCTCAAATTCTTCTTATGTTGATGTTGCATGCGCAACCATAGGTACATGGGAAAGTCTTCCACATAGAGTTATCATCTTTCATTTAAACAATCCTATTCCTCCCAATGAAGGAATCATAGTAGGCTTTCCTAAGATTTCCCAAGTACTTTCTATCATAATGTTCACCTGTGTTTCTTCATCCAATACACAATCTATGTTGAAGTCTCCTATTCTTGTTTCTATGCACTCTTTCTCTTTTAAAATCTCTAATAAACTGATGTTTGTTAAGCCCTAATATTGGCTCATTACCCCTTAATTGGGGCATATTATATTAGTAATGTTATTTTATTTATGTCGATGTTAGGCCATTAGTTGTAATTATACCTCCTAGTCTCCTATATATACCAAGGAGAAATTTTCATTTTGAATCATCTTGTACTTGAACATTTAAGTGGGGTAAAAGGAGGTTTCCCCC
>JZKD02S1065316.1:170653-217615 GCA_000966675.3 Picea glauca
AGGAATAGATCCATTTCAGAGTATCTCATTAAATGGAGGAAACTACCGGTTGAAGATTCCACTTGGGAAGATGAGTCTTTTATACAGAAGCATCCATAGTTACTCAAGTGTTGCGGACAATGATTGTCTCAAGGGGAGGGGCATGTTAATCCCTAATACTAGCTCATTACCCCTTAATTGGGGCATATTCTATTAGTAATGTTATTTTATTTATGTTGGCTTTAGTCCATTAGTTGTAATTATACCTCCTAGTCTCCTATATATACCAAGGAGAACTTTTCATTTTGAATCATCTTGTACTTGAACATTTAAGTGGGTTAAAAGGAGGTTTCCCCCTCAAAAAGGCTTATTATCTGAAATTATCTCTTTTTCAAGGCATTGAGTACTTTTTCTGATGTTTTTCTATGCTATATTGATATTTGGTTCTTAATAATGTCTATGTGATCATTTAGTGTTTCTTTCATCTGCAATAATATAATCTCTGATTCTTTTTGGTTCTTTAGCATATTCGTAGTCTCTTAACCTTCCTCATGGTTTTCTTGTTTCATGTTCATCTTCTCAACTTTAGCAATCATTCTAGGGAAATCCAAAACTTCATGTACAATAGATTTACAACAAAGGAAAATAAGACTTCACTAGGGAATTCCTTAGCAAGATGTCTCGGTCTTCTGCAACTATAACAAAGAGTTAATCCTCTCTTTCTCTTAAATGATCCCCAATATTTCATGTACTGCGCACTAGGATCACAGTGATTGACTTGCAAAAAAATCTTTCTAGGATCCTGCATCCGCTTGTTAGTCCAAAAATTCTTTCTATGCATAGGGATAGCACATCTTTCACTATTTTTATCATATTTATTCATATCACATCTTCTTTCTTCTAGTTGTGCCCTAGTTTTCAGACTAGGACAAAATCTATCAAATATACGTAGATCCATGCTTTCGAAAAAAAAAATTCCACTTATCTTACCTTTATCATAGAAAAAAGATTTAAGATCTTACCTCTTTTCTTCATATCGAACTTCTCTTCTTAGCACAGAGCTTCACAAGTCAAGTAGAGTATTGTGCACTAGGGAAATAGATCTATGCACAAAGATTTCTCTTTTCTTCAGTTCCCAACAATCACAGTTTCAGTCCCGGCAATGGAACCATTTGTTGGAACAGGGGTAGACCCAGGGTTCAACGCTTCAAAAGCGCACCTAAAAAACCCTAACTATTGGTCATTTCGACAACACCTACGAAGCATATGAAGTCTCACCCGAGGTAGAGGCAAGGGGGTTGTAGGACTCAAGTTTCTACAACCTAGCTGGGACACAGAACTGTGATCACAATACTTAACAGAGCACTTAGAAATTAAAATTCATTATCTTTTACCCTTATTCACATCACAGATTAGAACCCTAATTACATAACAACACAATATTCAACAAGATCTAAGCACATTTATCCATTCAACACATAGCCTCAAAGAATATCTAGCATTCATTCATATCATAAGCACTAAGCTACTATAGCATATGCGTTCAACATAAATATTATTTCACTAAGGATAAATCACATCAATAACATATCAACCATACTACACAAAGCAACCATAACATAGGATATACCTGGTTCACCCCAGTGTGGGGCTACATCCACCAACTCTTCGTCTTCTTTATTATCTTCTTTCAATCTTCTTACATGCACAGAAACACAAACCCACTCCACATAGGACAGGAGATCTATGTGCACCTCGCTAGATCCTCCTTCCTAGAGTTTGGCATAGCACAGATCCTTCTTACAATCACTTGCACTTAGCTCTGCAAGTTCTCAACACACAATATGCACAAAGCATTTACAACTATTTTTACTTAGCTCACTGGCTTACAACTGAATCCTTCTTACATCGCTTATATATCTATTATATATTACAAAGGGGGCATAAACATTGGTAACACCCATGGGCCAACATCCCATACCCGTTACATAAACCCTAAACCCAAAAATCCCACAAAATGGGGCGAGATCCCACGATCTCTGCTTTGCCTGGCGCTTCGTCTTCGACCAGCCTGTCGAAGTCCCAAAAATGGTCAAACATGACCAAGGTTCTCCAAAAATTGGTCGAGGGTCAACAGTAGTTGACCTTTGGTTTCAATTATTCTCTGACATTCTAGGGAACGATCAATTAACAAAGAAGTTGTGCAATGCGCTATACCTAGTTTTAGGGAATGAGGAACCCATAGAAGCAGGAATAAGGACTAATCTTCCTAAGAAGAGTACTCATAGATTGCAGAGAAGAAAAGTACGAACTGTAAAAGAATTCAGACTAGCAGCCCAGTTAGACGAATTTGAGATTAAGGATGGCATGTTGGATCTAGGAACTGATGTGAACATTTTCCCTACGAAGACCTGGGAAGACTTAGGAAAACCTAGGCTGACATATTCCCCAATTCAGCTAAGAATGGCCAACCAATATTGTATTTTCCCAATAGGAGGACAGGAGAGTGTGGAAATATATGTTGTGGGTGTGAAGACCGTAGTTGACTTTGAAGTGATTAAAATCATGGGGGAGAGGGACCCTTACCCTGTACTACTTGGAATTTATTGGTCCTATGACAACTATGCAGTAATTGACTTAAAGTAAGACACCATGACCTTTGAGGTTGATGGAATCAAGGTAGTTCAACCCTTGGATCCATATGTAGGGCCCAGATATACAGAGCCAATAGACAATAATATGGAGGGAGAAGACTTGGATTAGTTGTACACTGTAAGAGCAAGAACAAGAGATGATTATATAAATCCTACTATTGACGGATCAGTAAGTTGGAGGAGTATACAGTCAGTAGATGAAGATTCGTAATTGGCTTTCGACAGTTGGCATCAAGGATCGTACGAAAGATTCTCAAGAATATGTGCAACTATAAAAGTAACGACATGGGTTGGGACCGAGGTCATAGAACACCCAATATATGATGGCACCTCAAGACCTGACAGTTTTGTGCTTAGCATGGAAGAAAATATAGTGGAGGATCAAAGGATCTCAGTACTATATTTAGCCCTCCAGGACACCCCCGCCAGATGGTGGGACAACCATAAAGCATTACTCAAAAATTGGGGTGATGTGAAGTAAGCTATCAAGTATAGGTTTCAGAATAAGGATCATCTGGAATTAGAGATGTAGATGAATTTCCAAGTTCCGCAACTGTTCAACAGAGAATCTAATCCTAACGTAAATATTGAACAGTGTGTGACACAATGGCAAGTTGCAGAAATACCCTCTCACTTCTAGGTTCAGGTATTTCCCCATTCCCTAGGTCCAATCCTAAAATCTTGGTTCATATATGAGGAAACTAGAAGACATACCAACAACTGGAAAATGTTGGCAGCTCATTTCTGCAAGGACTTCTCATTTACAAGTACCCTGAGCTTGAAGTAGTCCTGCAAAAGATAATAGTAATCAGAAATCAAACCTAGTGGTATTTCCAAAACATAGCCAATAACTTAAGACTAACCTTCACATATCCTCAACCAAGAAGCCTATAGCATGCTATATGATTAGCAGGGATTCAGAAAGCTCAGATGACTTAGAGGAATTGAGAAACCTAGCCATTAAAGAGATAGAAGGGAACAAAGAAATCTAGAACACTATACCCAGTCAAACTGATAGTTCCTATAATCACCCATTAAATTTGCACAAATTCAATATAGGGACCACAAAGAAATCTAATATAGCTATGGTGGGAGATTACTGGGATGAGAAAACTAGTCAATAAATACAGATCTTGTTGCAGGAATATGAGGATTTGTTTCCAAAGACCTTTTCAAATTTAAAGGGAATCAAAGGAGTTATGGGAGAAATGAAAATCGAATTGAAACCAAGATCCAAGCCTGTGAGGCATAAACCATACCATATTAAACCTAGAGTAAAAGAAAAGGTTAATAAGGATATAGACAATATGTTGGAAGCCGGACTTATTTTTGCAGTGGAAGAAGCAGAATGGGTCAGCCCAATAGTCATTCAAAGCAAGAAAGACACAGAAGATGCCAGGGTCTGTGTAGACTATAGAATCCTAAATTATGCATGTATGCATGGCCCTTTACCAACACCTTTTATTGATGAGGTGATAGAACAAGTTGCAGAGAGGGAAGCATACTCATTCACATATGGATTTTCATGCTACCACCAAGTAAGGATTGTCGAAGAGGATAAAAATAAGACCACATTCATAACAGAATGGGGGTATTTTGCATATAATTTGATGTCATTTGGATTAAAGAATGCCCCTACAGTTTTCTCCAGGATTGTAATAGCATCTTTTAGAGAGTTCATTCACAAGTTTATAGAAGTCTATATGGATGATTGGACGATATACAATCTTCTCAAGGAACATGTAGCCTTGTTACGTCTAATGTTTGACAGATACAGCGAATTGCAGATATCATTGAATCTCATAAAGTGTATCTTTTGCGTAGCACATGGGAATTTATTGGGCCACATAGTATGTCGAGAGGGAGTATTCGTAGACCCAACAAAAGTTGTGGTTATTGTGAATATGTCGCCACCTACGAGTGCTAATCATTTGCGCTCCACGTTGGGACACACAGGATATTATCACAGGTTCATCAGAAGATATGCAAACATTACCGCACCTCTGGAAAACCTATTGAAAAAGGCCAAGATGTTCCAATGGACCCCAGAATGTGCTAAAGCATTCGAGACCCTAAAGGAGAAGCTCAACACAACACCGATTCTGATATTCCCAAAATGGGAAAATGAATTTCATGTCCACGTAGATGCTTCAAATATTTCCTTAGGAGCTATCTTAGCGCAACCTGGATATGGAGCCATGGATCATCCTATCTATTTTGCGAGAAGGAAGTTGTCACAAGCTGAGTGCAACTACACAATGACCGAAAGGGAGGGTTTAGCCATGATTTATGCTTTGCAGAAATTTAGACATTATTTGCTAGTTTCTCATTTTAAGTTATTTACTGATCATTCTGCATTGAAATATATAGTTAACAAACCTATGTTGGAAGGGATAATTTGTAGATGGTTGCTACTATTTCAGGAATTCTCTTTTGAAGTAATTATTAAGCCTAGAAGATGCAACGTAGGACCTGATCACCTGTCTAGATTAAATTCAGGGGAAAGTGGCAGAGCAGTTGACGATCAGCTCCCAGATGCAAACTTGTTCCAGATTGAGGCCATACCATGGAGTACATAGAAGTCTTATTAAGAATAGGGGCCTTCCCAGAAACATATTTCGCAACCCATAAATTCCATATGGTTTTTAGAGCATCGGACTACTAGTTGATCGCGGGACAGTTGTATAAATTGGGACTAGATAGTATCCTCAGAAGATGTGTATTGGATCATGAAAGGCAGGATATACTATGGGAGTGCCACAATGGAGTTGCGGGAGGGCATGTAGGAGGAAAGGCCACTGCAAAGAAATTTTTCCAAGCTAGACTTTGGTTGGCAACACTCTTCACAGATGCAAAGATATATGCTAGATTATGTGATGTTTCTCAAAGAGTGGGTAAGCCGTCACGACGAGATGAATTGCCACTTCAACCAATTAGATCTCTACAGGCATTTGAGAAGTGGGAAGTTGACTTCATTGGACCAATAAACCCCACATCTAATAATTCAAAGGCCAGGTAAGTAATTATCACAATTGACTACCTTACACATTGGGCTAAGGCAATAGTTGTTCAATACTACTCAATCGATACTGCTTCTAGGTTCATTTTTTATAATATTATCACTCGATTTGGATGTCCTATGAGCCTAACCAACTATCAAGGAGCTAATTTAATTAGTAGCACTATCACAAATCTTACAACAGAGTTCTTGATCCAGCATCACAAAAGCAGTCCTTAACACCCGCAAACCAATGGAGCAGTGGAAGAATTCAACAAGATTTTGGAGAGAGGATTAACAAAGGTCTGTTGTGAAATCAGGAAGATTTGGATGACAGGGTTCTAGTAGTAATATGGGCTTACAGGACAACCACAAAGAAACTCCACATGTACATGAAATTCCATCTAGTTTATGAGAAAGAGGCAGTGGTGCCTTTAAAATTCATCACTCTAAGTTTGTACATTGCACAGATCACACGTATGATGGAGGAAGAATTACTTGCGCAAAGACTTATAGATTTACAAGAACTCGAGGAGACCAGGTTCTTAGCAGACTTCCATCAATCGGTTGAAAAAGAAAGGAAAAAATCTTGGCATGACAGGCACATTGAAACTAAAGTATTTGCGCAAGGAGACAAGGTTCTACTCTATGAAAGTTGGTACCAGAAGCATCCTGGGAAGTTACGCATGCATTGGTTGGGATCATTTATAGTTGTGGAGATCCAACCATCAGGAGCAGTCAGACTTGCACAACTGGATGGTGTTAGAATCATTTCTTGTCTTGGGCATAAGAGTATGCAGGTCCATAGGCTGCATGACAAGCGCCCAAGCATAGCACAGAAATTTTTTTGTTTCTGCTTACCAATCAAGAAAGCGAGCAGTCTGATTTCAACAACAAGGATTAATTGATGGAGCAAATCGACGGTCATCATGTTTTCGGGGCTACCAAGTTGCCCGAGATTTCTCACAAGATATAGCACCCATAGTATCACGGAGCAGTCTCAGTCGTCCATCCAAAAGGGACACGTGGTGCGCGATTAGGCTCCTTTCCTTTTCGCCCATCACGACTTTGAAGCACGAGGAGAAGCCTCTTCCTAGCCCCGAGACGCGAAGTGCCGAAGGTGTCCCGGACTCGGGCCCACATTATTTTCGAGAGGATTGGGACCGTTCATCAGAAGGACACGCGGTGCAAGATCTGAGCCACGGGTGGGGCCCTTCGGGATGTTCATAGTGAAAGTGTTGAAGATGTAATCTCACCCATCCATCCTGCAGGGACACGTGGCGCGTGGTTAGGTTCTTTGTATTTTCGTCCATCGTAGCTTCGAAGCACAAGGAGAAGCTCCTTCATATCCCTGAGATGCGAAGTGCCGAGAGCATCTAGGACCCTAGCCCACAGTATCGCTGAATGAGTTCAGGATCGTCAGATCAGAGAGGGATGTGTGGTGCCCAATTAGGCCATCTCGACATTTCACCCATCGCGACTTTGAAGAGAAAGGATCAGCTCCTTCCTATCCATGAATGTCGAAAGTGCCTTTGAGGATAAGCGCAGGGTCATGGGCCGTGATCACTTTGGAAATAGAAAGAGCTGTGCAAGAGGGGCTGAAAGCATCGAGTTTAGTCTCAGAAGGGATCGTCGCGATCTCCAGGTGCCAATCCAATTCGATCTCAATCCTGGTGCTTGCTGGGAGGAAATGAAAGTGGGAGGAGGTGGTTGAAACCTCTCCTCACTCATTAAGTGTAAGGTATGGAGGATCTGGCAAGCAGTCTTCTCGAGATGTTCCTATGTGCCGATTTTTTCAAAGAAGCCATGCTGATTCCTCGACTAGCTAGAGAGGTTTGCACACACTAACTCGACACTTAATGGCTTAGCTACCCCCCCTTGCAGGAGCCATGCCAGTTAAGGTGGCGTCTGATGAAGGATATCCATCTGAGTTTGACTGAAGGGATGCCACACCTTGGAGGTCCAAGCACGCCTCTGTTAGGCGAATTTTTCTGAGTATATGTACTCAATTTTTGTATTTTGTAAAGGATCGATGGTTGAGCTAGGCTCCTGATTGTAAATTTTTGATGAAGCACTGGTTATTTTGGTTATGTATTAACATCTAAGACTTCTTGCCTTATGAATGCCAGCTTCTTTCCATGTCTTTGTTTATACTGTATTAGAATAGATCGGAATTGGAGGATCCAGTCGAGTTGCGCTGTTATAGGATGATGTAGGTTGGATCACTATAATAGTCGTAGGGTTTCTAATCAGTTCTTGTGCTTTCTCAACGCTGAATGGCTCGGAATTGGAGGATCCAGTCGAGCCACCTTTCAGTTCCTTGAAACTCGGGGTCAAGAGGATCTTGTCTTCTGAGTTTTTCTTCCTCAAGCTGCCGAAGGCCTGATGCCCAAGGCAGTCTTTCTCACACATCTCATTAAGTCTTCCATCTATCCATCTTATACTCAACTTACTGACGGAAGTTGGATCAAGACCTCCCTTGTTTTTTACATACCAGGCCCGGTTTCCTGAGTTAAAGCTATATTGTTCTGAGTTCACTCACATCCAATAACCCCATTTAAAATGAAATCATGACATAAACTGATGGGCGTCAGGCTCTGCTCCTGCTGCAATCCAGGAGTGACTTCTAATGCTAACATTTCTGGCTCCATTGCCGGGGATGAACTTGAATATTTTCCCCGGGATTGAACGACAATGATCAAATGATTCTAAAGGTGCATCAGATATCATAACTATTGATATTGCTACTGTGCACCTGGCAACTCCACTGTGGTGACTCCAAGGTTTCCACAACACTGTTTCAGTTGTGGCTACTTTAGCACACCTGAAAGCTAACCCAGAAGAGCTTTCTCGAGAAGGTCTCAGCAACTACTTTCTCAGCTTGAGAAGTTCCCTTGGGTAACAAAAATGTTAAGATCTGGCCTTTGATGGTGAACAAAGACCAGACACATTCGAAGCTGCCCATTTTTCACCTGGCGACTCCACTGGTTTGATATGGAGAAAATCTTGGCTTGCAGGTTTGCCCCTTTTAATTTTTCTGCTATTCCTGGTTTTCCTAATGATGTCCCTTCTCCGGATGAATGGAGGGATTATTTGCCCAAAATTAGAGAGCACAAAGAGGACAACCCTGCTCAGCACCTCAGTGAGTTTCCTGAACTCATGCATCAGTGGGAGATACATCATGAGGATGTATTACTGAAAATGTTCATGTTCTCATTAGTAGGGGATGCTCGTGAATGGTATCATTCTCTACCCCCTACTAGCATTTCTTCACTCAGTGAATTTCATGCAACTTTTAATAGGCACTGTCAAAAGTTTTATTCCTCTGAGTTTATCTATCATAGTTGTTGTGGGGGATGTCAGGATAGTGAGCAAGATATGGCTATGTCTCATGAAGGTTGTGAGGATAAGAGAAGATATAAGGATGAGGACCCTAGGGAGGAGAAATATGCTTTGGTTGAATCTCGGGAATCGGTAAAATCCCTCTCTGCCTAACTGGATAGGTGGGAAGTTCAGCGATGTGCAGAGGATTTTTCAGCCTTTGAAGAAGATGCTCTTGGTATCTCTATAATGGATGATGATGAATACCCCAGGGAGGAAGAAGACGCTCTAAGTAGGCTAATGGAGCAGGTGAAGTATCTCTTCGCTCAGATAGAGAGGTTGGAATCTGAAGGCAACGCAGAGGATTTTCTAGGCCCTGAAGAAGATGTTCTTGACCCCCCTGTTGAGCATGATATAATTGGAGATTTATGCATGATAGAGGCCTTTCCATATGCTCCTGACGGGTCTATTGTCCCAATATTTGATGAGTATTTAGAAGAGGAGCAACAGAGTCTTGCACCGCAGTTTTTTAACCAGAGGAGCAGCTCGCCTGCATATGAAAGCCACAAATCAAATTATGAGTTGGATATGTGGGATTTCCAAGAACCAACTACAGATCCTTATCCTTTGTTCACTGAGCAAGAACATTGCGAGGAAATCAGCCATCCTAAGCATCAGTTGGAAGAGAAGAGCTTTCCCATGGTCCCTATTTATGATGATTATGAATCTGATCCCTGGGAGAGTTATGAAGAGCAGGAAGAGGACCAAAAAGGGGTGTTGTTTATAGCCTGCATAGAGGTCATTGAGCAGTCGTTTGAAGAGCATAGATTTCCCAAGGGTCCAGTTTATGACAATTTTGAATCTGACCTGGGGGAAGAGCCAAGAGAAGAGGAAAAAGAACCAGAAGAGCAGCTGAAGGCACATATTATTTTTTGTCCAGAGCTGGTCAGCAGGAAGCCAACGCATGAGAGCTGTCAGCCTACGTCAGTTGTTCTTTTTTACCCACCTGTGATTACCACAGATATTCAGCCACACATGAACAATTGTGTAGCAGAGGCGGTTGCTTGTCACCCATCTTCTGGAGTTTACCACTGGTCCTATGAGCCTGCGAAGGAATACATGGAGTTGTATTTCCTTCACAATTTGGAGCCACCCTATTTCATCTCAGCTTCAACTTGTGAGGAGGAGTTGAAGAGCGTAGTCGTTCTGCTATCACGGTTACACCATCTATTTGTGATCATCAACAGAAGGAAGGAGCTTCTATTCAGGAAGTTGCTTGAATGGCTAAGGTGGAAATTTGCTTTCACCTAGCCCCATGTAAAGTATTTTATTAGTTTAGGATTGTACATAAATAATCTCTTTGAGCATACATGTTTATCTTGTTTTGTTTTTACTTTTCGGCCTGTATTTCCAGCAGGATGTTTTGAGCTTGACTCCATAGCCCAACAGTCAGGCACTGGAACTGCAAAAGAGTTCTTAGAGACAACTCTATCTCCCATGGAGCCTAATGTTAGTAGCATTTCTTGTCTTGGGTGTAAGAGTATCCAGGTCCACAGGTTGCACGACAAGCGCCCAAGCGTAGCACATAAAAAATCTCGTTTCTGGTTACCAATCAAGCAAGCGAGCGGACTGATTTCAACGGCAAGGATTAATTGACAGAGAAAATCGACGGTCATCGGGTTTTCGGGGCTACCAAGTTGCCCGATATTTCTCACAAGAGATAGCACACATAGTATCACAGAGTAGTCTCAGCTGTCCATCCAAAAGGGACACGTGGTGCACGATTAGGCTCCTCACCTTTTCGCCCATCACGACTTTGAAGCACGAGGAGCAGCCTCTTCCTAGCTCTGAGACGTGAAGTGCCGAAGGCGTCCCGGACCCGGGCCCACAGTATTTCCAAGAGGATCAGGACCGTTCATCAGAAGGACACGCGGTGCAAGATCTAAACCATAGGTGGGGCCCTTCGAGATGTTCATAGTGAAAGTGCCAAAGACGTAATCTCAGTCGTCCATCCCGCAAGGACACGTAGTGCATGATTAGGTTCTTCGCCTTTTTTCCCATCGCAACTTTGAAGCACAAGGAGCAGCTCCTTCATATTCCCGAGACGTGAAGTGCCAAGAGCATCCAGGACCTAAGCCCATAGTATCGCTGAATGAGTTTAGGACCGTCAGATCAGAGAGGGATGTGTGGCACCCAATTAGTCCATCTTGGCATTTCTCCCATCATGACTTTGAAGAGAAAGGATTAGCTCCTTTCTATCCACGAACACTGAAAGTGCCTTTGAGGATAAGCATAGGGTCACGACCCATGATCACTTGGGAAATAGAAAGAGCTGTGCAAGAGGGGCCGAAAGCGTCGAGTTTAGTCTCAAAAGGGATCGTCGCGATCTCCAGGTGCCAATCAGATTCGGTCTCAATCCTGGTGCTTGCTGGAGTAAATGAAGGTGGGAGGAGGTGGTTGAAACCTCTCTTCACTCATTAAGTGTAAGGTATGGAGGATATGGCAAGCAGTCTGCCCGAGACAGTCCTGTGTGCTAATTTTTTCAAAGAAGCCATGTTGAGTCCTCGACTAGCCAGAGAGGTTTGCACATGCTAACTCGGCACTTAATGGCTCAGCTACCCCCCCCTTTCAAGAGCCATGTGCAGATAAGGTGGCATATGATGAAGGATATCCATCCGAGTTTGAATAAAGGGACGCCACACCTTGGAGGTTCGAGCATGCCTCTGTTAGGAAAAAAATTCCGAGTATATGTACTGAGTTTTTTTATTTTGTAAAGGATCGATGGTTGAGCTAGGCTCTTGATTGTTAAGTTTTGATGAAGCACTGGTTATTCTGGTTATGTATTAACATCTAAGACTTCTTGCCTTATGAATGTCAGCTTCTTTCCATGTCTTTGTTTATACTGTATTAGAACAACTCAAAATTGGAGGATCCAGTCGAGTTGCATTGTTATAGGATGATGTAGGTTGGATCACTGTAATAGTCGCAGGGTTTCTAATCAGCTCTTCTAATTTCTCAATGTTGAATGGCTCGGAATTGGAGGATCCAGTCGAGCCACCTTTCAGTTCCTTGAAACTCGGGGTCAAGAGGATCTTGTCTTCTGATTTTTTATTCCTCAAGCTGTCGAAGGCATGATGCCCAAGGCAGTCTTTCTCACTTATCTCATTAAGTCTTCCATCTATCCATCTTATACTCAACTTACTGACAGAAGTTGGATCAAGACCTCCCTTGTTTTTTACATACCAGGCCCGGTTTCCTGAGTTAAAGATATACTGTTCTGATTTCACTCACATCCAATCACCCCATCTAAAACTAAATCGTGACATAAACTGATGGGCGTCGGGCTCTGCTCCTACTGCAATCCAAGAGTGACTTCTGACGCTAACAGATGGTATGTTTGTTATTGGATAAATCCGTAAGTGCAGACACAAACCGATCTCCCTAGATCCACCTGGATCTAGAACAAAGAAAGACAAAATAATACTCTTTCCCTAGATTTTGACTATTGAATTAAATAGGAAGCAAGAACAAATTACATACCTTATAATCACTTCCTATGGTCTTTGTTGCTCCCATTTCGCTTCAGTGATTTCGTACAGTCAAGACCAAAACAATACAAACCAACCGAAGTGAAGAAAACACAATCTATTCAACAGTTAATCTATGTATATGATCAAGGAGTTATACAATAAAGTGGAATTAGATTTATGGGAAAGGGACATATTACTGTATCATATTGATTGAAAGTAAAGATTACAACCTGAGCCTTGATGTTGAAAACTTCCTTTCGATGGTCCTTGGCTCAGACACACACACTTTCTCACTTGCATGAAGAAGATCAACCACCTTTGATAAACTTGCTGGAGTTCTTAGCTGCTGTAGCATCAGTCCTTCACACATTTTTTCACCAATTCTCCAATGAATCTTTCTTAACCTTGTTTGCTTAATTTCTTGCTTCTAACTTTTTTCCATGAGAATTCCCTCAATATATAGGAGAGAATGAATTAGTTACTTGGATAAGAATGATCCCAAAGTATCTGGGAATCCAGTACTAGGATAACCATTCGAATGCCATCTCATCCTTCTAGAAGATTCCCTTCTAGAAGCTTCGATAATTCATCTTTTTCCTTGCTTTAGAAAGAGTTCGCACCCTAGCAGTTCAACACAGTGCGAACTTCTCACACCCTGGCTTAAGGTAGCCTGTGAGAATCATGCATTCTCGCAGGCAAATATACTAGCAGCCTGCGAACATTCCTCAAAAATGTGATTTCTGGAAAGAGATGAAGGTAACTTTTCTCAGGAGAAAGTTCCAATGAAGAGCCTAAGTACACCATCATCAATACATCATCATGACGACCAAAATCATCGGTAACAGAATTCCCTCCAAAGTATGAGGTTGGAACCAGTGACAGCCGATAGACTTTGTAAGCTGCATGTGTGTGTCGGGAACCAGGCGCACATCTAATCGGAAACCTGTGAACAACCAAGCATCTGTCGAATATCATATATACCAATTATGAGGTAGGCATTCCCATACTCATATCATAGACTGCTGACATTATAGATATGGTTCATGGCCACCAATCATACACTGTGGATCCATGCCGTCAAAATATAGCATAGCCACCGGAATACACTGTGGATCTATGCGAGAAATTTCAAATCAAGATGACATAGCCATGAAACATACACAGTGGATCTATGTGTCTCAAATTATACATACTCCATCGCAACCTGTATCACAAAGAATATATCCAGGGTCTTCAATCTCGTCGCCCAAAGTACGAATCTAACCATGTGATTACATGTGTTGAAGTTGAACATGGTAGAAAGCACTTGATTACCGGTCAATGATAAAAACATTAACAAGTGCGAGGGAAATCACCATTGATGTCAATGACTCCCAAGGTACCATAGTACAATCCATCGAGTGTGAAAAAATGAGTTGATGTCAAACATCCGATGGAATCTTTCGATCAGGGGTCAATGATGTAAACCCACCGTCGAAAGTGAGGAAACCTGCCATTGAGGCATGCAAGTTCCAAGGTACCAAATAATTTCTAAGTCTTGATTCTGGATAATGAGCTGAAGTCGACGGAACAAAACTCGTCACAGGATGGCCTTGATGTATCACCATCAATGACATGAAATGAGTAACAGAGTTTGAAGGTGAAACAGAGCATTTTGCAAATTGGACTGTGCTGGCGACGGAAGTCACTCCCGGATTTCTAGCAGGAGCAGAGCCCGACGCCCATCAGTTTATGTCACGATTTTTTTATAAAGGGATGATCAGATGGAAGTAAACTGAGAACAATATCGTCTCAACTTTGAAACCGGGCCAGGCATGCACAGGCAAGTGAGGTCTTAGATAAACTTCAAACAGTGAGTTGTAATAAGGGTGAGCAGGGGGGAAGACTTGTATGAAAAGAGTGCGAGAGTCTGTCATAAACATCAGGTTCCTAATAGACTGGAGAAGAAAGTGCCCAAACACAAGACCCTCTTATATTCAAACACAGAAGACCAGGGAATACAATAATGCAACGACAAATCCTTTATCATAACATAACTGTAACAATTCATGCGAATCATTCGATCATGAACTCTCTGGTATGAGATGAAAACATAGACAGAGTAAGGAAACTGTTTGTCATAAACCAAGAAATCTTAGATACAGATGCATATCCAACAAACTAGAATATCTGTTAAAACTTTACAGTAGGGAGCTATGCTCTACCATCAATCCTTTACAAAATACAAAGACTAAGCCTATATACTCAGAAAAATTCGCTTAGCAGCAGCATCTCAGGGCTTTCAATGGGTTTCGTCTCCTCAATCAAATTTGTCCTCTGCTCCCCTGTCATATGCCTCTTTAATTCAGCATGGCCCACGCCAGGGGGTAGCTAAGCCCTTTGAATGTTGAATTGGCATGTGCAGGTTTCTCTTGTGAGTTGAAGACTCGTCGTGGCTTTCCTGAAGAGAACTGGTACAAGGGACCCTCCCGGGTAAACTTCAGTCAGGACCTCCATACTCTGCAATAAATGAGTGATGCAAGGTTTCACCCACCCTCTTTCTTCTGTATCCATTCTGAGCAGGTATCGGGATCTAGATCACGTCGAACTGGAGTCTGAAGAGCAAAGTGCCCCCCTTCTGAGACTTAATTCGGAACCTTCGGACAAATGAAAATGAAAGTGCCCCTCTTCCGGACCTCCTTCTTGATGACCAGGAACCAAAACCATGGGCCCAAGTCTGGGTGCTTTCGGAGCTTCAGGATTCGGGGTTTCGAGAGGTGAAGCGACGAGGATATCTTACTACGCGAACTCTCGAACGCTGACATGATGTAGATATGTGTCACGTGTCCTTCAGATGGATAGCCCAGATATTATTTACTATCATAAAGAGGTTGTCCCCCTTTCATCCGCTCACTTGATATGACCTGGTGCTGAGACCCTGGGCTCGGCACCAAAGGCTCTTTCGGCGTTTTGCTGATCGACACTTCCAAGTGTAATGAGTTGAGAGCTCCCTGTTCCCCGAAACCCCGATCCGCGATATGTCGATAGGCTGCCACCTGTCCCAATTTGATTGGACGACCCAAGTCTACTTTGAACCATTGGAGCTCCCTCTTGCTAAATCCTAGGAAACTTGACAGCCCCGAAAACCCAATGACCATCGATTTTCTTTGTGGATGGATCTCGGACACTGACAACAAAACTTCGCCCACTCGCTTGACTCGTAACTGGAACAGAGGTCCTTTCGCATTGTGCTTGGGCGCTTCCTGTGCAACCTGTAGACTTGGATGCTCTCAAGCCAAAGACAATAATTATCGCTAACAAACTGGACACAGGGAAGGCCGACACAGAGAGAATGGATAACTGCATATGGCCGACTCAATATAGGTTTCAGATGGACTTCTCTTGAACATATGGACGACATGACCAATGATTTGGAAGCATTGACTCAAAGACGACACAAGGAATGACCTTGTAGCAAATCGAATGAGAGACAAATGGATTTCCCAAACCGGCTTCAAATGCGATGAATAGGGGGTGTCATGTTCAAGAGCGACACTTACTGCCAATCAATACGAAGATGAAACATATCCCTTTCCCAAATTTTCCCTCACCATTTCTGGCGAGTACCTCTTTATTTTTACACAATCTTGAGGAGGATAACATATGCTTGTTGATGTAAGCTCATCCTTCGGATGAGTCCCTCGGAGTATATTTAACGAACCCTAAGAAGGAGTGGTTCGGTCCCATCATGGGTCTGTCAATGTTTGTTTAACGAGTCCAGAGATAGAAAACTCGAAGGTTTTTCAATATTATAGAGTTTGGAAAAACACTTAAAAGAGAACTCTCTCAGTTCCTTTTTCGTAAGATAGTCTGGATAAGACTGAAAAAGAGATAAATTATCGCTCACCAGATGTGTACTTCAAATACTTTAGCGAGCGTGAAAAATAGCAAGGTCGCTCGGCGATATTTTCATGTTTAGAGAGTCTGAAAAGAGCTTAAAGAGGACTCCAGGGGAGTTCCTTTTTCGTATAACCTTGTTGAGCCCAAAAAAGTGATAAAAGTATGCTCGACTACGTTCTCATGTATTTAAAAGTGCAAGAACAGACAAAAACGACGCTTGAGGTTTTATGTAAAAAACCCTAAAAAACAATAAAAAACACACGATAACCAAGAAAAGCATGTCCATATCCCTGTATTGAATCATCAAAGTCATCACGCCTGCAAAAATTACACTCAACATGACATTAGGGATTAGGGTTTAGTGGATAAATAATTATAAAAACCCAAAATGATATAGTAAAGGTAAATAAAATGAGTAAAAAATCTTTTTTACCACACCATTTTACATTTCCAATATTGAGCTCCAAAAAACCCTTCTTTTACCCTCCGAGTTCGACGTTAGATTGCGGGAGCTACGAGAGACCATTCAGTGAGCCGTCTGCGACATTAAGGTAGGCTCTTCGTCCTTAACATTTTCATGGTTTCATTTTGTCATTTCATTGGTTAAATTTCCATTTTTAAGATGTTTTTCTAGGCCCTATATGCGCGTTGTCATTCTCGCAGGCAGCCCATACAGGGCCTGCGAGAATGATGCATTCTCACAGGTGAGACTTAAGCCACCTGTGAGGTTCTCGAACTGTGCAAATGGGGCACCTGCGAGAACCACAAAGCCCAAAGAAATTTAATTTTTTTAGCCAAATGAAAAAGTTATTAATCCTCCTTTTATGTTCCTTGTGAAGATAATTGGCCATAAACATGGTGCTTGAGTGGCGTGAAAGGGAACATGAAGAGGATAATGCAATCGCCGAGAATCATCCTCCTACCATAGCTGCATTGAGAGATTGTGGGCTCTTGAAATACTTTCACATCCCGAGCATGAGGTCCCAAGTCAGACTATTAGAGTATCTGGTGTGTATGTGGGACCCAGATCAGCAGGTTTTTCATGTGGGAGCTCACACACTGTCCATAGACATTGAGGACATATACTTTTTGACTGGATTGTCCCGACGCGGATACTATGTCAGCCTGACCGGTAGTAGAGGTGGTGGGTTAAAGATGAGTGAGTACTGCAATCAATACTACGTACCCGAGGATGAAAGGAAAAAAGGAAAAGTGGTTATCTGGGGGGTACAATACTTGACCCTCCGCACTATCCTTTTTACTATATCTCGGATGGCTAGGAGTTCTGATCCTCACATGGAATTACAGAGCTACTTCCAGTACTCCATCGAGTGTACTGAGCCTCGAGTATTCAACTAGGTAGATGTTGTGCTTCGCAGTATCAAAAAACAATTGACCAAATGTAGGCAAGGTGACCTGAAGCAATTCGGGTATGGATCTTTGCTGGTGTCCTTCTTCCTTGAGAGGGTCCCTGTATTTAGACTACAGGTTGAGTGGAACATACCAGGTCCCAGGGATCCAAGGATGTTGATATGGTGTCATCTCATGGCCCGGCACGTGGCAGGACTGATCGTCAAGTACGATGATATTTTCTTTGACTGGCTTCAAACCCAGATGTTGATGGTCGATGACTACGCTTATGCTAGGTTGGATTTCTGAGGATATCCAGATTTAGAACTACCAGAAGATACTCAGTGGGGTGACCTTGGTAAGAAGTACATGCATTTTCTCTTTTTAAATGTTTTTGAATTTTTATCATATTCAAATGTTTTTGTTTTTATACATTCATCCAAGGACTAATACAAAATCGTTTGTTGATAACACAGATGTTGGACCGTATAGACCTCCCGACACTTCTCCCATCCAGCGATGAGGAGAGGTAGCGGCAGCACCACAGTATGTTGAGGATTATCAAGTAGTGGAACAGAATCTAGAGGGCCTTACTGCAGACATTCCAGATATGACTCTGGAAGAGGTTCCAAGACACGATCAACGTCATACTATAGGGGTATCAACAGCTATGAGTCGACTGCTCCGTAGAGTTGCTAGGGAAGTTGTGTGTTACCGTGAACGTCATCCATGACGTCACTTTGTAGAAGCTATAAGCTTCAATTTTTGACATTTTGGTCTCAGGACAAACTTTTTGTAAAAAACATTTTGATCGTTATATATACAGACGGATTCTACCGGTTTACTTTATATTGTGTGAATTCTGATGTGTTTAATTTATAAATGGTTCAAATCCCTATCCAATACATAATTAGCCAATGCATATGTTAATGTATTAAGACATCTAGGGATATGCTGATATTCAATGTGATCAAAATAACGTTCCAAGAGGCGAATTCGCAAATACACCTGTAACAAAGTAGGACTTCGAATAGAGTAGATATTACTTAACTGTAGTACTACAAGCTGCGATTCAAGTCACAAAACCAAACGACGAATTCCGAGCGAGATAGCATCAACCAATAATTCAATAATGGTGTCATACTCTGCAATGTTGTTGGTCGCACGGCCGAGGCACACACCTCGTAAAGATACAAGTTTGTTTTTTGGGGCATAGATTGCCCACATAGCGGATGCAAGGTTTCGAGTACTATGGCTAGCGCCATCAGCGAAGCCAATATAGGGTAGCGAAAACTCCTACATCTGGAAATCAAACACAATGTCACATAAGGGTAGAGACCAGATAACGACAAAAGAAAACTATAGTAACACACACAAAGTATGATACATTAAAATACAGGTACTTGTGCACAAATGATTTATGCATAGTACTTCTTCAAGTACAACCCATTCCTGGGTTCACTCAAAGGGATACCATCGTAATCTACCAGCTCATATGCTCCTTTTTCCAAAACTCGGCGAACAATATAAGAACCTCGCCACATTGGTTCGAATTTCCCAGCTCCTAACACATCTCGATCCTATTCATAGAGAAGAACAAGATCACCTTCAAAGAAAACGTGAGGCTTGACATGCTTGTCATATTGTGCTTTGACACGTTTTTTTCGGGGCTTCTATTACTAGTGTGGCATCACGTCGAGCTTCGTCTAATCGCATCAGATACAATAGATGTTCTTCTTCAGCATAATTGTTGGGTAAAAGTTCTACAGCTAGCTTCAGAGAGGGTATCTCGCATTCTATAGGAAGAATGGCTTCCACACCATAAACTAATCGAAAAGGCGTAAACCCAGTAGTGGATTTAACAGATGTCCAGTATGCCCACAATGCTGAAAACAACATTGTGTGCCAACTTGTTTTATGCATTCCTATCATCCATCGAAGCATAGTTATAAGAACTTTGTTGATCGCTTCGACTTGACCATTAGCTTGTGGATAATAGGGCGTTGAGTTATCATGACGAAGACCCAACTTTTCTGTAAGTTCCGACATCATAAAATTCCTAAAGTGACTATCGTGATCAGTTACGATAGCTTGGGGAACACCAAAACGAGCTATGATGTGATTAAAAAGAAACAACGCTGTGGTCTTTCCAGTATTATCAAATGTCGGCATCGCCTTGGCCCATTTTGTAAAGTAATCAATAGCTACAATGATGTAACCATGCCCCCCGACTGAGTGAGGGTGACATGTCATGAAATCAATGCCCTATTTTACAAAAGGACCAACTGAGACCACAGGATGAAGAGGACCAGGATGTGACCGAATCTTCTGATTGTAGGTCTGGCAGGCATGGCATTTCTGAACAGCAGTAATGCAGTCGTTAAACAAAGAAGGCCAAAAATATCCTGCGTGTAAGATCTTCTGGGCAGTAGCATACCCAGACATATGACCACCACATGCTCCGGAATGGCAGTCATTCAGAGCTTTCTCAGCTTCGTCAAACATTAGACAACATCGAAAAATAGAGTCAATTCCTCGACGGTAAAGAGTATCCCCGAGGATTATGTATTGACGAACTTGATAGCATATGCGACGTCGTTCAGTACTAGACAAAGTAGGCCAGAATGTCTGGGTTTGGAGATATATAATGATATCCCCATACCAAAGATCATCAGTGCTAATAAGGAAAAGAGATTCATCGGGTAATGAATCTACTGCTACATTTTCTGTTGCAGAATGAGGAAAATCGCATATCAACTCAACAAAAACTAAGGATTTCTTAGACTTGGCGCAATCGAATTCCAAGTCAAACTCCTGGAGTATGACAATCCATTTGGAGTACTTTCCCCCAAGCAATTGACGTGTCAAAATATGTTACATAGGGTTACAATGAGAAATCACCGTAGTCTTACATGAGAGGATATAATTCCGAAAGCATTGGACAGCTTGAACGGCAACCAAGGCTAGTTTTTCAACATGTTGATACTTGATTTCAATTGGTGTGAGACTTCGACTCAAGTAGTAAACAACATGTTCGTTGTGCGCATCATCCTCTTGGACAAGAACCATGCCAATAGTGTACTCTGAGGCAGCAAGATAAAGGAAATAATCGCGACTATAATCGGGAGGAAAGAGAAGCGGAGCTCGTGTGAGGGACAATTTCAAAGCTTCAAAAGCATTGTTGGAAATGGTATCCCAGACGAACTCGGAATATTTCTTTAGTAGCCGCGTAAAACCATGAGTGATCTCGGCGTAATTAGGTATAAAACGATGAAGAAAGTTTGCTTTCCCCTGCAAAATTTGCAACTGGCACGGTGTAGAAGGAGGAGGGAGATTAAGAATCGCCTCAACCTTAATAGGATCCACCTGGATCCCTTGAAACGAAATGATAAAATCTAGAAGACGACCGGATTCTACGCAAAAAACGCATTTATGAGGATTTAAACGTATACGATAGAACCGACAGTGAATGAAAATGGCGCGGAGGTGGGTAGGCTGATCGACTCGGTGCATAGAATGAGCTGGTAAATCGTCCAAATAGGGTTGAACGATATGCTTTATATCATGAAAAGCATAAGACATAGCGCGTTGAAAAGTTGCACCCATATTCTTAAGTCCGAAAGGGAGTTTCCGATAGGAAAAAGTACCCTAAGGACAGATAAAAGCAGTTTTATGTTGGTCCTCGGGAGAAATGTTAATTTGATTATAGCCGGAGAAACCATCCACGAGGGAGAATATTTCACTTCCGGCACAGTATATTTCACTTCCGGCACAGTCATTGACAATCTGATCGACGAAGGGGGTAGGAAAGTTGTCCTTGGGACAAGCTTTGTTAATATCCCTATAATCAATACATACACAAATATTGCCACCTTTCTTGTCAATTCTGATAGTATTGGAAACCCATTCTGTAAGAGCCACCAGATAAATAATGATGGCTTTTAGAAGTTTTTCAACTTCGAGCTTGATAGCCGTCGCTTTACATGGGTGGACTGGATGAAGGTGTTGTCGAACAGGTTTATCTCTGGGGTAGGTCTTTATCTCATGTACAACAATAGTAGGGTCGATACCTGGAATCTCTTCATAGCTCCAGGTGAAGATGTCACAAAATTCTTTGAACAGAGATGTATAGGTGACGATTTCATCTTGGGAACACGAAGCTCCAATATGAACATTTTCGACAATCCCAGGTTTAATGGATATGTCAATGGGAATCGTAAACGAGATATTACTGAGGTTCCCTTCGGAAAACACATCATGTGCTGACCCGGGAACGGTCAAGATGACAACAATGGTCGACGGAGTCGAAATCTGTTGGTAGTTCTCAAGAGTGTGTTGTTTCAGAAAGAGTATGGAACGATGATGCCCATTGTCCCAAGGGGTGTCCTCCATGACGGACATGATCATCTCGTCAGTGGGAAAAATAACACGAAAAGGATCGGGAGACAACTCATCAAGAGAAGAGGTAGAAGGTGTTGCCGATTGAATGGCTTGATAAGCGGATTCAACCAGACTTAACGACATTGCGTTGCCGAAACGAAGATGATCTCCAGGATCAGGGACTATCCAAGGGTCAAAAGACACAGGAAGTTCATGAGGCACAGTGGAAATCATGTTGATAGAAGAAACTGACGGGGGCGGAACATTGGGCGGTGGAATGGGAAAAGTACCCATTAACGAGGAGTCATTTAAAAGGCCTACACCGATGTTCTCATAACCCAGTGGAGTTTTAGAAATAAACGGCACGTTGCCAGTACAGATATCAGAATTGAAAAAGGCAAGTTGGTCAATGGTAACAACCTTTCCTTGATGAGGGAAACGTACTACACAGAAAAGTGTTGACACAATGGCGTGCATGGAATCAATCCAGTTGCGGCCAAGCAAAAGATTATAATCAAGTGGAGCATCAAAGACTTCCACCTCAACTTGGACCGTCGTACCTTCTAGTGTTATAGGCAATGAAGGAAGAAAACCGTAAGGCTTAAAACCAGATCCATTGAAGGCTTTAATATTATTTTGTGATTCATTCAAGGGAGGAGAGACAATGGCTTTCCAACAAGCAAAAGACATTACACACGTTGAAGCACCCTCGTCGATAACATTTCGGAAAATGTTCTTGTCAGAGACAACAACCTGTATCTGGAACGCGAGTTGAGGGGGTAACCTTGGAATGTGATCATCCAAGTCAAAGACTATGAGATTCGTATCTGTTGGGTCAATTCCACCTATAGCTTTCAACAATGCCTTCCGTTGTGCAAGACAAGATTGAAGGACTTCAAGGGAGGACATTGTTGAAGGTGCCTGGGCCAGATCTTCAACAATGTTGTAGTTCTAGGTCGCACGAGCATGAGGATTGAAAGCCGATTTTCGTATGACACCCTTGGGGGGGGGGTCACAGAACTGTATCGAGGCTCGGTCGTTCAAGATGAAGAGGATCGTTGGTAGGTGGAGTCGTTGGAGATGGTTGTACCAAAGCAGGAGGTAAATCGTCAACCTTTTCCTTAGATGGAGTATAATCTTTGGCTCTAGTCGTGAGCACAATGTTGTTATGCTTAGAATCACCAGTACACATCAAAACATATGATGTCGTAGAAGAGGATGGTTGATCGTGAATGACCAACTGAGCCTGTTGTTGAGACGGGAAGGGTTGGGACAAGATAGCTGGAGTAGACGGTTTTAGGGCTCCTTGAAGGAACTTCGTAACCTCGCCACGTCGTGGACAATCCTTTTTGTAGTGATAATCACCACAGATAAGGCAAGGATATCGTGGTTTTCACTTATCCCGATCTTCAACAGGAGTGGTTTTAGTTTTCTCTGTTTGATTATTATTTTTTCCCTCCTTATTCTTACCTCTCCCCTTTTTAGATTTGTTTTTATCGGCTGGGGTAGATTGAACAGTGTTTACCTCAGAAGTTTTTTCGGTAGGAGTGGCAGGAGACGGAGCATTTTGAACATTAGAAGAAGAATATTTAGGGTTTGTGCTTGAAACAGAATGTGAGTGGGCTTGGGCAGTACCAATCACACCGTCAGCTGCATGCAAGGCAGTGGGAGCAGTTGAAGTGCTGGAAGTACCAGGACGAGGTAATTCAGGTAACAAATCGTAAAGTGTTCCCGTTTGCGAATAAATGAGATCAAGATATTGAACACAAATTATATCTTGCTCCTCCGTAACAATGCCACCCATGGCAATATATTTACCAATTTCGTTCACAAAGGATTTTGTAAACCATTCTACCAGTAATTGATCGGGGAGTTCAAGTTTAATGAGACGTCGACGTCTTCGCCACTCATGGATATGATCAGATATATGAGTGCCTTTAGTATGTTTGAAGGAAGTCAAAATATCATTCCCGGTAACATAATAGATCGGTAACTGGTAATGCGTAAGGAAATCCATAGCTAGGGTGTTGAAATCAGAGAAGAAACCTCGTGGAAATTCAATATACCACTTCGCAACAGAAACGGTAAGGGTTCATTGAAAAAGACGTAAATGAATAGAGTCATCCATCAATGAGTTGGATGAACACCATAAGTGAAAATTCATAACGTGATTGTTCGGTTCCTCTCCCACTTTTCCGTCGAATTTAGGGATGTCTGATGGAAGCTTGGCTGGAATAACAGGCCATTGGGGAGAGTGACGAATAGGATCATTTAAAATCCTAGACAAATCTGGAAAATCCAAAGTAGAAAGAAAAGGTAATTGTCGATTCACCTACGGGTACTGATGGCTTTGGGTTGGAAGCCCTGTCGGCAAACCAGTAGGACCATAAGCAGTCTGCCCATAATGGGAAGACCCAGGATGATTCAGTGGTGGTTGGAGAGGATAATAACTCGGGGGATTGTATCCTTGAGTAGGGACATGAGTTTGATCATTCGTACCCAAAATACGATTAGGTATATCGGGATATGGTTGGCCTATAGTAGGGACAGGAAACTACTGCACCCCAGTCGTTTGAGGAAGATATTGTAGTATATGATTCCAATACTGGGCCAAAGCAGGAGGTATATTTTGTCCAAAGGGTGGGGTTGGTCCCCCTATCGTAGGTGGAGTTCCAACCGGAAGTTGTGTTCCAATCAAAGGTTGTGTAGTAATTAGATTTTTTCCGGTAAGAGGAAATTGAATCGTACCACCTTGTCCACCAACGGGAGTGTTCAAGTTGGGTGCAATGGATGGTATAGTGCCACTAGGATTAGGATTTCCAGAAGGAAATTGAGGGAGTGTCGGAATATAACCAGGAATAGGGTGCCTAGGAAAAGAAGGAACACCAGGAGTACCAATACTGGGCCAAAGCAGGAGGTATATTTTTCCCAAAAGGTGGGGTTAGTCCCCCTATCGTAGGTGGAGTTCCAACCGGAAGTTGTGTGCCAATCGAAGGTTGTGTAGTAATTGGATTGTGTCTGGTAAGAGGAAATTGAATTGTACCACCTTTTCCACCAACGAGAGTCTGCAAGTTGGGTGCAATGGACGGTATAGTGCCACTAGGATTAGGATTGCCATAAGGAAATTGAGGGAGTGTCGGAATAAAACCGGGAATAGGGTTCCCATGAAAAGAAGGACCACCAGGAGTACTAGATGGGGTTTGCGAAGGTTTTGGAATAGAAGCATTTAACAAAGCATTCAACGCATCGTATCCGGGTGGTAGAGTCGGAGTGACATTGGGAGTTCGCTATGTGTTGATAGGAGAAAGACCAGCTGTAGTGAACCCGGTTGGGACACTTGTAGTAGCAGCAAGATGGGCCATTTCGGCAGGGAAAGTAAAGTGATAAGTGGTAGTTAACGGTACAGTCTCCGTCTCAGAAAACACCGGAGGGTTGATTTCGGAGACCACAGGTGAACCAAGACTAAAAAGGGTCCTGCGGAAATCACCTGCAGACCAAAAAGGATCTTGGCCCTCTACCCCGAGAAAAGGCCCAATGGGTGGTCCAGAAGATGTAACAACTAGTTCTCCAGAAGAATTCAGTTGTCTAAAAGGGTGCTGAGAATCACGAGGAAGTCGAAAATCCTCTCGAGTATTTGTAATTCGAAAACGTTCTAGAGAATCAATGCGTTCCACTTGTGGGGTGGTGACGATTGTGGCTTCACTTGGCCCAGGAGAGACCTCTGGTGTACCTGTACGCAAGGTTTGAGAATCGTTCAGATGCTCTGGAGATAAACCTTTCATTCTACGTGAACGACATGGAGGAGCTATTGTAAACGAGTGACAAACTTCACGAAGAAAATCCTATGGTCAACTTTGAGAAACAAACAACACGCGCTAGTAAATAAAATCTAGGAAGCAATCACCAGGCAAACAAGACCTTCTAATTTCGAAGCCACTAGTTGGTGATGAAATCCAACGTCCCAACAATGAGATGAGAAGGGGCGGGGCTATGGTGGAAAAGTTACGCTGACGACCTGCTTAACAGACTTACACCTTGGTGCAAGCTCCCACACATAATCGTGGGTATACCCTCCAAGGAGCCCGAGTGAGTTTAGTCAACGTCAATTCCAGGTACCATGAATACTTTCCCCTCCACAGTCACCTCGGGTAATAACCTAGAGAGATAGGCCACTAAGGTCACCACCAACAACAATAAATCCTGGGGGAATAGTCGACAGTCCGATCCACATGCAAGGGCAGGGTATCCAGCCCGAAATCAACTCAAATGTCTTCCACTCATCATTGTGGGTATACCTCCGAGTGATCCCCATAATACGTGCAATATCTACACTGATATCAACAAATAAGGGTGAGTAACTCTGCCAATACCAATGTGACCTCGTGCTTGACCCTTGTGTGAGAAGGGCTTCCCAGGACAAGATGTTGCAAATGGAATTTAACACTCCCTAACACAAGATGCTATTGTGTGTTTTTTGCTTTTGGAGAGTGTATCTCTCTTCCTACTCGAAAGCGCTAGCCTAGCTAAATGTAGGTGTAAAAGAGCCCTAGAAAAAAGTTACTAGATAAATTTTATGATTACACAATGTTATTAAAGGCTGTTGTTTACTCAAAGGTAACGGAAATGAAACTTATGTTGTATGACTCTGACCCAATAATGCAAGGATAAGAATGAAATGTATCACTTTTCGTTCAATGAATCCTATGTATGAGAGAGAGAGAGTGTTCCATATCAACCTTGAACTACAATGAACAATTTCCGTTCAAATGCCAATGCAAACAATCACTTATCAAATGAAAATACTCTATTGTGTCTTTTTAAATACTTTAACAAGATCAATAATTTGATTTTTCAATGTTTTCTAAAGACAACAAGTTTTTGAAAGAAAAAACTTTTGTTCACTTTCCAAAAAGGACTCAGACTATGACAGTAAGAGTACAAAAAATCAAATCAACGAATAAGCAAATAACCCAATCCACTCTTTCAATGAAAGCAAAAATAAAGAGCAAACCAATTTAGTCTTTTCAAATGCAAAAGAAAATGATCTTTCAAACCATAAGAAAATGAGAAAAAACAAGAAAACTTAACTTTCAACCAATCACTGGATCTTAACTAATCAAACACACTCAGATTCTGAAGTCAGAGAGAATGGTTTTGCCAAGAAAATCCAAGAAATGAAAGTCAAGTCCAAAATGACAAGAAAAGCCTTGAAACCCTAAGACTATTCATGCATACAAAAAAAGACAAGAAAGTTATCAATCAGAGGTCCAAGACACTCATAAGAGGCAAACAAACTGATCTGAGCAGTTAAAAATGCCAAAACTTAAAATCAATTTTTTGAAAAAGAGTGTTCGCAGGCTGGCAATATAACACAGTGCGAGAATCATTGATTCTCACAGGTGACCCTTGAGCAGGGTGTGAGAACCTCGCACTGAAACCTATTGGCAGAGTGCAAACTCTACCTATTCTCGCAAGATGCAATGAAGTGCAGTGCGAGAATCCATGAACATAAGAAAAAAATTGAAAAATGAAGCAAAATCCAAAAAGGCTTCTGGACCCAGAAGGTCTATCAGAATATCCCGAAGACTTAGAGACTAATAGGACAGGAAAAAAGTGAAACCAGAGAAAATGGCCACAAAAAATTATCAAAAGCCACAAAGAAAATGGGATTTTTCCCCAGTGGAGTCGCCAATTTTGTTATTGGATAAATCCGTAAGTGCGGACACAAACCGATCTCCCTAGATCCACCTGGATCTAGAACAAAGAAAGACAGAATAATACTCTTTCCCTAGATTTTGACTATTGAATTAAATAGGAAGCAAGAACGAATTACATACCTTATAATCGCTTCCTATGGTCTTTGTTGCTCCCGTTTTTCTTCAGTGCTTTCGTACAGTCAAGACCAAAACAATAAAAACTAACCGAAGTGAAGAAAGCACAATCTATTCAACAGTTAATCCATGTATATGATCAAGGAGTTATACAATAAAGTGGAATTAGCTTTATGGGAAAGGGACATATTACTGTATCATATTGATGGAAAGTAAAGATTACAACCTGAGCTTTGATGTTGCAAACTTCCTTTCAATGGCCCTTGGCTCTGACACACACACTTGTTCACTTGCATGAAGAAGATCAACCACCTTTGATAAACTTGTTGGAGTTCTTAGCTGCTGTAGCATCAGTCCTTCACACAGTCTTTCACTAATTCTCCAATGAATCTTGCTTAACCTTGTTTGCTTACTTTCTTGCTTCTAACTTTTTCCATGAGAATTCCCTCAATATATAGGAGAGAATGAATTAGTTACTTGGATAAGAATGATCCCAAAATATCTGGGAATCCCGTACTAGGATAACCATTCGAATTCCATCTCATCCTTCTAGAAGATTCCCTTCTAGAAGCTTCGAGAATTCATATTTTTCCTTGCTTTAGAAAGATTTCACACCCTAGAAGTTCAACACAGTGCAAACCTCTCACACCCTGGCTTAAGGAAGCCTGTGAGAATCATGCATTCTCGCAGGAAAATATACTAGAAGCCTGCGAACATTCCTAAAAAATGTGATTTCTGGAAAGAGATGAAGGTAACTTTTCTCAGGAGAAAGCTCCAATGAAGAACTGGAGTACACCATCATCAATACATCATCATGACGACCAAAATCATGGGTAACAATGTTGCAGCCAAGATGGGTGAATGGCACTCACCTGAAACCCTATATGTCTCAGAAATTAGCTAAAAGGACTATTGCTCTAGTTTGAAGGAGCATGTATAATAGATAGATTTAAGTTTTCTGCATTTTTTTGTAAATTCATTTAATAAATTCGATGTGTGCAGTGTTGTTCCATGACACGTAGTTCATTTTTATATTTAAGTGTTGTTTGATGCATAATTTCTTACTCAGCAACACAGGATCAGAAGCATAAAGAATCCATTAATGACAATCATTAATATGATGGGGACCCCTTTATGGTCGAAGGGAGAATGAATTCGAATGCAATATGAGTCCATGTGCCACACGCAACTAGTCTAGTCACAACCTTTATTTCTATTACGGTAACCCATCTGAATTCAGTTAAGCCATAAAGCCACGATACACAAAGATGCCATCGGTATTCACACCGAGATTCCCACTAGTTAAATGGAAAGGTATGAAATCGGCCACGTCCCTGTCCAACTTGCATAGTAAATGCCAGAAACACCCAATAGGATTTACCCTGTTAACCCATTCTGTCGGACAAATCAGATCCAAGTTGTGTCCATAGGGTCATGATGAACAACAGTTATTGATAAAATTGTTAGCTGAGCCCGAGTATAAGGATCTGAGAACTCACCATAGAATGCATTGTTTTCAAATAACTTAGCAATATCCGAATTTTGTAGAGCATGCAAGCCTGTGCATTTGTGAAAACTGTAATTGTGATCCCCAATCCTTAGTTCACCGCAGAATTTGTTGATAACTCAGATCTCACAATGCTGAGAGATACAGGAAGCCGAAGCACCATGTACAAAGACGCAGTACCAGATGAGCCCTACGACCCCCGAATCGAGGTCGTAGTTGATCTAAATGGGAAGGTGGAGCAGGTCAAGCTCCTTGACCTTGATTTAATAGACCAAGTCTTGTTCCCCTAGATGAACATAGATGTATTCTGGACTATCGCTCCAGACAATTTGGAAGGAAAGCAGTTTGTACCCAAGCCTGAATTCATCAACATATTCAACTCAACCATCATGAACCTCATAAACTTACCAGTGTTCGGTACCACTGGTGAATTTGTGTGGTGCACCAAGTTCCTGATCAACAGGGTGCACGTTAGAAGTCTCTGGTTGGATAGGAGGTATCCAATCCACGTTGAGGACATACATCAGCTCAATGGACTGTCCCCCGAACGTGAGGATGTGTTGAAGGGATTCCAAGGTCCCAGCAAGCATGGAAAAAATAAAGGGGATCCCAGCCTCTATGAAAGGTTCCATATGTCGGGGGGGGGGGGCGCACAACCAAAATTGACCCCATACTATGAGAGACAATCAGGACCGACTGTTACATCATAGCCATCAAGTTTATGCGGTCATATTACAAGGGAGAATGCACGTTGGATGCATTGTCAGTGGTCGACTTCTACACCAATGGTGTTGTATTCAACTAGTGCAGTTACCTATTGGAGAAACTACTTGTGGCTTGCGAGGAATCCCAGGAGAAGGGAGGCACCTTCACATATGACTACCTGTTGATGGTGTTCACAATGTTCAAGTGGACGCCACACGTTGGAAGACCGTTGGCGCTAGCAGAAAAGGGGTGCCTGGAAAAGAGTTTTGAGCCATGGCACTCCAAGACGGACTTGGATAACATAGCCTTCAACAACTCGACATTCTCCAAGTGGTATAACGGACTGATAGATGCAACACAGAGGTTTCACATTCTGCAGGAGATCCTCAACTACAACACGAGGAACATTGTTGTCAGCATGAACCGACATCATACGTTTGTATGGATGAGGCATGCCAACAAGGAGGATTTCCATTCAAGGATGTTATCATTCTACCTAGACAAGGAGGCCTCCAACAAAGAGGTAATGTCATGGTCTGGAGTTAAATGCAACCCACACAAGTTGGGGATGCACTATATTTTTCCTGGAGAACTGCTAAAGAATAAAGGGAAAAAATCAGGGGTAGGATCAAGCTTAGGACCAGAGGCACAAAAGAAGGAAGCTCCGACATAGATAGACTCTGATGAGGAGGAGGAGACGCATCCATTGGAGTGTAAGAAAATAATGTTGTTGTTCTTCCTGTAGATTCCAGATAAAGTCGTGTTGACAGGTAAGGATTTCAACGAGATCCTGAGTGTTGCATTCATCACAGAACCACCGGTGAAGAAGCTCAGAACAAGGGTCTCACTGAGTAAAGTCTTAAACCCCCAATCCATCTCATATGTTGTCCCTCACACTCGCTCAGTGGTCAGAGCAACCCCCATCATCCACATTCAAGAAGACCCTGATTAGGAAACCCCTCCATCCACCATCATCATTGAACACCCTCCATCACCGCCACAACCCCAGTCACCACCCTCCAAAACCACCAATCCACCTCAAACCACTGTTCTAGAGTCGATGCATCTTGATCCCCTAGAGAAAGAAGAGAGAGAACTCCCAAAAACAACCCAGGAGTTTCCTGAGCCGAGACCAGAATTTTTTGATCCAAACCCATAAGTACCAGAGAAGAGACTACAGCTAACTGGAGTGAACCTAAACACCCAGGACCAGGAGATTTTTCCTTTTGTGCCAGAAAAGGACACCCAAATGGTGGAGGAGCCACAAGATGAAAGTACCTAGCACATCCCCTCAATGACCAAGGTTGAGGGTGGCCAGGGAAGCATAACAGAGGGAGTTGATGGAAGTAAAGGGGAGGAGATACCAAAGGTTCAAAAGCAACCTGAGTCAACTTCCAGGCAGAGCGTGACATCCGCGCAGGAACAGATGGAGTTGGTTTTCCAAAAGCCTCAGTAGTGCGCAGAGTTGTTGCAACTCTACCTGACCAGAACATAGGTTCTGACACTCTTTCCCTCACTATTAAGTTTAATCTTGCACTATGACCATCAATAGGGGAGGAGGAGGTAGAGACCCACTTGGAGCATTCAACAGCCAGTGGACTTCCACTAGAGACTCGAGCACCAAGAGACGCATCCCCTTCATTCATTGACCTTTCACAGTGACCAGTGACACACTTGGTTGGAATGATAAGAGCATCCACTGATCAAATAGAGCAGAGGCTCTAGTAGGCTGAGAGGTCTTCCAAGTACGCAAGAGAGGAAGCTCTCATTGCGCAAGCATGAAAGACACAATAATCACATGAAAATATCCAGGTCAAGTGTAGACTGGAAAGAGTGCAGGAAACGCTTGTTGAAGCCTCGCAGGAAATTAGGAAGGTCGCACCTAACTGCCTAAATCTAGGGATGTAGGAGATTCAGAGCATCAAATTGAGTTGTTCCAAGGAGCATGGACACAACTAGCAATTCGCATTGAGCATCTAGAAGTATAGTTTCCACAGACTTATCAAGAAGCAAAGCAACATCCTCGAAAGCTACAGGAGCAGATGGAAAAGGTAGTGCTAGAAGGAAACAATGCCCAAGCAACACTACATAAGCACACAGTTGAGTGCACAAGGATGGGAATCATCACTAGACACAACCAAACCTTAGAGGATGTGTGCACAATAATATAGGTGTTGAATGAAGATGTTACAACCACGATGGATCCGTTGGAGAAACAACAGAAGTTTGACCAAATCCAGCAAGCGGACAATGAACTGAATGCCCTATTTGAGGCACAATCCATAGGAAAGAAGGAGTTGGGCGACTTCTGGCCTATCATTCAGACAATTTACATGTAGATGCATCAATTTGATTCAACAACAGATTATGAGTGGAACGTGTTGGTCGCATCCAAGCCCAAGGGATGTATTACAGAGGTGACCCAACAGTTCGTAGCAGAGGCATCACTCCTTGCCAGGAAGTGGCAAGATAAAGTTGGAAGATTTCAAGGAGTGAGGAAGCAAGCCTTGGAGTTGGTCTCAGAGTTGGGCCCTTCATTTGAATAGGAAAAAGAAGAGGAAGCACAAACAAAAGAGAAAAATGAGGACAAGGGAAAACAACAGTTTCTCCTGGAATTTGTGAAAGAGTTAAGTACTTGACTCGAGGGTGAGTCAAGGTTTGTGGTCAGAGCCTATTGGGCCCTTCATTTTTTGGATAATGAATTGTGCAAGTTTTGGCCTAGTACAAGTTGCACAAGATTCAAAACAAGTTGGAAAACAAAGCGAGAAAAAGAAATAGAAATCAATTGCGAAAAGGACAGCGCAACGCCAGCAAAGAAAAAGCGGTTGCAATAGAACAAGAAAGCGTGCAAGCCAAGACATAAGACACAACTTAGCTTCTATATAGGGATGAATATGATTGTAAAAGGGTTCGGTTGAATTGTGATTGTGTTCAGTTTGATCTTTCCCTTAGTGTTAGGTTGATGTCATAATTATTGTATGTGGCTGAGAGGTCAGAGTTTTGAGTCTGTAATGTAATTTGTACACGTTTTTGGAATTAGAGCTCTGCGACATGAGTCGAAAGCGAGGAGTCTGTAACAAAGCAATATTGTGTGTCTCTAAGTTTGTAAATGAAGAAAGATATGAAGATAATATGAAGAAGGATCTAAATTTTCAAAATATGTTGTGTCTTTCTGTGTTATACTTATGCATTACAGTACTTCTTTATGGTTGATGAGTTCCACATGATGTCTATGTGTTTAAATGCTTGTTCTCAACATAAGTAGTTCCAATTCTTGCATATACAAGTTCAGATCTATTTAGTATTTAGATGTCTTACACAAGATTGGGATGAATCTTGAAGGTTCTGTGAATCCTCCTAAGTCTCTTCCTTTCCCTTCCCTATCCAATTGTCTTAGCAGCGCTTTGGGTGAGACTTCTTCTCTTCGGAGGGGATGAAAATGCCAGTGATCTAGACTACTCGGTACCTTTTTTTGGTAACTTGAGAAGGACCCTGGCCTGATCAAACTTGCGCCAGCAGTCATCATGAGTGTCGTTACTGCTTCTATAGGAAATTGTGTCATAAACCATCATCGGTAAAAATCAAGTACGATAATATTTAATGTTAGAATATTCACCAATACTGGAGGGGGGGTGAATCAGTATTGAGCACTTTTTTCCATTTTTAACTTTAATCACATCATGTAAACATTAACTATTAACAATGACATTCATCATCACAAAAACTATACACAAAACACAATGATTTTTACATGGAAACCCAAATGGGAGAAAACCACGAAATTCTTTTTTTATATCATGTTAATATTACATTCATAGGAAGCACCAACTTCCAATATTCTCTAGAGACAACTAGAAGGAGGTACCAACCCCCTAATTTACAGGAACCAACCTGAAGGAAGCTCCAACTCCCTCGTTTACCAGCACCGAATGGAATGAGGCACCAACCCCTTGGCTTTACCAGCTCCAACTGAAAGGAAGTACCACTCCCTAAAGCACATTCCCCAACCTGCTGAATGAAAACACCAATCTTCTCAACTGAGCACCAACTCAATAATACATCATCAATACAATATCTTCATCCACAGAGTACTTCTGACTTTACCTGTATGCTTCATTCTGTAGACAATCCTTCAAACCCTAGAAAGCCTCATAGAATCATTCTTAGAATGTAATCACTGAAGGAAGCATCCTCTGATGGAAACATCATGGAAATTTAACAACCTTGTAGAAGAGAATACAACATCGCAACCTTATGGTAACATCACAACTTTATAGTAGAGTATACGACAACATCACAACTTCACAACATTTCATATGGCAGCCTCATAACCTTATACCATACCTTGAGAATAAGAAAGGGCTTAAGAGAATCCCTTAGAGTTCTCTTACACACCATAAAAACACCCCAACTCCTTGAGTGCACCTCATACTTGATATCCTCACTGGTTACTCTCAAAATGCGAAATTCTATCTTGTATTTATAGTAATTGTTTCCCCTAAAATTAGTTGAGCCAACCTCAATTTTCTAGTTGGGATATCGGATGGAAAAACTCATATCTCATCATTCCTAAGGATTTAGAAAGACTTCCATATGTAGTTGGAAAGGTATTAGAATAATATTTCCAACCATGTAACTTGTGCTTTCATTTGATTTATTTATGTAGGGTAAAACTTCCCTCAAATATAGGGTATCCAAATCGACCAAAAATTAATACTTTCAACAACCTCCATCTTGCAATATTTATCTTGAACATCTGCAGGCTTTTAATATTTATATTTGACATATTGTGGGCTCCATTTGTGTACAACTCAAAGTGGTCATGTGGTAACAACCACATGTTATATCATCCTGTGAGGGCCATTCTTTAAATCTATTCCATAAGGGGACCACTTTGGAGTTATATACATTTATGTCAAGGCTCTTCAAGGCTTATTCAAGTGGACACATCATCATCACTTTTAGGGCTTCTGGGATTTTCTTTAGGGATTCTTCTAAGGTTGACATCAATGACAACCAATTTTCCAACAATATCCCCCGTTGGCATTGATGTCAACTTAGTAAAATAGTTGTGCTCCCCCTATCCATGCTCCCCTTGTCTTCGTGATCTAACTCCCATTGTCTTCATGCTTCTATTTTTATTGTTTTTCTCTCCCCCTTTTACATCAATGGAAAATGGTAACTCCCCCTGACAGTATTCCCTTTTTGATCTTGTAGAATATTATGGAAACCAATTTGGAGCATAAATTACTCCCATTTTTTTCGAAGATACTCAAATGTCTCCCTAGAAAGAGGCTTTGTGAAGATGTATACAATCTGTTATTTTGTCCCACTGTACTCCAAATTGATATTATTTTCTATGACTTGTTCCTGTAGAAAGTGAAACTTAATAGGAATATGTTTGGTATTGGAATGCATCACTGGATTCTTGGAGATGCTTATAGCACTTGTGTTGTCATAGAGTATCAGAATGGGATCATCATATCTCACTTGTATGTCTTGAAAGGTTTTTTTCATCTAGAGAATATGAGTACAACATGTTGTTTTTGCAATATATTATGATTTTGTTGTGGATAAGAATACTGAAGATTGTTTCTTTCTCAACGAGGAAACTAAGAAGTCACCTAAGTAGAAAGGTTTTCCACATGTACTTCTTATGTCATCAATACTTCATGTCCAATATACATCTGTGTAGGTGACTATAGTTAACTCATTTCCTTTCCGATACCATAGCCCAAAATATGGTGTTCCTTTAAGATATATGAAGATCCTTTTTACTGCTAGAACATGGGTTTCCTTTAGTGCCACTGGAAATCTTGTGACCTGTTCAACTGCTTGCATTACATCTGGTATTGAATTTGTCACATAAAGTATACTACCAATCATTGATCTATAGAGTCTTTGATCCACTTCTTTAGATTCATCATCATTTCTCAACTTGCAACCAGTAACCATAGGAGTACGCATAGTTTTACAGTCTTCCATTTTGAACTTCTTTAACATTTCCTTGATGTACTTGGTTGAAATGAAAATTCCTTCATATAGATAAGATACCTAGATTCCTAAGAATAAATTCAAATCCCCAAGTAGGGATATTTGAAATTCATTATGCATATCCTTGGAAAACTTATGATTCAATATATCATCATCACTTCCAAAGATGATGTCATCAACATATACTTCTATAATAATCAAAAAACATTGATCCACTTTTATGTAGAGGTTACTATCTTCATTTCCCCTTCTAAATCCTTGTTGTTGTAAGTACCTCTCTAATATTGAGTACCAAGCTCTCGAAGCTTGCTTAAGTCCATACAAAGCTTTATTCAATTTGCAAACACAATCTTCCTTTTCTAATAGTAGAAACCCTTATGGTTTTTCTATATAGATTTCTTCTTCTAATTATCCATTTAGAAAATTTGATTTTACATCCACCTGATACACTTTGATCCTTTTGGAGTATGCATAAGCCAATACCATTATGATTGCTTCCATTTTGGCCATGGGAAAAAAGGTTTCTTCAAAACATATTCCTTCAACTTGAGCATATCCTTTGCACACTAGTCTAGCTTTGTTCTTGGTTACCTGTCTATATTCATTTAACTTGTTTATGAAGACCCATTTTGTCCCCATCACATTTTTTTCCTTTGGTCTTAGAACTAGTTCCCATGTCTCATTCTTCTCTATTTGATTTATCTCTTCTTACATAGCCTTGATCCAATGTTCATCATTTATGGCTTCCTCAAAATTACTTGGTTCAACTATGGACAATAATGAAAAATGTCCTTGTTCAGGTGTCTGTGCTTTCTTTATTCTTCAAGTTTCTACTCTGGTATTTCTATCTCCAATGATGTTTTTTGGTGGATTATTCTTCTAAAGCCAATAGTTAGGTGTCCTAGAAGGTGTTTGAAAATTTTGTTGGTTGTTTTCTTCTTTTTCTACTTCTGGCTACTTCTCTTCTTGTTGTTGTTCTTCTTCTTCCTTTAGTTATTCATTTTCCTATTCTTCAAAGATGTTTGAATTTATTATTTCCTTCTTTGTCTTCAGCAAGTCTATTTCATCAAATTTTACATTGATTCTTTCCACTAGATTGTTGAGTCTTATATTGTAGCACTTATATGATTTTATTTTGATTCTTTCCACTAGATTGTTGAGTCTCATATTGTAGCACTTATATGATTTTATTTTGCATGAGTACCCAACAAATATTCCTTCGTCCACCTGGGAGTCAATTTTTTCGATCCTTTTGTCTTCCCTTTTTATGTAACACTTGCTTCCAAACACTCTAAAGTTCATTACATTGGTCAGTCTTCCTTTCCATAACTCATATGGAGTCTTATCACTATTACTTTTGATCAATCCTTTGTTCAATATGTGAATAGTTGTATGCACTACTTGTCCCCAAAAGATATCACTTAGCTTGGAGTCATTTAACATGGTTTTGGCCATTTCTTGTATAGTTATGTTTCTCCTTTCAGCAACTCCATTTTGTTGATGTGTTCTAGCTGTTGAGAATTGACTTCTTATTCCATGTTCTTCTCAAAAATCCATGAATTCATTTGAAGTAAACTCACCTCCATTGTTTGATCTTAAGCATTTGATTTTCAAATCAATTTCATTTTAAACCAGTTCCTTGAATACCCTAAAACATTTGAAATCTTATGACTTTTTCTTGAGGGAGAAAACCCAGGTCATTTTGGTGTAGTCATCAATGAGTAGCAAGAATTATTGTTCACCATCTAGTCCTTTTGTTCTTGTGGGACCACATAAATCAATTTGTACAATATCCAATGGTTTTTTCGTAGAGTATTCCTTTGTCTTCAATTGAACTTTTGTTTGTTTTCCATGTTGGTAGTGCTTGCACTTAGTATTTGTTGGCTTTGTAATTTTTGGCATTTCTCTTACAATTTGCTTCTTGCTGATCTTGACAATATTATCAAAGTGTCTATGTTTCATTCTCCTATGCCAATTCCAACTTTCATATTATTTTCCCAAACAACATCTTTCTTCTTTGATCTCATCCAATATGTATATGTTGTTTGGAGTCCTTGTATTTGTTTCCACTAGTATGTTTGATCTTTCTTTCCTTATTTCACATTATTTTGAATTGAATATAAGTGTGTGTCCATGATCACACATTTGACTCACACTTAGAAAATTATGCTTCATATTTTCAAAAAGTAAGAAATTTCCTGCCACAACATCTTTGTTTCCAAGAGTGACTATCCATTTTCCTATAATTTTGGTTGAGTTATCATTGTCAAATGTGATAGACCCCTCTTTTTATTTCTTTAATGTTACAAATCCATTTTTGTCTCCAGTCATATGCTTTGAGCATCCACTATCAATATACCAATGTCTTCTTCTATTTTGGGCTTGTAAGGTAAAACCACATTCCTCAAACTTCAAATCTTCTTGCTTCCTTTTCCAAGTTCTTTGGTGTTCCCCTATATGATAGAAAGGAATATTCCTAGTTTCCCTTGAAGAAATTATTAAATCACTTCTACAATTTTTGGCTGTGTCCAAAATTGTTACATTTGTAGCATTCAATTTCATAATTCAAAGCACCAAAATTGTTATAATTTTTGTCAAACACCTCACAAGGCTTTCTAGGATAATTTCCTTCATAATGATTCTTGGGATTTTCATAACTACTTATGTTCCAGGTGTTTCAACCCTTTTCATAGGCTCTACAATTTACGGCTTTATGCCCAAAATTATTGCAAGAATAACACAAGCCAAGAAAAATATTTTGGTACGTAAGTGTGGGTGGTCTTCTAGTTGGTGTTGTTCTTCTGAAATTGTGATCTTATTCTTGGGTCTTCTTCATTGTTGTTTTTTTATTCTAAGTTACTCTGAATGCAAAATCTTCTTCTTTATTCTTCTTTATTTTTGGTTTTTGTATGTCCTCCTTTGGAGGATTGAATTCTTCTTTCTTTATGTAACTCTTGATAGTATATGCATAACTTATTTTCTCTACTTCATTTCTATTATCATATAGTTTGAACCCTCACCAGTGTTATTTTGTTTGTATCCAATTCCAAAATTTTCATAGGATAGTTTTTTATTGCAAATGACTCCATCCAATATTTTGGTGCTATTGCCAAAATTTAGTTGGATGCCCTTCTTTTGTAGTTCATTTCTTAGTGAGACTATTTCATCTTCCAAATTCTCCATTATTGTCTTATTTTATTCTAGTTGTCTCTTGGGTGTTTCTTCAATCACTTTGGCTTCTTCCAACTAAATCTTTAGATCTATGATAGTCTGCTTGGCTTCTTCATAGTTTTCGCTAGGTTTTTGAAATCCTTCCTTCATTTTACTTAACTCTACTTTGAGAGACTTGTTTTTCTTCCTTACTATTCTTATAACACTTAAGGAACTGATCAGTTCTTCCTCAAGATTCACTTATCCTTCTTCTTCTTCATCTCCTTCATTATTTTCAGTAGTTTCTTCTTGAGTCTCTAATTCCATGAAGATTACTCTTCTTGATTCATTGTCAGTACCATCATCTTCATCGGATGAGGAACTATCATATTTTGAATACATGATTTTATTTTTCAAAAATCTTCCTTTGTTTCTTTCCTTGTATCTTTTCTAATATTCCTTTTATTTCTTAGGAACTTCTTCTTCATCACTATATGAACACCCTGCATAAGGAAATTTGGAAGAAAAATGTCTTAATTTACCACATTTAAATAATTTGAAAGGAAACTCACCTTTGTACTTGTAGGTTCCTCTTTTCATCTTTCTCACAAAGTTGACTTCTTCTTCATTATTTGAATCATCACTATTGTTGGAGAAGGGTTTTGACCTTGGCTTGTTCTTTCTTGTCTTCTTGGAGGATTTGAAATTTGCTTATCTTCAGGATGGATTTTCATGTTCTATTCTCATTTCATATGTTTTAAGTATTCCATGTAATTCATCCATGCTCAACATAGCCATATATTTTCTTTCTTCTAGAGGTGATATTTTAGGGTCAAATATCATTGGGAGAGATCTCAGTATCTTCTGCACAATAACTGAATTTTCAATCTTTTCTCACAGTCCTCTTATAACATTCAAAATTTCATCAACTCAAAGAAAATAAGTTGCAATATCTTCATCTTCCTTAATTCTCAAATGTTCAAATTTTCCTTTGTAAGTATGAATCTTGGCCCCTTTTACTTTAGCATTTCCTTCATAAACGTTCTTGAGATTGTCCCATATTTCCTTTTCATAATCACAATGCATAAATTTAACAAATTTTGAACCTGTTAGACCACTTAGAATGGAATTCATAGCCTTTGAATTGTATTCACTGAGATTTTTCGCAGCATTATCTATTTGGGGAGAATTTGTTGTAATGTATCCATTTACTACGTCTTTCCAAACATCAAATCCCTATGCCTACAAAAATGCTCTCAGTCTTATGCTCCAAAAAGAATAATTTTACCCATCAAACAATGGTGTTCCATTTTTTATAAATTCTCCTTGCTTATCCATGATCTTCCTTCCAGTGGTTAGATTGTTCCTGAAGGAACCTACTCTGATACCAATTGTTAGAATATTCATCAATACTTAGAGGGGGGTTGAATCATTATTGAGCACTTTTTTCCATTTTTAACTTTAAGAACATCATATAAACATTAATTATTAACAATTTCATTCATCATCACAAAAAGAATACACATAACACCATGATTTTTATGTGGAAACCCAAACGGGAGAAAACCATGAAACGATTTTCTTATATTATGCTAAGATTGCATTCATAGGAAACACCAACTTCCAATATTCTCCAACACTAACTAGAAGGAGGCACCAACCCCCTGGATTTACCAGCTCCAACTGGAAGGAAGCACCCACTCCCTAAAGCATAGGCACCAACCTACTGAGTGAAGACACCAATATTATCAACTAAGCACCAAATCAATATTATATCACCAATCCAAGATCTTCATACACAGAGTACTTTTGACTTCACCTACATGCTTCATTTCGTAGACAATACTTCAAACCCTATGGAAACATCCAACCTCATAGCATCATTCCCATAATGTAATCATCGATGACAACATCCACTGATGGAAACATCCATTCATGAAAACATCATGAAAACATCACAACCTCATAGAAGAGCATACGACGGCATCACAACCTCATGACAACATCACAACTTGATATAATAGCATACAAAAACATCACAACTTCACAAAAGTGCATACAACAACCTCACAACCTTATGACAACATCACAACCTTATAGCATACCTTGAGAATAAGAAAGACCTTAACAGAATCACTTAGACTACTCTTGCACACCAAAAAGACACCCCAACTCCTTGAGTGCACCTCAAACTTGATATATTCATTGGTTACTCTCAAAATACGAAATTCTATCATGTATTTATAGTAATTTTGTCCCCAAAAATTAGTTGAGCTGATCTCAATTTTTTGGTTGGGTTATCGGATGGAAAAACTCATATATCCTCATTCCTAGGGAGCTAGAGGGACTTTCATATACCGTTTGAAAGGTATCAGAATAATATTTATGACCATGTAATTTGTGATTCCATTTGAGTTTGTTATGTAGGGGAAAAATTCTCTCAAATATAGGGTATCGAAATCGACCAAAAATTAGTACTTTCAACAACCTCCATCTTGCAATATTTATCTTGGACGTATGTAGGCTTGTAATATTTATATTAGACATCCTATGGATCCATTTGTGTACAAATAAAAGTGGTCATATGGAAACAAGAACATGTTATCTCATCTTGTGATGGCCATGCTTAAATATACGCCATAAGGGGACCACTTTGTAGTTATATACATTTATGTCAAGGCTCTTCAAGGCTTATTCAAGTGGACAGATCATCATCACTTTTAGGGGATTTTGGGATTTTATTTAGGGATTCTTCTAAGGTTCACATCAATGACAACCAATTTTCCAACATTTAATTTATTAAAAATGAAGGAAAACGAGCATTACTTAACCACTAAAACATAAATAAGTATGGCATGGTGTTTTACGAGAAATTATGGTAAATGGAGTGATAAATGAGAGGTAATAGGAAGTAAAATGAATGAAATGGATGTCTGTAAGTGATAATAATGGTGACAAATAAACAACCCAACATCTCTCCCAATTTGAATATGTTGCATGTCCTCATGAAACCCAACACCTTTGTAACAAACAAGAACAATAACAACAACAGTGTTATAACAAGATTAGCATCAGAACGGAGTAACAACAACAATGTTATATCAGGAGTAGAAATAGTATTATAACAAGAGTAGCAGTAGAATAGAGTAATAACAGGAGTAACAACATAACAGAGTAACAAAAACAGTGTTATAACATGAATAACAACAGAATAGAGTAACAACAACAGTGTTATAACATGAGTAGCAACAAAATAGAGTAACATCGAAACTGAGTAAAAAAAAAATTCTATAACAGGAGTAACAACAGAACTAAGTAACATCAATAGTGTTATAACAAGATTAATAGTAGTAAATAATAACTCATGGCATGGTGATATTTTGTGAGCTACTATTGGTTCTTATGTAATAGCAACAAGACTTCCTATTGTTGGTTCTTGTGTACAAGTAATAGTACTTTCTTATGTCATTAATGTTGAAAACTATTGTTGTCCACTGAAAAATGAAAATTGTTGTTGTACACACCCAAACTCAAGGATGAAGAGATATTTTTTTCTATACGAATGGCTTATATAGAAGCTTATTTTGTTGTAGGTTCTTGTGGGGCAGCCTATTCCTCTCTACGTAATCATTTTTCCTCTCCCCCAAACTGAAAACTTTTATATCAAATGGAAGGCCAAGAAAGTAGTGCAATTCCATGTAAGAAATGCACAACAGCTCACCCCCCAAACTGAGGATGTTGCATGTCCTCATGCAACCCAATCCAAGTTGCAATGAATCATTTGAATGTTGCTTCCATTTTTTCAATGCCTAGTACCCAAAACCACTATGTTTTTCCAACTAATGATGTTGATATAATATAAAACTTCTTTCCCAATAGCACCCTGAAACTTCTTCAAACAATGGCTTCAAAAGTAGCCCTCAAGTGAATTTTAGCAATTCTGGTGGAGTTGTAGCAATCTGTTATAGTAGTTGTTATAGTAACAACATATTTGAAAATGTGGCATTTGATGCAAACAACAATCCAGAATGAATATTTTGGTGAGTATATTGATCACCATCTAATGCCTTTGCCTACAAAAAAGACGACAATCTAGTTCACCAATCTCAAGATACAAACAAATAAGATGTTGCAGGTGAGTAACAACAAATGTTGTAGTTGCTATAGTGGAGTAACAACAATTGATGTAGCTTCTATAGTGGAGTAACAACAAGTGATGTAGATGCTATAGTGGAGTAACATCATATTTGAAAATTTGAATTGTTATGCAAACAATAACTTGAATGAAGAAGATTTTTGGTGGTTTTATGGATCACCATCTAATGCATCTTCCTACCAAAAATCATAGAAACATAATGCACAGATCCCAAGATATGAAAAATAATATGCTACAGGTGAGTAACAGAAAGTGTTTCAAGAGTAGCAGCAAACGTTTTAAACCATTTTCTCACAAAATACAAACTAGGTTTCGACAAAAATTTCCAGGAATATTTTTATTATTCCAATGCTTCTCCACACCAAAAATCAAAGCCATATGATGCATAGATATCAATATATAGGAAAAATGGATGACGTTAATGATTCTTAATATATAACAACTTATGAATTGGGTTGGTGAGAACTTTATTGGGTTTGTTCATCTCGCTATATTGCTTCTCTCCTCCAAATTTCGTGAAAACCCAGTTTACGGTTTGAAAGATATCATAAATTCAATTTCTACATTTGAAAACAAAATGTGAATGAGTGAATATTGAGAAATCACCATGAACCTATTTTGTTTGTCCTTCTCATCCTAATCCCATTTTTCCACTGTGAGATCTCATGGAGTGAAAAACAAACCCTATATCCCCCAAACTGATTACACAGCATGTCCTCATGCGTATTCTATGATAAAATGTGGTCTCTTTTTCTGGTGTTGGCTCTTGTGGAGAAACAATAGTGCTTTTTTTTCTTATTGATGGTTCTTGTGTGACAGCAGCAAGACTACTTGAAAACAGGGTATGCTTTTTATTCTTTATCTAGGCATAATTTGAATAGATGGTATGGAAAATATGAGAGTATATGGAAGTGGAAGTGATGGTTTGAAAAAAAAAAAAAAAATGAAATAATGCTCAATGGTTTTTCATGACATTATCCTAAACTTCTAATAAATCAATAACTCACACTATTTTACATCAAGTTTTATCTCCATGAAAGCTTTGATTGGTATGGATGGACTGATGTCTATCGAAGCTAATGTAGGCTGAAATGATTCTGAGAGTAATGTATAGAAAAAAATATGAAAATGGCATACATTGGGACCAAGAGAACACTAAAATCCTAAGAGTGATCAAGGTCGATACTCACTATAGTGGCGGATCTAGAGACATTTGACTACTGGAAAATGAATGAAAAAAATTTGTTGAAACAAAGGATCAGTAAAAGTTCTGTTGAAAATAGAGAACTCCTTCTCTTATTCTCACTGAGAGTTGTAAGCTGATGTTAAACCCATGAAACCATATATTCCTCAACTGCTACAAAACCCTAGGTAAAACTCTCATCATGAGAATAAATGTGTTGATGTCGAACATGAAGAGAGTTTGCTGGATTATCATCCATTATTGTATGTCATTAACCAACATGAAACAACTCACATTTAATGGTAGTGAGCGCTAAAGTACCTTAGTGCATCTTGACATGTACAAATGGATGTCTTGGATTCAAGTCACCTACAATATTCGTCAATCAAAAGGCATTAATGAATCACCATGATTAACAATAAGGAAATTTTCCATTGATGCATGCAGATCCCAGGGCACTATGAAACTCCAACCTCGATCCTAGATGATGTGATGGAGTCGATGGGATGATATTTGTCAAAAGGTGGGCCTTAAGGAATCCCACATCCTCTAAAATTATCATAAAACATAATGATTTTGAAGAATTACATTAAAAAATTTGATCCAACATAAAATTAAAAAACCTTATTGTGAACTTTTACAGCCAATAACTTGGTTTTCAGGCAAAGACCGTGTCCAGTTGTGCCAGTAAACTTGTTTTCACAACTGGACTTATTTTTTTATCTTTACTATTTTATTTGTTTATTTATTCTTTACATTATCCTACTCTACTTGAAGAAATAAAAATGTATCATCAAGTGTAGGAATATTTCTAATGGAGCCATGTGTATAATAGAATTACAAGTGTATGCCTATTCAAGCTTGAATAATATACTTTGAGAGATACCAAAACATGAAGGCTTTGATGGAGATGGTGCCAAGAATTGTTGAATAATGTAGTGGTGATGCCTGAGGACTACTTGGAACCATGATTCAATGTAGTATTTACCTTCTTGATTCTCTTATTTGATTGGCATGCCATGAATCTCTCCAAAAGTGGTTTCATCAAACTTATGAATGTACAAGGGGTCTAGGTTAGGTGACAAGGATGCAATGAATTCTTCAATTTATGGCTCTAATGTCTTCTCTCCTTTGAACGATGCCCATGATTCTCTGATATATGATTCATGTTGATAAGGATAACTAGAAGAAACTTCCAGCCCCCCCCCCCCTTGTGGGATTGATTCCATGTATCTTTTGGTCTTATACAAGTTCTTGGGATGCAAACTCCCCCTTCATGACAATTTTTAACTTTAGACAAGGATTTAATAAGGTCCTCATGGTGGCATTTTGTTATCAGACTAATCAGTAGGTGCAGACACTAACTGATCTCCCTAGATCCACCTGGATCTAGAACAAAACAGGATAGGACATGACTCTTTCCCTAATTTTTTGACCATTGAGTTAACTAGGAGGAAGGAACAAATGACATACCTTATTATCGCTTCCTAGGGTCTTTGTTGCTCCCTCTTCGCTCTAGTGATCTCGTGAAGTCAAGACCAAGACAACACAAACCAACCAAAGTGAAGATAGCACAATATATTCAATGATCAACCTATGTGTATGATCAAGGAATTACACAATAAAGTGGAAATAACTTTATGGGAAAGGGACATGCCATTGTATCATATTAATCGAAAGTAAAGATTACAACCTGAGCCTTGATGTTGCAAACTTCCTTTCGATGGCACTTGGCTCTGACACACACACTTGCTCAATCCTTGCATGAAGAATATCAAATCCTCTTGATAGACTTGCTAGAGTCTCCAAGCTGTTGTTCAATGCTAAGTCCTTCACACAATTATTTCACCAATTCTCCAATGAATCTTGCTTAACCTTTTCCATGAGATTTCCCTCAATATATAGGAGAGAATGAATTAGTTACTTGGATAAGAATGATCCCAAAATATCAGGGAATCCGGTACTAGGATAACCATTCGAATGCCAACCCATCCTTCTAGAAGATTCCCTTCTAGAAACATCGAGAATTCATCTTTTTCCATGCTTTAGGAAGAGTTCGCACCCTATCTATTCAACACAGTGCGAGAAGTTCGCACCCTGGCTTAAGGCAGCCTGCGAGAATCAGGCATTCTCGCACTCAAATATACTAGCAGCCTGCGAACCTTCTCCAAAAATGAGTTTTCTAGAAAGAGATGAAGTAACTTTTATCAGGAGAAAGTTCTTATGAAAAGCCTGAGTACACCATCATCAATACATCATCATGATGACCAAAATCATGGGTAACAGATGCCCATGATTCTCTGATATCTGATTCATGTTGATAAGGATAACTAGAAGAAACTTCT
>JZKD02S1065316.1:217647-228110 GCA_000966675.3 Picea glauca
TGTGGGATCGATTCATGTATCTTTTGGTCTTATACAAGTTCTTGGGATGCAAACTCCCCCTTCATGACAATTTTTACCTTTAGACAAGGATTTAAGAAGTTCCTTGTGGTGGCATTGCCTCCCCTAATCAACAAGTTCCTTTCTGAATATGGTGATCTAAGAGAAGATTCAACACGAGAAGGAATATAAACTTATGGAAATGGTAGAGTAACAAATTCCTGAGAGAACATAGTAGAATCTCATGCTTGAGTTTGGTTATCTGGAGCTACAACGTGAATTGTATCGGTGTGTTGTTACTCAAATTGTTCTCAGGTTTGGGTTGTTTCTCAGGGTGAAAATTCCTTATTATTTATATTTAGGTTAGGTTGTATAGGAAGTTGGGGTGTTAGGGGAGGATTACTTGGTATCACATTCAAGGGGATTTGCAATTGTTGTTGTATAGGTAATTGAGTTTGAATTGGGAAATGTCCCCCAGGAAAAGGAGATCCTTTCCATACTTGAGGCCATGTAAAGGTATGATTTGGTTGAGATGGACACTGTGACCATGGTGTAGGATACAGAATCTGGGGAGGATTAGAAAACTTCCATAGATTTGTAGGATATCGCATTTTTTACGGGACCTACTAAAGATTATACATGTTATTTCAAGTATTGAAAAGCAAGGAGAGGTCTTGATTTATACCGGAAGGGTGGGATTCCCATGGCTTCTTAGAAGCAATGAAATAGAATTTGTAAACCTCCTCTTTGGATTCTTAGAACACTTCTTTCAATCCTAGCAATGAGGGGCAGAGTTTTGTAGGGTGGTCCTGCTCGCAGATGCAACAGACTTCAACATTGTTGAGAGGGCATTATTTTAAATGGTGATTATGTCTGCACCTTGAGAAGAATATTGATAGTTCTTTCTCAGCTTTAGCCTACTTCTTATTTACCTGCAAAACATATAATTGTGAATACAAAGCACTAATAACATCAGTTTTAAAATTTTCAAAAAAATTACCAATTTCAGCTCTTGTCACTTCACCATTGGTTGATTTCATAATTCTAGCACTTTGTACATTATATTGGAAGCGTTCAATGAAGTATTCCAAACTCTGTTCCTCCTCGTCCCCTTCTACCTGCATGATTAGTATTTAAAGTTTTTTGGGGAAACATTTCCTTCTCCTACACTATTCATGCAATCCTACATGTCATGGGTACTTCTAGAATGCTCTATTTTAACAATGAAAAAAACAATATCAGTTGTACTCTTGCACCCTTAATAACTTCCCTGGCAACAACGCAAAAATGTTGGTATATTTAATTGTCTAATTAAAACAAATCAATCACCCAATACATTAATTTTCAACTCGGGGTATGTCCTTTTAGTTCAAAGTTATCATGCAAGGTATATGCAGGCACGATTTTCTCCTAACATTGATTATCTATTGGTATGCAAACTTAAGAAAGAAACACACTCATTCTTCGAGAATTAAAAGCACATTGTATACTAGATAACACTTGCTTAAATGAAACACACTTGTTGAAAGTAAAACACTCATGCTTGAAAGGAAACACTCTTCACACTTACCTTGGAATTGAAACACACTCACACTACTTTGAATTAAAAACACTCTGCTGAAATAAAATCACACTTTCATAAATGAAAGTAACTCCTTGCATAATTGAAATAAATGAATAAAAGAAAGAAAACCATGTTGGGAATGAAATCACACTACTGAAATTAAACACTCTACACACTTGCATAAACAACAACACTTTGAATCATCAAACCTCCTCTCTTACATGAATAACAACCCACTCCTTGCAGAAGGAAATCACTCAACTTAAAAGGAAAATAACTAAGTATCATAAACATTCCAGATCTACCTAAAAATACAATTTGTTAACAGAAAATCATCTAGAATTAATCAAACCCACACAACAATCTTGCAACAACACACAATCATATAAATCGGCTCTAACTAGAAAGAATGCAATGGTTAAGATTGAGTAACAACAACCTATATCTGTATCAAAATATTCACAATCAATCATAAGTAAGAAAAATAGAAATCTCTAATGGGTACATTCAATAACAACGATCTATCTGAGATAATAACTGCAAATAACAAACACAACACTAATTGGCAAACTAAATAAAACCAATCTACTTATTAGTACAACAACAACAAACCATGTTAAAGAGGAGGGCCCTTCCTCCTTAGCAGGGGCTAGAAAAGGTTCAGAAACTACATATTAACTCAATGTCTCATAATTTTCACCATGAACTGTTGAACCTTTATTAATCAAAATTACAGATATAAAAGTTGTTCCTCATTCGCTAGACTAGCTAATCAAAAACTAGAATACTAACTATTGATTGATTCTCCCCATATTAGTATTATTTATACATAAAAATTAGTTGGGGAAGGATAGAACCAAATCCCTAAAATCAGAAAATGAATTTTACATTTTTGGAGAAAAATCACAAAATCTAGGTTTTACGTCAATTTGGGCAAATTCGTGATAAAGAACCACCCTTATATCTCAAATCATAGCTCATTTTGGAAAACAGCTCATGAAGTATTCAATTTGCTATGCTATAGACAAAACCCATGTCTCTGATTTTTCAGATTCATCTTCATCGACTCAGAAATCGAGGTGGAAGTTGGTTGTTTCACAAAATTTGGTCATGATAGAGAACCACCCTTATCTCTCAAACCGTAGCTCATTTTGGAAAACTGCATGAATTAAGAGCAATTTTCTATGATACAGACAAAACCCATGTCTCGTATTTTTCATACTCATCTTCACGTGCTTAAAAATTGAGGCAGAAGTTGGTTGTTTCAAAACCGATGCTAATTTTGGGTCTGTACCCTTATCTCATGTTGGAGGCCCACACGTGCGAGCTGAGAAAGGTTTGATCCACATAAATCCATGTAGACCCATGTATTTGATCTTAGGAACAAAACCCATGTGGAGGTGCACTAGTATGCCAACCTTGGAGATTTCCATCATGAGTGTTGTTATTGTTGCTACAGGAAATTGCTTCATGAACCATCATCAGTAAAAATCAATTATGATAATCTTTAGTTTATTAAAAATGAAGGAAAACGAGCATTACTTAACCACGAAAGCATAAATAAGTATGACATGGTGTTTTATGAGAAATTATGGTAAATAGAGTGATAAATGAGCGGTAAGAGGAAGTAAAAGGAATTAAATGGGTGTTTGTAAGTGTTAATAATGGTGACAAATCAATGACACAAAAAAACTTATTGAGGTATTGTCGAAACACCCCATCCATTAAATTAATGAGAAAAACTGGCACATTTGTCAACTGAAATGGCACCACTACAACCTCATAATGACCAAAAGACTATCTTAGGGATTTCCTCTTCCCTAATTATTAACTGATGATATTCAATCTCAAATCAATATTTGAAAATACAATTTCCCCTTTCATTTGATCAACTAGATCGTTAATCCTAGGCAACATATATTGATTTCTTATGGTTTCTTTTTTCAACTATTGATAGTCAATACAAATCCTCCATGATCCATCTTTCTTCTTTACAAAGATCATTTATGCTTCCCATGGTAATATACTATGATCAATAGATCCCAAATCCAACAATTCTTGGAGCTTCATCTGCATCTCTCACAATTCCAAGGCTTCCATGTTATAAGGAGCCTTTGAGATAGTTTCAATTCCTAGTTTAAGTTCAATTTTCAAATCTGACTACCGCTTAGGTGGTAGTCTAGGTAACTCTTTTGGAAATACATCTGAAAATTATGATATATGCAATGTTGAACTATGTTCACCATATCCTATTTATTGTTCATAGTTTTCATAGAATACAACTTCCAACCCTTACTGAGACTTTTTTTAGTTGCATCATCGAAATAAATATCCAATACACTCCTCTATTAAAATTATTTTGTGTCTCAGGTTGTTTATAAAATAAATAATTTTACCCTTACAAGCTAACACTACTTCATGAGCTTCTAATCAATCCATACCTATGATCATATCATCCCAAGGTGGTAGTGCACAAGTACATTTGGGTAACACATACCTAATATTAACTTCACATTTTTTAACTAACTTCCCTACCCCTTCTTTAGACATTGCATGAATCCCGTGGACTTTACCCAAATCACCTACAATGTTTTGGATATACTCTTAACCAAATCCTTTTATTTCATGTGGAAACGCTTTTGAAAGTGTGTCTCTCTACATGTTTAACAACCCCTCTTAAGAGGTTGCCTCAAACTCCCAAACTTGGACTCACTAATATTTTGAGTTTGTTGTGGTCTAGCAATGTCTTGTTGCATCAGTGGCATGTAAAGTGACCTATAAACTCTTGACTAACATCTCTGGGTCTCCATCATGTGGCCCTTGGAACATCCTTATTCTCTACCATTGGTATATATGAGCTAACTGACTAAGAACTTTGTCTCTATTCTCTTGAGCTTGAAGTTCTAGATGGTCTTGATTGACCACCTTCCTTGAGTTCTTCCTCAGCTATGATAGCTCTCTAAATTGCCTCATGAAAAGTATAGGGAATCAATATTCAAAATTTCAATTTGATCTTACAGTTTAACCTGTACACAAACTTATTGACCTATAACTTCCTTGTGTTCAGATGTGGTGCATACATTAAAAGTTCCATAAATATAGTCTCATACTTTGGCACTAAATTGTTACCTTGTCTCAAGGAATTGAACTCATTGAACTACCTTTCAATGAATTCCTCATAGAGGTGGAATTCTATAAAATGTTCCTCAAATAGTTCCATGATATGTTAGAGACATCCATACCCAACTGTGATATTAAGGTTTCCCACAACAATTTTTTTTTTTCATTTCTCTTTGACCATTAACATTATGATGGTTTACTAGCCTCTCACAAACAATGGAAGCACCACTTCTCGGTTCAACTTGTTAATTAAAGAATCAAACATCATATTAAGCCCTAGATATTTAGGTATTACATTTCTATTTTTATATTGGTGTTGTCCATATTTATCGGTTAGGCTCTTTAATGATCATCTAGACCCTTTAATTGCAATTGTACTCTTTGTCTCCTATATATACCAAGGAGACCTAGTTTTAGAGATCATCTCATATTGTGCATTTGTTATATTGTAAAATGAGTTTTCCCCTTAAAGAGGCTTCTCATTCATTCTTGTCTCTCATTATCGAGGCATGGAGTTACTTATTTTTCTATTTTTATGTTATTTGGGTGTTTGGTGCATAAAATATGGTTTTGGAGCATATGATCCTTGGGTTTGGCTCCTTCAAATGAGCCATATTGTAATTTTTTCTATAAGTTGTTTTTTGGGAAGTTTCAGACATCAATTTTTTTTTTATCTTGATATGACATAAAGAAATATTTATGGTAAAAATTTAAATCCTAGTTCACTATAATTTTCAAATTGCATGTTGCAGAAGTTAGGGTTTTTTACTAATCCTAAAACCAATCTCAAACAGGTATTCTAGGTAAAATATTCATATATGATACTAGAAAGATCTAAATTGAGTTCCACTAGTCGCATTAAATAAAGTATGAACAATAGTGTTACAGGTTAAAAACTCGGAAGTAGAGATGAAAAATTGGACATGTGACAGTCTATACAAGTTTGCTCTCCTAAAAGGGCCAAAATCATCAAGTTCTAGGAAAGTTACCAAAACGTTTTCTTGGCACATCAAAATTTAGTCAAACCTATAGAATTGCATAAAAGACATATCAATATATCATAGAATGAAATTTTAGACTCATAGATGTAGAATTTCATATTTATATCAAGTGCAAGGTGGACCTGCAAAATAGTCTCCAAATCAAGGTTTTAAAAAGGTATGTTAAATTGGAACTTCGTAATTTTTTATTGGAATATTTCTTTGAGGTGATTCAAAAGGTGTGGTAAAGAGAAAAATACAAAATAAATCTAAGTAGATATTATTTTTGGCTCACATGGAAAGAGGTGGTGGAAAAAAATACACCTTATAAACCTCCATAGAACTCATCCATGAATCTTGAAGAATGTGAAGACTTATAGAACCAAATATCCTTATCGAGGAACCAAGTTAATATAATGGGTGATAATGTGTTGAAAAGGGTTGATTTGGTATATTCCCAATAAATCCTTTGAAGGGAAATTGAAGATAAAATCAAGGATTTGATCGATCAAAATATGGAACGATTACAAAATTCATGGAAGCCATGATCTAACATACCCTAGAAGAGAGGTTACCAAAGGATATTTTGATCCAAGGAAAGCATGAAAATAAGGAGGAAAAAAATTTTGAACTCATGTCTCATATGGGTAATATTTTAACACATTTGGAGAACACGAATATTGAGTACCAGAATCATGATTATTCATCACTCCAAGATCCACATCATCGGGGGTTCAACTTGGCACCAAGGAACTACTTAATTCCCAAGATTGATATGAGGAAATTTGATGGTAAATATTCTATAACATGGATATTCTAGATGGATCAAATTCTTTTATCTACACCAAATGCCCACTTTACAAAAGGTAACTATTGCATCCTTGTATTTAGAACCTGGTTAATTTGTTTGGTACCAATGTATTTGTGAATTAAAAAATGATTTTATTGTCTATTTTTCCATTTTTTACAAATGAATTTATACCACATTATGGGTATATTAACAACAACACATTATTTAGTCAATTGATAAATCTATGACAAATAGGTCCAATTACAAGGCACATTTAGCAATTCCAAAACTAAGTCTTAGGATAAAGAACATTCCAAAGGATAATTTGTTATATATATTTATGGGAACATTAAAGGAGAGAATTCAACATGAGGTGCATCTCTTCAAACTTAAATCTGCAGAACATTACTTCAGTGTGGTGGGGAAAGTTGAAAGTAAAAATATGGCCACTAGAAGGGTGCCCACTAACAATTATAGAGAGAACCATGTTCCTTATCATAACCTCATTCAACCTACAAGGTTGACCCCTCATAAAATGGATGAAATAAGAGAAAAAGGACTATGTTTCAATTGTGACATCAATTATAGTAAGGGGAAAAAATGAAATGAGAGGAAAGTATTCTAGATAGATTGCAAAGAGGAAGAAGATCAAGAATTGGAGCCATCGTAAGATCTAGAAATAGAAGAGACTACTCCACTCCAACCATATATTTTCATGCTTTGGTTGGAATCAATACTCAATAAACCTCCAAGATATAAGGATATATCAAAAATAAAAAGGTAATAGTGTTGATTTATTCTAGTAGTACCCACAACTTCATTAATTGAAAATTACCAAAACTTCTCAATTGATTTATATATCCAACACCAGAGTTTCAAGTAATGATTTCAAATGGAGATACCATAAATTGTTCAAGGAAGTGTCATAGTATTAATCTTACTATGTAGGAGTATTTATTGGATATCCCCATTATTTTAATTAAAATTGGTGGTGATAACATTATATTAGGGGTCCAATGGTTATAATCATTGGGAATGGTGACTCTTAATTTTCAAGAACTTTTCATGAGATTTTCCTTGGAAGGAAAGGAAATTGAGCATAGAATTATCCAAGAGAAACCCTCCAAATTGATAATCTTTAGCAGCATGAAAAAATTACTAAAAAGGGGACACCATGGTGTAATTGCACAACTTTTCTCCCTATATGTTCAAACATCTAGACCCTCTCCTCTTGTGGATCTCCAAGATGTTATAGAAAATAATTCCAAGGTATTTGGAGATATTCCTAACGGTCTTCTACCTACTTGAGATCATGACCATGCTATTTATTTTCAACTCGAAAGTGTACCACCTAATGGTAGTCCTTATAGGTACCCATATGCACAAAAGAGTGACATTGAGCATATGGTTCAAGAAATATTAGAGGTTGGAATCATTTAACCTAGCCAAAGTGGTTTCTCTTCATCAATAGTGATGGTTTAAAAAAGGGAAGTTTCATGGCATATGTGTCCAGATTATAGAGAGCTCAACAAAATGACCATTAAAGATAAGTTTCTTATTATTTTCATTGATGACATATTAGATGAATTGCAATGAGAAATTTGTTTTACCAATTTGGATATCTAATATGGATATCATTGAATAAAAATGAGGAAACAAGACATATCAAAAATATCCTTTATAACACATGAAGTTCATTATGAGTTTTTGGTGATGTCATTCGGCCTTACTAGTGCACCTTCAACACTCCAAAGATTGATGAATTATACTTTCAAACCCTTCCTCGAAACATTTGTGTTAGTATTTTTTGATGATATACTAATATACAAAAAAATCTTGGGAAGAGCATGTACAACATGTTAACATGGTCTTCAAAATATTTTAAGAGAAACAACTATATGCAAATCCTTCCAAGTGTGCCTTTAGGGTTCAAGAAATGGAATATCTGGATCATATTGTATCTCATGGAGGTGTTAAAGTGGACCCTAAAAAAATTAAAGCTATGATGGAATGCCCAATTCCAAAAACCTTGAATAATATTAGAGGTTTTTTAGGATTGATAGGCTATTACCACAAGTTTTTCAAGAATTATGGTCAACTAGAAGCACCTCTAACATTGTTATTAAAAAAGGAATCATTTTATTGGACTCAAGAAACAACTAAATATTTTGAAAAACTTAAAGAGTATATGTGTAAAACTCTTGTCCTAGCCACGCCTTACTTCACAAAAAACTTTATTGTGGAGTGCAATGCCTCAAGGCATTGCATTGGTGAAACTTTAATGCAAGTAGAAATGCCCCTTGCCTTTGGAAGCAGCCAACGTAAAGGAAATAACTTAATCAAACCCATTTGTGGAAAGGAAATGTTGTCCATATTACATGCAGTTAATAAATTGTGTCATTACCTAATAGGAAGACATTTCAAGGTAAAAACAAATAATGATAGTTTGAAGTACTTCTTGGAACAACAATTATCTTCAAAAGATCAACAAAAATGGGTTACAAATATGCTAGGTTGTGATTCTAAAATTATCTACAAAATAGGAAAAGAAAATGTGGTGGAAAGTGCACTTTCAAGGAAAGAAGAAGACACATAGGGCTTACTATGTGATATTCCCATTCTGCAATTTCGTTGGGTGTAAGAAGAAAGGATAGAATGGAAGAAAGATCAAAAGGTATGCAATATCATTCAAAAAATACAAGAGGAACCAACTGCATTAGATAAATTTGTGTGGAAGAATGATTTACTATGGTGTTGGGATCGACTATATTTATGTAAGATTTCCAAACTTAAACAAAAGGTCCTTTTGGAATTGCGCACTTCTCCTATATGAGGAAATTCAAGGTTCTTGAAAACTTACAATATGATCAAGAAGGATTTTTCTGGGAAGGTCCTAAAATTGATGTTCAAAAGTTTGTGGTTGAATGTGTGATCTATTGATTTTTCAATAAGAAAGGTTAAGCATGAATTGCATTCTATTTTTAGTATTTAACTTGACCATAACCAATAATGTTGCAGCAACCAAGATCACAAGAAGAAACACCATGCACAAGAACACAAGAAGTATCCTGTGAAACCCTTCTCAACAAGGGAAGAAAACCCAGCCTAAATCCTTTGCTATATTCTTCAAGAGAAATACCTTCACCACCAATGAAACCTAGCACACAAGAGGGTTCTCAAACCCTAGAAGACTAGCGCCCAAGAGAGGTGTACACTTTTCCCAAGAAGGTGTACTTGCTGAAATTTAAAAACTCACATGAAAGATATATTTCCTCAATGGGGAATTTACCTTTACTTATAACTAGACTGAACCTGTCAACAGAAGTGTCTATTGGAAAAACAAGGTTGACCTCACTAGCTCACAATATAATTAATATTAACCAGATTAATTGTCTTTTACATTAATTATTAATCACATTAAGGTGGGGCCTACATGTACCCTTTACATTACAATTAGGGTTACAGGCAAGTCTGACTCTTAAACAATATAGAAAGGGATCGTATACACCCACTAGTGTTCATCCACTAGGGGAACATCCATAGGGAAGTCCATATTTTTGGCTCACTGCATTACACAGAAGAACCACTTCTTCACTAGTGCTCAGCCACCAGGATCACGCTCACCTGTGCTTGTCCACAGGCACGTCCACTCAACAGATCTTCTTTCCCACTGCATTACAAAGGAGATTCATCTGGAGTTTCTCATCAATTCTCTGCTCAGAGGAGGCTAATAAATCATCTTTTTTTTTGTCTCATGACGATGCACCCAAAACTTTCGGATTTCACATGTTCACCTTGTGCTCAGCCATAGGCATGTCCAACTCTGCATATATCCTTTCTCACTGTGTTACACCGGAGAATCATCTGGAGTTATTCTCAACTCTCTGTAAGGAGGAGTGTTAAGAACCAAACATCAATATAGCATATAAAAACCTCAGGAAAAGTACTCAACGCCTTGAAAAAGAGATAATTTCAGATAATAAGCCTCTTCGAGGGGGAAACCTCTTTTTAC
>JZKD02S1065317.1:3003-13234 GCA_000966675.3 Picea glauca
GCTCCGACGTCACACTCCACTACCGCACTCTGCCTCCACACTCCACTACACTGACTACATGTATCACCCACTTCAACAGACCACCTCAGCAAGGACATGTGGTAGACCACGTCAGCAAGGACATGAGTCGTCCGATCTAAAAGATCACTTCAGGTGTATTCTCAACCGTTGATCATAGTATAGTGGAAGGATAGTGTAATTTTGAAAAATTGAAATCCCTAAGTTTTGAAGGGAGAAGTTTCGACAGTCGTCCATCTCAATGTTAGATTAAGTCCTAGCCATTGGATTGAACAATGAAAGGATGAGTGTAAGGATCAAATCTGACCATTGATTTGTTTCCATGAAATAAACCGTCCGATCTATCCGTCCATTCAGGCGCACCGTCAAGATCATGAGATCGAAGGTCCTATCGCATTGCAGGGATTGAAGGTGCGTGAACTTTAAAAGGTTGAAGGCGGACCAAAATCAAAACCATATTTTTGGAGAAAGGACGTGTGGAGGCTCATAGTGAATTGTGGGGTGAAAAGAAGGTTGCCCTCAAACCACCTTTGGTCATGCCCATAATCGCATGTTTACATGATAACATCACCCATGGTCACATCAATAGAAGATAGGGGAAGGAGGTAACGATGTCAGGCTCCATCTCAGAGTATAATCCAACAACACTCATCAAACTGAATCTGATCGAAGGGTTGTTGTTTCATCTAGTCATTTCTTAATCAGTTACACTAACCGAATCATTGTTTCTGAGTGGTTGAATCATTGTTCTGGGGCATTGGACTCATGGCTCTCGAGCGTTCTAAGATTCTCGACATTGAACGTTGGAGATGTAGACTGTAATGGATGATGAGAGCATGAATAAACGAAATATGTAGAGACAAAGAAAGGTTGTTTTTTCTTGGTAAAAAAAGTTGAACTATATGTAATCAAGTAGAGAGAATGAACATAGTGCAAAAGATGCAGAGATGAAGAACACAAGATGGACAGAGAAAAAATGGTGAAAACAAAAGAATGTACAAGAATCTAAGAGAATGAGAAAAAAAGAGGAAGAGTAGATGGAAATAAACAACAACTAGAGCCGAGCATGAACAAACAAAACCAGACCAGAATTGCAGAACAAAGAAGAACTGGTAAATGTTGAAATGTTTGTATTATTGTAAGGTATTATTCAAGCAAAGTTTTAGAAAACAGAGTGGTAGGGTGGCGCTAGAGAGGATTGTTGTCCTCAGAGTCTCAAGTGGGTGCTTGAACAAAGGGAGTTATAGATTCCATCTGGTTGTAGCCAGAAAAACTAGGGTGGTAGGGTGGTGCAAGGGAGAACCATTGTTCTCTGTTATACAAGTTGGTGCATGTGTGACTGGAAGTTGGTTCTTCCATCCAGTTGGTGCTGGAACACTCAGGGAGTTGGTGTTTCCTTCTAGTGGATGCTAGAGGAACCAGAGAGTTGGTGCTTTCATCAAGTTGCAGCCTACTAAAGAAGAGGTTGTAGCTTCATTTTGAGTTGGTGCTCAAAGAAAGATGATGTACATAACTTAAAATACTTCCTATCATTCCAAAAAGAAGAGGTTTTCTCCCTTTATGGGTTTCCTCATGAATATCTGTCTCTGTGTATATCATGTGTGTGATTGATGTTTATTATTTATGTTGTTCATGACATGCATAATATTGATGATCACTTGAAGAAGGTTAACAACATTTTAACAGGCATAATTTTTTTTAAGTGGAGTAACAATTGATTCACCCTCCCCTGTCTCAGTTCTCTTAGTATTTCCAACAATTGGTATCAGAGCATGTTCCTTTTATTTAAAGGTAGATCCATAATCTTAAACATGACAAGTCATGAAGGAACTTCAACCAATAAGGCCCCCCTATTCAATGGAACAAACTTTGCCTTCTGGAAAGTTAAGAAGATAACCTACATAATGGATTTAGGTGCAGATGTCTAGGATGTGGTAGAGACTGGTTATGTAAAGCCAGTTTTACTAGATAATAAGGATGACAAGCTAGAATTCAGCTTCAATGCTAAGTCTATGAATTCTATTCTAAGTGGGCTTGCAGAAGCAAAATTTGTAAAAGTTATGCACTTAGAATTTGCCAAAGAAATGTGGGACACACTCATTAGCAGTTATGAAGGTAATGAGAAGGTAAACGATGTCAAACTTCAAACCTACAGATTACAATTTGAACAACTAAAAATGAATGAGGATGAAATAGTTAATAAATTTTTCTTAAGAGTTGAGGAGCTTATGAATGCCATGAAGGGTCTTGGTGAGAAGATTGAAGACGTATTTTTAGTTCAGAATATTTTAAGATCTCTATCAAATAAATTTAATCCAAAAGTTTCTGCAATCAAAGAACTGGATGATATTAATACTTTGTCTATTGATCAACTTCTAGGAACTCTAACTGTTTATGAAATGAGTATTAGTAAGGATAAACCCACCTCTAGAGAAGCATCATTTAAAGCAGATAAGAATGAGGATTCTGAGCCTGATGAAATTAAAGCAAAATTTGTGAGAAGACTAAAGAAGGGATCAGACAAGCACCAAGGCAAGTTTCCCTTCAAATGTTTTAACTGTGGAAAGATAGGTCACTTTGCATCTAAGTGTCTACACAAGAAGAAGAACCAGAACTTTGAAGGTGAAGAGAAGTACAAATCCAAGAGATTTGGTAAAAAGAAAAGCTTATGTGTAAACATTGATGACTCTTCAGGAGACACATATAGTGATTCTTCTTTTGAAGATAAGGTTAAGGAATTTATTCTTATGGCCAAAGAGGATTATGATAATAAAAGCACATGAAGTGATGTTAATGATAAATAAGTTGTGGTTGACTTTGAAATAGAACTGATTAGTGCTCTAGAAGAAATTACTAGACTCGTATTTAAGAAGAAAAAAAAAAAACAATTGCTGATACAGTTCGAGAAAGACAGTAAAAAATTTGATGAAGACTTTTCCCTGTTAAAAGTGGAATTAGAAGAGGCAAATAAAATAGAGAACATTTTGAAACAACAATTATCAGAGAAGAAGGGAAGATGTGAAGCCTTGGAAGAAGTAGTAAAAACCAAGAAAGAGATGGAGAAGTTTAAAGAATTATATCTCCAAAATATTCCAAGCATTAAAGCCTCAGTAGAACTAAATGACTTTCTAAGCAAACATAGATCTCCTTTGTTGAAGACTGGTTTAGGCTATGTAATTGGTTCAAGCAACAAACAACCAGAAAGCAAAGAGCCAGTAAAGATTATCAAGTTCCAAGTCAGCAGACAATCAGACCATGTGAGTACTCCGCCACCAAAAACTAATAAAGACAAGATGATCCCTGATAAAAAAACAAAGTTATTAGAAGATGGAGCAACAAATTCCAAGAAGAAATCCATCCTTCATGTACCAAAATTTCTTCCATGGTTACTGTTTTTACTACTCTAATTTTGGTCATAAGATTCCAAATTGTCAAATTAAGTTTAGAGGCATGCAACTGAGGAGATCAAGAAATAAACAATCTTTGCAACATATAACTAAACAACCAATGAGTAGACAAAGTTACACCAATCACTTTGACCTATTGAACAATGAGCTTGAATGTTATAACTATCATAACTTCGGCCACAAAGATGCAAACTACCATCTGAAGAATTACAAAGCAGATCCAAGGATAAAACCCTTAGATACAAATGCTAGCACATGGAAAAAGAAAGATAATGAAAAATGTGGTCTAGTACTTTCAGCTCAAAAACAAAAGAACCCCTGGTATATAAACAGTGGATGTCCCAAGCACATGACTAGAGACGAGGATAAGTTTTTCTCTATAAGTTAAAAAAAAAAGGAAATGTGACCTTTGGAAATGATAAACCAGGTAAAATCAAAGGTAAACGGATGGTGAGTTTGAGTAATGGCAAAGGAAAATCTGAGGATGTTCAGCTTGTAGATGGGCTAAAACATAATTTTCTCAGTGTAAGTCAAATGTGTGACAGAGGATGTAAAGTGGTGTTTACTTCCAAATATTGTAAGATAAAGTCTGTAAACTCAGGACAAGTGGTGTCTAAAGGCGTAAGGACAAAAAACAATGTCTATGTTTTGAAAGAAGAAAAAGAAGAATGTCACTTAAGCAAGTATGATGAAAGTTGGCTATGGCATAAGAGACTTGGACACCTAAATTTTGATCATCTAGTCAAACATAGAAACAGTGGGGCTGTAAAAGATCTTCTAAAGATATAAAAGCCATATGATTCTGTATGTAAACCTTTCCAAATAGGAAAGCTTACCCGAACACAGTTTAAATCTAAGAGCTTTGCATCAACAAAGAAACTGCTTCAGTTAGTACATATGAATTCATGTGGACCATCAAGGAAGGAAGGAACAGGAAAACAAAATTACTTCATGTTGATTATTGATGATTATTCTAGACTTACATGGGTTTCCTTTCTAAAACAAAAATCTGAAGCATTTGAAAAATTCAAAGTGTTTAAGGCTCTGACTATGAATCAAACAGGAAAAAGACTAAAGGCAGTAAGGTCTGATAGAGGAGGAGAGTTTCGTTCAAGGGACTTCAAAGAGTTTTGTGATAAACATGGGATCAAAAGACAGTATACTATTCCAGGGACTCCACAACAAAATGGAGTAGTTGAGAGGCAGAATAGATCAATTCAGTAGATGGCAAGATGAAAGATGAATGAAAGGAATATTCCGCAGACATATTGGGTAGAAGAAATTCATACAACAATACATATTCTTAACAAAGCTCATCTCGGTCCACAAAGTGACAAGACTCCTTATGAACTATGGTTTGGAAGACCTGGTTCAATCAAGCATTTTAAATTTTTTGGAAGTAAGTGTTATATCAAGAATAATGATGAAAATATTGGCAAATATGATGACAGGGATGATGAAGGTATCTTCTTAGGGTATGCTACAAACAATAAAGGATACAGATGTTATAATAAGAGGCTGCATAAATTGGTTGATTGCATTGAAATAAAAGTTGATGAAGAGATCCCGGTACGAGATGTAAGCAATATTGAATAAACAACAAAGGATATAGTTGAAGTTCAAGATGATCAGGTCCAAGAATCAGAAAAATAAGACTCTGAGTTACATGAAGATACAAATACTCAGACATACTAAAATCAACAGAGAACATCAAATCCTTCCTCCAGAATTACTCAAAAGAATCATCCTGCAAGTCAGATAATTGGTGAGAAAGACAAAGGTGTACAAACCAGGAGAAGGATAATCAAAGACACTGAGCAATCACATATAGGCTTCATATCCATGGTGGAACCCAAGACCTTTAATGAATCTAGTGAAGATGTAAATTGGTTAAAATCAATGAATGAGGAACTTGATCATATTGAGAAGAACAATACTTGGGAGCTTTTTCCTAGACCTGCAGATAAGAATGTAATTGGCTCCAAATGGGTGATTAAGAATAAAATGAATGAACAAGGACAAATTGTTAGGAATAATGCCAGATTGGTTTGTAAGGGGTATGCACAAGTTGAAGGACACGATTTTGATGAAACCTTTGCACTAGTGGCAATATTGAAATCCATCAGAATGTTTCTTGCCTATGCATGTCATAAGAACTTTAAAGTATATCAGATGGATGTCAAGTCAACTTTTCTTAATGGAGACCTAGAAGAAGATGTATACATGGAGCAACCTGAAGGATTTTCACTGACAAATAATCCTGACTATGTTTGTAAGTTGAAAAAGGAATTATATGGACTGAAAAAGGCACCACGAGCCTGGTATTATAGACTGGACAATTTTCTACAGGACAAAGGGTTCAAGAAAGGTTCCATTGACAGTAATCTATACATTAAGTCTGAAGGTGATGATTTATTAGTTGTTTTGGTTTATGTAGATGACATTATTTTTGGATGCACTAATGACCCTTCAGTTCAGTGGTTTGCTAATTCAATGCAAACTGAGTTTGAGATGTCCATGATAGGATAACTATCATATTTTCTTGGTTTATGAATCAATCAGAGTTCTGCAGGGATATTTATCTCTCAAAAAAAGTATTTGAAAGAGATATTAAATAGTTTTCAGATGAAAGATTATACACCTGTGATAACACCTATGGTGGTTGATTGTAAGCTCAGTAAAGATGATATTTCACCTGATGTTGATCAAAGAACATATCGATCAATGATAGGAAGTCTTCTGTACATCACAACATCCCATCCTGATATAATGCAAGTTGTTGGAATGGTAGGTTGTTATCAGTCTTCTCCTAAATAAAGTCATTTAGCAGCTACCAAAAGGATATTAAAATATTTTAAGGGTACAATGACTTATGGTCCCTGGTATCCTAGAAATCAGAATTTTCAATTAACTGCATATTCAGATGCCGATTGGGAAAATTGTTTGGATGAGATAAAAAGCACCAGTGGAGGTGCATTCTTCTTAGGTGATTCGTTAGTAGCATGGCTTAGTAAGAAGAAAGGATCTATTTCATTATCAACTACATAGGTAGAGTACATTGGTGTTGCTACTTGATGTACTCAAATCTTATGGATGATACAAATTCTTGCAGATGTGAAAGTAACTTATACTGATCCCATTCCACTTCACTATGATAACACTAGTGCTAGTAGTGTCTCGAAGAATCATGTTCTCCATTCAAAGACTAAGCATATACCAACAAAGTATCATTTTCTCAAGGAGCAGGTTACAAACAGAGTTGTTCAGTGGAATAGCATTCCAACCACAAAACAAATTGCAGACATCTTTACTAAACCCCTAGCCAAGACACCATTTGAATATATCCGTCAAAAGCTGGGTGTCATCCCTTCTCTCACCTAAGAGAGTCCATCCTGTCAGGGGGAGTATGTGTTGGTTGCATATCTGATACCTCCAAAAGGTACTGCAACAACTCAGGGGGAGCATGTTTTCTTTGACATTGATGTCAAAGGGGGAGAAAAGGTGTGGTATGGATGCTATAGTTGGAGGTCTAAGTAGAATAGTGCAGCCTTTCAGGGTTTCCATCAATGCCAAAGGGGGATATTGTTGGCATGTTTTACAGGAAGCATGTTCTTGCCATTGATGGAAATAATATCAACGAACCAAACATTGAGAGCATAGAAAATGAGAAAGATCAGAAGAGATAGCAGTCCATAAGTGTAGACAAGGTCTAAGAGACCCATGAACAACTAGAAAACCTTCTAAGTTGGAGAGATCATAAGCTTAGGAAGAAGAGAAACAATGGTCGTTGGATCACCAATCTAGAGGAAAAACAACCGTCGGATTGATTTAAGTGGAAGTACAGGATAAGAAAGGGTTGAGATCTGAGATCTCAATCACCCGAATTTTCATCAACCATCGGATTGGAATAAATGGAAGGATAGGATAAGAAAAGATGGATATTCGTTGGATTTAATCCAAGGAAAATCTACATCGTAGATAGATCGAATCATTGATATAGTATCTTGATCAACGAACAACATTCATTTCAGGTCTAAAGATGTGAGGAGGTTACGCTCCGGAGAAATCACTTCAAGAGTTTTAGTTTGAGATTTGAAATCCCTGAAGCCAAGAGAGCCAGAGAGATGAAGTAAATCTCGATCGTCTGATCATCTGAAATAGATCTGAACCATCAAATCATTTGGAGCAAATTTCAAGTGTCGGATCCTTCGAAGTGGATCTAGGCCGTCTGATCTAGAGCGTCAGTTTGAGAACTAAAATACTCGAAGCCCGGAGAGCTGAAAAGCCAAAATAAATTGTTGACCGTCAGATCATCCGAAGAAGATCAAAGTTTTCAGATCGTCCGAAGAAGATCTCAAGAGTTAGATCATCCGAAGTAAATTTCAGCCATCAGATCATTCTAAAGTGGAAGGACGTGATAAGTTAAAGGGCGTGCTAATGTCAGCGGCCGATAATCGAGCACTCAGATCTACGTTCAACAAGGCATATCGGACCGCCCCCTACTTTTCTTCCTGTAACTGTGGGGGGGGGGGGGTCCGAGTTGGTGGTATTTTCCATGTGGGACCCTCATACGTGTCACCTTCCTGTCAAATCGGACCCCCCTCACTCATTACCACTTACCGCCTAACCCCCCCTTCGGGTAAACCACCAACCCACTCATACATACCATCTTCGAGCTCCGACGTCACACTCCACTACCCACTACATGTCACACTCCACTACCGCGCTCTATCTCCACACTCCACTACACTGCCTACACATCTCATCCACGTCAGTAGACCAGCTCAGCAAGGACATGTGGCAAACAAAGTCAGCAAGGACATGAGTCGTTTGATCTGAAAGATCACTTTGGGTGTATTCTCAACCATTGATCATAGTACCGTGGAAGGACAGTGTAAGTTTGAAAATTTGAAATCTAGAAGTTTTGAAGGGAGAAGTTCCAACAACCATCCATCTCAATGTTTGATTAAGTCCTAGCCGTCGGATTGAACAAGGAAAGGATGAGTGTAAGGATCAAATCTAACCATTGATTTGTTTCCGTGAAATAAACCATCTCATCTGATCTGTCCATTCAGGAGCATTGTCAATATCATGAGATCGATGGTCCCTTCACATTGCGGGGATTGAAGGTACGTGAACTTTAAAATGTTGAAGGCCGGCCAAAATCAAAACCACGGTTTGGAGAAAGGATGCATGGAGGCTCATAGTGAATTGCGGGGAGAAAAGAGGGTTTCCCTCAAACCACCTTTGGCCACTCCCTCAATCACATGGTCACAAAATAGCATCATCCATGGTCACATCAGTGAAATATAGAGGAAGGAGCTAATGATGACAGGCTCCACCTCAGAGTATAATCCAACGACGTTGAACAAACCGAATCTGATCGAAGGGTTGTTGTTGCATCTCGTGATTTCTTGATCAGTTACGATTCAATTACACTAACTGAATCATTGTTTCTGAGAGGTTGAATCATTGTTTTGGGGCATTGGAATCATGGCTCTTGAGCGTTATGAGATTCTCAACATTGAGCATTGGATATCTAGAGTGTAACAAATGATGAGAGCATGAATAAACGAAAGATGTCGAGATAGAGAAAAGTTGTTGTTTCTCAGTAAAACAAGTTGAATTGTATGTAATCAAGTAGAGAGCATGAATAGAGTGTGAAAGATGCAGAGATGAAGAACATGAGTTGGACAGAGAAGAAATGGTGAAAACAACAGACTGTACGAGAATCTAAGAGCATGCGAAGAACAGAGAAAGAGCATATGGAAAGAAACAACAAGTGGAGCCGAGCATGAACAGACAGAACCATACCAAAATTGTAGAACATAGAAGAATTGGTAAATGTTGAAATGTTTGTATTGTTGTAAGGTATTATTCAAGCAAAGGTTTAGAAAATAGGGTGGTAGGGTGGTGCTAGGGAGGACTGTTGTCCTCATTTTCTCAAGTGGGTTCTTGAACACAGGGAGTTGTAGCTTCCTTCTGGTTGCAGCCAGAAAAATAAGGGTGGTAGGGTGGTGCAAGGGAGAACCATTGTTCTCTTTTATACATGTTGGTGCCTGTGTGACTGGAAGTTGGTGCTTCCATCCAGTTGGTGTTGGAACACTTAGGGAGTTGGTTCTTCTTTCTAGTGGGTGTGTTGACGGGCGAAATTGACCGTCCGTCAATTGGGAGAGTGGAACCGGTCCGAGGTTGTCTAAATAACCCAAGCCGTTTGGAATGAACCACCTTGACGAGTTTAACGGCTCCGTTGGCCGCTCTAAGGTCTCCTAAGAAAACCAAAGAGAAAACTGATCTGAATCAAACTAAACTAACTAAACTACTAAACAAATTAAACTATCGAATACAAAATAAAAGAAATTAAACTAATTACAACTAATAAAACAAACTAAACTAACTAACTACTATACTAATCTAACTAAAACAAATTACTAAATTAAATTAAAACTAAATCTAACTACTCTAACTATTATTTACAATTGACTAACTACAATTATAATGATTCAAATCAACTATCTAATTATCATTTGTAATATTTCTTATTCACAAATATACACTATAAACAGCCTACAGATTTATTTAAAACCTGCAAAACTCATGTGTTCGCTACCTTAAGACAACCAAGAATTTCTTTTTGATTTTTATATTTTATGAAAGAGAAATAAAAACTACTGAAATTAAACAATCTAATATATTTACTGAAATTACACAATCTAATATAAATCTAATTAAATTTCTATCTATATTAAACTACTTGATAAAAACAGTAAATAAAAGACTAATTGACCTGGAAATGCTCCAAGTCT
>JZKD02S1065339.1:0-13234 GCA_000966675.3 Picea glauca
TGATAGGGTAAATCAATCCCTCCTTTTGAAATTTATCAATTTAAATTTTGGTGGCATGGGCCAGACTGGGGTGAATATGCCTTTTCTTCTCACATACAAGAATAAAATTTGGCCATGTATCTATGTGATGTTCAATGATAGAAGGATTGAGGCCATGAATATTTTCATAGGACCAAGAAAAAACATTATGGAACTCATAGAAAATGGATTTGTAAGAGGAAATCTCTTCAAGAGAGGATTTTTCCCCAAGAAGGAGATTTTCCTTGACACCAGGTGTAATAGAGATGTTCACCTTAATGGTAGGTGAGTTGTTGGCCATATTCTCTTCTTCAAATGTGTCAGGGGAAGTATAGGATTTTTGAACCAATTGATTTTACCACGGGGGATAAAATATTTTGATTCAATAACATACTAGCTGGAAGGATGAGGTTGTTGAGGTAGAAAATAGAAGCGATGATGCATATCATCCTAAGGGTAATCTGGTGTGATCAAGGAATCCATGATGTATTCATCATAATGAAATATTAGGATGTGAGAACCAACACTACCAAATGAAGTGGTGGGGGATGGGTAAGTGAACCCATTATCAATGGAACATGAACACGAGACATGGTTCACATATGCTACATCTACAACAGTATACAAAATACTAGTGGATGAATTCTCCACCGATGTTGCGACCAAAGGTGCATGGGGCATGCTAAGGATGCTATGTTGTATACCATTGGATAATGGGGTATTCTCTGAAAATTTGAATCCCATGGAAGTTGTCAGGTAGATGATTCACATGGAATTCTCATTGGTTTTCACTTTAGGGGCGGAGTATTTCATTGATCGGTTGACTATGGCTTGGTAACAATTTTAATTCTTGAGGAAGAGATCCTATACTACTGGGCTTTGGTGTTCCTAATGAGTGAAATACAACTAATGAATGACCTTGAGGGAATCATGAAATAGGGGTAGTTTAGGACAATGATGAGAATAGTGGCCATAGGTATCACAAAAAACACATGGGTGATTTGTGCGTAAAGACTTAACACAATTAGTTAATTACTTAGGGAGGGTAACATGCACAACTGGTGTGAAAAGAATTGGCTCTAAATAATTGGTGTTATAAATTTATTTGAGTTCAAGGAGCCTAATATAGTTAGTGGTAGTGTGGCTAGGGATGTTGGATAAGGCACACAAAGGTATGGCTCTAGGTGTTGTGTTCTGGATGTCCATGGCTTATCTAGGATTGATTGTGGTGCCTTTATTTTTGGATTATTTTTCAATTCCTTTCCCAATCTCTATTGGTTGAGGTGGGGATTTTGTAGGTTCCTTAGGAGATACAAGTGTAGTCAGTATTGTCTAAATAAGAGTCAAGGAAAGATAAGGAATTAGTAGAGAGGGTGGAAGAGGAGTAGGAGGGGGATCCAAGTACCAAAACTGGATCCCTAATGTGACGTTAGGAAAATTAAATGTTGCCCTAACAGAGGTGCGTAATATTTCCAGAGGAATAAATAATAAAAGAACTTGGACAAAGGTGTTAAAAAATAGGATGGTAGAGAAATAAAATAAAAACAAATGTGAAAATAAAACAAAAAATATACACAATACAATAGAGACACATATATACGTGGTTCACCCAGTGTGGGCTGTGTCCACCAGAGAAATTTCTAGGTCCTTCCTTTATATTATCCAACAAATGAATGGATACAACCTAAAACACACCCACTGTAGCTTCCTCTTCTCTCTCACAGTATTCTCTCTCAGAATACAATATTCACAATGATACATAGCCGCAATACAATTCCCTCATAAAAGAGGGTTACCTTCTAGGGAAAAAGACCCTAACATAACTTCTACCGATAGATACGTAACATTATAATGAATGGTCCAGATTTACTATAAAATTACAATATACATTTATAAGGAAAATTTTCCTTTGTGGACACGATTTCCCCTGGACCCCCCAGCTGGGGGGATGATCCCCCCGAACCCTAGAGGGGGGGAAGCCTCCCCTGCAACCCCCGTGCATGGAGGGGTGTACAATATTCCATGGTGTATAGTCTTCATGGGGTATAAACATGACTGAAAACGAAGACCTACGAATCAAGAAGATAATCAAGCTCCACAACCAACAATCTCCCACTTGGAGACTGATCTCAGCAACTCCACCGCTATTGTATTTGTTGGACTATGATCTTTCTTGGGCCTGGAAAATTTCTCATCTTCACCTTCATTCTTGAAGACCAAATAAAAATGAATAGGAACTCAGTTTCTCCCTAGTTACTCCCTTTGTTAACACGTCTACAGGATTCTGGCTAGTGTGTATCTTTTCCAACTTCAAATGTCCATATTCCAATATAGACCATATGGAATGGTACCTGATTTGTATATTCTTAGTATTCGAATGGAAGGATGATTTCTTTTCAATATGAATGACACTCTCATTGTCACAATACAACCTTCTATTCTCTTGCTTCTTTCCCAATTCCTCCATAAACCTCTGTAACCAAATCATCTCTTTACTAGCATTTGTAACAACAACATACTCTGCCTCTGTTGTTGTAAGTGCAACAAACTTTTGCAGTTTCAAAATCCAACTTACTGTTGTTCCACCTATGGTAAAAACATACCCTGTGGTGCTCCTCCTATTATCTTTATCACCTTCCATATCTGAATCAACATATCCCTATAGGACAGTGTCTGAACCTCCAAAAAATATTACATGAGTATCATTACCTTTCAAATACTTGAGAATCCACTTTACTACCTGCCAATTTTCTTTACCTGGATTTTTCACATAACTACTCACAACTCCCACTGCATGTGTAATATCTGGTCTTTTGCAAACCATCACATACATCAAGCTACCAACTACTAATGAATAAGGGACCCTAGACATGTATTATATCTCCTCCTGTGTCTTGGGACACATTTATTTGGTTAACTTGAAATGGATGGAAAAAAGTGTACTAACTGGTTTTGCATTTTGTAGTATAAACCCCTCCAACACCTTCTCTATGTACTCACCCTGAAACAATATCAATTTGCAATTTTTCCTATCTCTTGTTATCCTCATACCAAGAATTTTCTTTCCAGCACCCAAATTCTTCATCGCAAATGAATTAGATAATTTCTTCTTAAAAACATTTATATATTGCATATTAGACCCTCCAACAAACATGCCATCTACATACAATAGAAAGATAATATAGCTTCCATTTTTTATCCTTTTAAAATAAACACAATGATTAGAATGCCATCTACTATAACCTTGTTCTGTCATAAACCTATAAAACTTCAAATACCAATGCCTTGGAGCTTTATTTAGGCCATACAAGCTCTTCTTCAACCTTCATACCACAATTTCCTTCCCTTTGACCTCATACCCCTATGGTTGTTGCATATAAATCTCTTCCTCCAAATCTCCATGGAGAAAATATGTTTTTACATCTAACTGTTCAAGATGAAAATATTCTACTTCCACAAGACTTAAAATAGTCCTAATTGAAGTCACATTCACAATAGGATAAAATATTTGATCAAAATATATACCTTTCTTTTGTGCAAATCCCTTTACAACAAGTCTAGCCTTGTACCACTTTTTTTATCGATCTTCTTCCTTCAACTTGTAAACCCATTTATTTTGCAATGCTCTTTTTCCTGCAGGAAACTAAACCAAGTCCCAAGTTTTTTTGTTTACCAAGGAGTCCATTTCCTCTTTCATTCATTTCTCCCACTTCTTTTTAGTGTCTACCTACATTACCTCTTCAAACATTCTGGTTCACTAGAATTGGTCAACAATAAATAATACAATGAAGGAGAGTATCATTCAGGGGTTATACTTAACCTGGTAGATCTTCTAACAACACTTGTAGGAGTTTGAGTTACATGTTGCTCCTCCTATTGTTGTACATTTTTTTATTTTTTGGTACCTTTGGAATTTTGTTCTCAGTGATCTCATCAAGCACTATGTATTCTGGTTTGTCTGTTTCTTGTATCTTTCCCTACAACTAATATTTGTACATGACCTTCTCATTGAATATGACATATCTACTACTAATGATTTTGTGATTTTCATAATCTCATAAGAGATAACTAAAGTCATTAATACCGTATCCAATGAAGGTACACTTCTTGGATTTTTCCTCAAGCTTTGTTCTATTTTCTTTATCAATATGGAAAAATGCTTCACAACCGAAAGTCTTCAAAAAATAATAGTTTACCTTTTTACTTGACCATGCCTCTTATGGAACTCCACCATCCAAAGAGCTTGAAGGTCCTCTATTTATTAAGTAAACAACAATATCTACAACATCTTCCCAGAGATGTAAGGGAAACCCAACATGCAATATCATACTCCTTGCACACTCCATGATTGTCCTGTTGATCCTTTCTGACACACCATTTTCTTGTGGTGTTCTTGGAACTATTTTCTCTCTACAAATCCCATGGTGTGAACAATAATATTCAAACTTCTTTCTTCAATATTCACCTTTGGTGTCTGATCTGAGACACTTCAACCTTTTTCCTGTCTCATTTTCAACCAAAGCTTTCCATTTATTAAAAGTATAAAAAACATTAGATTTTTGTCGAATGCAATAAACCCAAGTTTTTCTAGTTGCATTGTCAATAAAATCAACATAATAATGAGATCCACCAAGATATAATACTTGAGCTAGTCCCCATACATATGTATGAACAAGATCTAACCTTTCACTCTTGTTTTCTTTTCCAACTCTGAGAAATTTGACTCTCTTATGATTTCCATAAGCACAATGCTCACATAAACCCAAATTATTGTTTTTAATATCTAGAAACAAATTTCTTTTGTGAAGTATATGCATCCCCTTCTCACTCACTTGTCCAATCCTATGATGCCAAAGTGCTATATCCACTCCTGTAGAAGCTAAAGAGATAGAAGAATCAGTATTACCAGTACAAAAATATAATGTACCTACCTTCTCTCCTTTTTCTATCATCGATGATCCTTTGGTGACCTTCCACACCTAATCTGTAAATATGGATATACAACCTTCACTTACCAACAACCCTGTTGAAATTATATTTTTCCTTAGATCTATAATATGTATTACCTCTTTCAAAAACCATTGTTTTCCATTCCTTTTCCAACTATTTTGCATGGTGCATCATCACCCAAATGAACATGTCTAAAATCACCTTGAACATAATCTAGAAAATGTTTCCTATGGGGTGTGTAATGAAATCAAGCCCCTGAATCTACTACCCAAGACTCATAAATATTATCTACAAAAAGAATCAAAGCATCTTGTAACACATCGCCTGTTACATTTGCTTCCTGGTTTTTCTCTTATTGTCCATCTCTTTGTTTCTTTGGAGCTCTACAGTCTTTCTTCAGATGTCCTTTCCTCCTATAATTCCAACACTTTATCTTTCCCATTCTAGATTTGGATCTTCCCTTCCTATAATTCGTGTGGTTCTCTGAGCCCTTTCCTCTATCCTTTAGTATTCCCCTGTTCTCCATGTTTAACACATTACTTGATGTCTCACCTTTGCTTTTCTATTACATTTCCTCGCTAAGGATAACACCAACAACATCATCAAATTTTAGAGTTACTTAAAGCCATGATCAAGCCATTCCAACTTTCTGGAAATGAGCATAAGATTAGAAGATGCCTGACCTCATCATCAAAGTCCATTTTTATAGAACTTAACTCATTAATAACCGTATTAAATTCATTTAAATGATCTACAACAAACCCACATTCTAACATATTCATGTTAAATAATATCTTAATTATAAATACATTATTGGACATTGAGGGTTTTTCATACAGTTTAGCCAATGCATCCATCAAATCCTTCGTTTCCTTTTATTTCAAAATATTGAAAGCCACCAATGCTTCCAGGCTCAACTGTATCATTCCTAGTATCTTTCTATCAACAACCTCCCATTCTTCATCCTTCATGACCATCATCTTCTTTTCTATTCCACCCAATGGTAGGAATATATCCTTCTGATATAAATAATCTTCCATCTTCATCTTCCATAAATGGTAATTTTGGCTATTAAATTTATCGACCCTAAACTTTCCATCTTCCTCCATTGCTCTCACTCAAACCAAGAACCCTCTTTTCCTGCGAGTTACCTTTCACTCTGATACCAGTTGTTAGAAAAATAGGATCACAGAGAAATAAAATACAAACAAATGCATAAATAAAACAAAAAAACATACATAATATAATAGAGACACAAATATATGTGGTTCACCCAATATGGGCTATGTCCACCAGAGAAATTGCCAAGTTCTTCCTTTATATTATCCAACAAATGAAGGGATACAACCTACAACACACCCATTGTAACTTTCTATTCTTTCTTTCACAATCTCCTCTCTCAGAATACAATATTCACAATGATACAAAACCACAATACAATTCCCTCATAAAAGAGGGTTACCTTCTAGGGAAAAAAACCCTAAGATAACTTCTACCATCAGATCTGTGACCTTATAATCAATGGTCCATATTTACTATGAAATTACAATATACATTTACAAGACAATTTTTCCTTGTACATTGTCCCCAAATCCCCATCAGGGAACGTTGTCCCTCGAACCCCCGTCGGGGGCCAACTTTCCCCTGGACCCCGCAGGGGGGAAATACCCCCTAGAACCAGCCCATGTGGATGGTTGTACAATATTCTGGGGTGTACAATATTCATGGGTTATAAACACAACTGAAAAAAAAATACCTATGAATCAGGAAGATAATCAGGATCCACAACCAACAAAAGGGGTAATGCATATGAGGATTCCCCAGTGATGGTGGTATTGAATATGCCAAAACTGAGGGCCTAACAGATGGTTGTAGAGGTGGACTTGCTAAATTATGAGATGATGACATCGTATAGACATTGGATGAACTTGGATGAACTTGGGTGGGTAACCAAGTAATGTATATTCTTTGTATACACAAGGCTAATGTCAACGAAAGAGGAAATCGATTGGTTCCCAACCAATAAAGGAATGGAATTGAGTTGAGCCTTGAAATCATGATAAGTAAGTTTGTTATTGGTGATGATTTTCCCTTTATGGGGGAAAATCATCATGTGAAATAATGAGGAGGCAACCTCCTTTATGTAATACATAAAACTATGTCCCAATGGAATGTTATAATCTAACGAAAATTGATAACCTCAATGTTAATAAGAACTTTATTTCTGGACAATTGAATGGCTTAGTTTTGATATAATCCTTCTAATTGAGAGGGCCTACCATAATATACATGAAAGGAAATGGTATATGGGATGACATCACATGAGCCTAAATTCTTCCATAATTGGGCGAACATGACACATGTGGATGCACCTTCATAAATGATGAATTAGTGAATAACAATGTTCTTTATGGAATCTGGAAGTTGAAATGCAATGGAAGGGGGAAACTAGAATATTTTTCTCTTAGTCGATATCAAACATGATTAGCTGATCCTCTGAAGGATAAAAAACACCCAAAGAACATATTAAAACCTTCCTTTGTGAAGGATAGGTTCTGAGGAATTCAAGGAATGAAATCTCTATAGGGGACTAAGTTAAGTAATCTACTATATTGTAGTTGTGGGATACCCTTGCATGAGAGTTGGGGGAATTCCACCTTAATGGAGCCTTAGTTACCTCAGGAGGTAGGTCCACACTTGGGAGAGGAATATGTAAGGGTACATCAATGAATGGAGGGGGATCGAAATAATCTCTAGGTTGTGCTTCAAGAGGCATACCATATTGATGATATCGGGTGGTTAGGTTGACATTGAATGAATCCAAATAAATAATTTGATCATTCCCATTTATTGGAGTTGGAAGTGGGTGGTGATCTCAAAGGAGTGGATTTTATGGTGGACAAAGTCCCTTCTGTTGGAAAAGGGTTTCTCTGCATATCTAGTTGCAACCAAGAGTGTGGGGTGGGTTGATTGTTATCACACTTGGTGGCCTCAAATGCTTCCCACATATGATGCATCTAAAGTTAAAAGGAACACTCGTGGGTATAGTGTCCATAGACACTATAATAAATCAAGGTTTATTAGTATGGAGGTTTTGATTCTTCCCTTGCTTAGGCTAGAAATTGTTACCTTGGCCTTGGGTTGCGGAAGGTTGATTGTCTCAAGTGTTGGTATTAGGTTGTGTATTTGGATTCCCTTGGTTCTCTTGGCTTTGGTTATTATCATTACCCTTCTCTTTGTTATTATTGTTATTCTGATTGGGGGGATTGGGTGAATTTTGTTGTGTGTATAATTTCCCTTGTGGAGGGCGTGAAGGATAAGTAACATGGGTTTGGGGTATTGTTGCTAGAGGAACCATGGTAATTGGGAGTGGGCCAAGAAAAGGGTAATAAGGATTCATAGTAGCCCCACCACAATAAGAGTTGTTATAAGAAGGCTCATGTACATGTGGATGTGCATGGGGTGTAGGCTTAGAGGTATTGGTCCCTACTTGGGATAAGGATTAAAATAAATCCTGAGGGGGATTAAGATATCCATAAGAGGTGTTAACCCCTCCGTAAGGGTTACCATATCAACTAGGTCTAGGAGGATTAGGGCGTGGATAGGTATGATACATAGATATTATAAGGCCATCAACTGCATGGGATTCCCCTGATGTAGACAAGTCACTTGAGTGGGAGCGAGGGTACCGGGAAAGATGGTATAGAGATACCTTGATTGGGCACAAATAAGATCATATGGATTTTCCTTTTGGAGAGCTTCTTCCTCATTTCTAGACAGATTCATGGCTACATCCTTGGGATTGGAATGAAGAAGGGATTTTAGGAACTAATACATGAGGAAAGAATCACTGATATCAACTTGATACAAGTTACATCTTCTACACCACTCATGGATGTGACCTAAAATGTGAGTGGCAGTGATCTAGCAGAAATTGCTCAATATTTCTATCCCTGCGTCATGGCGGACTGGAAGTTGGATAAGGGTGAGAAAAACATTGGCTATGGACTCAAATGTTCTATGGGTATTACCAGGTTGGTCTATGTACCATTTGGAGTGATCAACACCCATCACAATGTGTTGAAATAGTCTTAACCTAATCAAATCCTTGGTTATGAAATTGGAGAATACTAAAGGTGAAAGAGCATGATATGGTTAGAAGGATCATCTCCAGGCTTACCCTTAAAATTTGGGATGAAAAAGGGAAGCTTATTTGGCATATCAATCCAATTGGGATTATGGAAGATGGGATCATTAATAAACTTGTTCAAACTGGGGAGATTTAAACCTGCCATGAAGGGCATAGAATTTTGGTTGGCATAGGATCTAGCTTTAGCTCCAACCATGGTGTAACTTGATTTAGTTGAGGATGAAGGACCAAAATAGGTAGAACAAGGTCGATATTTGGATATAACACCACCCCTTGATGGGGAGGGGGGATCTCAATTAGAAGATATAGAACTCAAAGGTAAGTTAGGGTTTTTCCTTGAGCAGGGAAGATAATGCGTATAATGGGGAACTTAGGGTGAAGTCCTTGTAGCTGAAAAGTCTATATCTTAGGGTGAGCTATGGTATCTAGATGCAAATATCACCCTAAAGATGAAACAAGCTAATCGACAAGCTAATAGAATATAAAAAATGAACTAAGAAAAGAACAATTATCAATATTCACACACTATGTGCTCAGGTGATGCATCAAGTGGGTATAAGTGTGTCTGAATCAAAATATATCCTAATTCAAGGACATCTATCCTATAAAGATAAAAAGAATATATCTTATAAGATAAACTAGATGCGCTCAAACAAAACCTAGTCCATGGATATGAGTCTTCTAGCCAATTAACAACAATTGAAGATGAGGTCCCTTGCATAGATGAGTGAAGGTATGAAGGAGACAGTTACAATTACAAGGTAGTGGGTAGTGAGAATTCCCAAAGGATAGTAGAAATATCTCTCAAGTGACCTCTCTCTCGTGAGAGCCGCTTAACTAAAAAACCTAGTAAAAATGGCCACTACGCTACATCTTCACAGACACGTCTAACATGTTACCTTTCCTTCAAGATGAAATCAAGTAGTCTGGTGAACTTCAGTATTGAAAGGTCAAGTAGGATCAATCATACCTCTGGTATAGACCCAAGAATTATCAACTTTCAAAGAGCGCACATCTTACCAAATGGGATGGGACCGTGTCCAATAGAAAGGATTTTTAAAGTTCACTAATAGTCAAACTCTATGTTTCAAAGTGAAATGACTAAGAGAAATTATTTGGATTACTATCCCTAAAGTCCTGATCTAATTACAATATTTCTTTTGATGCTCAAGTGGGCTAAATATGTATTATATTGAAGGGTTAATTATTGGGATGAGATTGGAAGCATGAGTCAAGCATAAACTTTAAGGTGTGGTATGTGTTTACATGTTGTATGGTTAACTAAAAATGTAAATGCTTGCAAGAAATAAAATAAAATCGCAATTAAATTGAAATCTAAACTAACATGAAGGAAAGTAAACAAAGACAAGTACTAAAATGAAGTGAATTCTCTCTTTATCTAAGTTACCTTTTAAAAATGAAACATGTACTTACTTTTAAAAAATAAGAAACAATCTCTTCTACCCTTGAGCTCACAAGCAATCAATTTCACCAAAGAAAACCTTTATTGGCAAGTAAAAGACTCGGGACCTATGGGGCTCTTTTTCTTTCACTAAATTATGGAATGAATGGAAATATAAACCAACAAACAAAATTAACCTACAACTATAACATAAAGAAAAAATTAATGATGGAAAGTGATAGCCAATTGTTTTTCACATAGATCAACTCTAGGACAAATACTAGGCAATGATGAATGCCTTTTTTCGTCCAAGACTTATGTGGAAATAAATTCCTAAGTAACTAATCAACTATCACATTTTTTTTTTCTTAGCCTATCATAATAGAAAAAACAAGAAGTAAAATTCGAAAGAAAATAACCCAAAAAAGGTATTAGAAACGTGAGGGGTTTTGTTCCCAATCCTATAATTTTATTAAAGATGAAACTCTAGGCTACAGTAAAATTACTCTAAAGAAACCTACAATACCTAAAAAGAACTCAAACAACCGTGATAAAAACATCATAAATGAAAAATTAAGTTTCTGGAGCCAAGACATTTTTCCCCTCCTTTTCGACATTGGCCCCAGCTTGACCCCATCTCAACCCACTTACTGCACCCAAAATCTGCATTGGATTCTAAGAGGTTATTGACAGTTGTAAGCTCGACCATGAGATAATTATAAAGGGTTTCCAACACTTGTTTCTTGAAAAAGAAAACCAGAAAGCAACAAAAAAGTAAAAATCCCACCAAACTCCAAGAAAATGAAACGACAAGAGAGAAGAAAAGGGTCACCCCCCACACAACTAAGGATCAATAAAATGACTTTGTGTAAAATATGTAACAAGGGTTAGCAAATCCTACAAATATGGTGGTTGTATGTAGATCATGGACAAATATGGGAAATGAAACTAAAAATGCTAGCTCCAAATTAACTTACTAAGTCTTGAACCCTTGCCCTTCATAAACAAAAGAAACAACAATAGAAAATAGAAAATAGAAAAAACTAGAATAACAAGCTTAAAAAGAATGAAGAAATGTTCTATTACCTCATTAGAAAGTTCTTTACATGCACCTATAGGGAGAATATGGACTATTGGGCATCCTCCTTGGGAGGGTTCTTTGTGCTTCTTAGGTGTATGGATGTTCTCTCCTCATCTCCTCCTTATGGTTGTAAGCTACTAGAAATTCTCAAGAGACTAGCTCTTGCACAAATCCAACAACATTTACTTACAATGGATGAAATGAATGAGAAATGGGAGAAGTCTCTTGGTTTTTATAAACAAATTAATTTTAGGGTTTTATTTTACTTTGTTTTTTAAAAAATTCCAAGAGGGAAAATTTCACAAAAGAGTTTTTGTTGACTTTATAAAGTGAATATAACTTTAGGAAAAGTGGTTCATTAATTTATAATGATGAAAGATGGTGTAAAAGTGGGTTTAGAGATATTTTTTTGAATAGCTCCAAGAGGAAAAAGATCATAACAAGTTTTAAGAAAAAATAATTTTAGGAAAAGTGGTTCCTTAATTGATAATGATACAAAATTATGTAAAAGTGACTCCAGACATGAAACCCATACTATAATTAAACCTAACATTTTGATGTGTTTAACTAAACCTAACATTTTGGTCTACATAAAACCCATGCTATAATTAGATCTAACATTTTGGTGTGTTTAACTAAACCTAACATTTTGGTCTAAGTGATCAACTTTTAAGTGATAACACCTAAATTTGATTGAAAACTCAATTCTTGAATTCTTTTGAGATTAAAAATATCCAACACATGATTATTATTGTTATTACTTTAGATTAATTTAAACTTAATTTAATCTTTTAAAAGTCAATCTTTTTCTAATTTAAAAAAAAAAATTATTAATCTTAACACACCATAAACTTATGGTATATATATAACTTTTTACATTGTATTTATAATGAGCATCGATGAAATTCACCTCAATACTCATATTCTAGAAAGTTTCCTTCCATGCTCTTGGAAGTTTCCTGAGAGTTAATCATAGTGTAGCTAAAAATTGGTGAAACTCTAATATGAAGTTTTACTTGAAAGACTGCAAAGCGACACGTCTCACAGAGTCGCAAGTAAAGGTGAACCCCAAAAATGGAAGTGTTTTTATCAAGAATTTCTATCCTTTCCAACAAAATATAAGGTAGTTTTTCTAAAAACAAATAAGTAGATTTAAAAGAAAAAAGTTTTGATGAAATGAGGCCAAAAATTAGGTGGTTTCTGTTACAACCCTGGAAAAAACAAACCTTTTGCTCTACTAAATATCCCATTGAACCACGTTTCATTTTTTTAAAAGCTACACGTTGTTTTTTTTTAATTTTGACTCAAACTGATAGGAAACTAACAAACTAATCTCCCTGGACGTTAAATGTAAATGCAAAGATGCATGCATCGCTAGCCGGCATAGATCGATGTTACCAGCAATTTGAAAATCCCTGGAAAATAGCTGGACAGCCCCGGGGAACGAATCTTCCTCACCATGGATGAGTTTGAATCGCAACGAGAAGATCTATCAGTTCCGCCAACGCCATTGGACTCTACTACCAAGTTTAACCGAAACACATTGCGAGAGATATGTTACGGGGAATAGCAAGTCCAGATATATCTCAAATCCCGATAAATTTGGCGGAGACAGAAGCGCTATGGAAGCCTC
>JZKD02S1065350.1:0-13234 GCA_000966675.3 Picea glauca
TGCCTCCATATAACTCTTTAACAAAGAACATAGTATAAAATCTAGGTCCACCATTTCACATTTGTCACAAGGTTTATATGTAATCTTTTTGTCATAGCTCTAGAACTTATACATAGTTTTTTCTTTTGTTTTGATCAATCTCCCATTTTATTTTATTTTGCATAAATCATATATGGATTAGTAATAAATGCTATAACATAACATAACATATCACCTGTAAACAACATAATCCTCATACCCATGGCACTACCTTGTATTGCAAGTAAATATCAACAATAGTTAGAAACAATGCATCAACCACCCATTTGTCATATCAAATGAAACCAAGACTGCATCATCAACTGAATAGGACTGTGTAGGAAACATCATAACAACAAAAACATATAAGTGCAACATGTCTATCTTTGCACCTCTAGTCTACAAGGGGGTCCCACCTACTAGTTAAATATTTTTATCATAAATAAATAATAGCGCTTATCAATCCTTTGGGGAATAACTCATCGTTGTGATTTTAATCGTCCATAAAATGGTGACTCCAAAGGGAAATCTGTTTACAACATATTAAGATCTCAAAATGTCTAGTTTTGCAGACCATGTAAGCATTAGATCAAGAAGATATACATTAGAATGATTATGAAACAGGGGGAAGTGAGCAGTTTTAAGGGAAAAATGACTGAGAATTTGGGAATAACTCATGGAAGGTATTAAGTATGAGGGGGTTTATCCCTGTAAGGATAACCATCTGATTAATCATAGTAAAATAATTCTTTACTTCAAGGAGATTTTTTTTTTGATATGCTCTTTTGAATCTTGGAGCAGATGGAAGAAAAGGAAAGAAAAATAGGGATAAAACCAACTATCTTATAAAACAACAGTTGAAGCCAATAACAATTTCAATAATTTTTTCAAGGGGAACATCATGAAATCTATGTAAGTTGATTATTATTTATTAACAATACTTTGCAGAATAATGTCATTGTGGAAAAACTGATGCAACATTTTATTTTGACAAGAAATTAAGTCACATAAAGAAACAAAATAACAAGAAATGACATAGCAAAAATGAAACAACATAATTGAAATAAGCAGAAATGAAATAACAGAAATGTAAAATCAAAGAAAATAAAACAAACTAATATACATAAAACATTCCATAAAACGTTAAACTTTCAAGTTGGTTCCACATAGTGTTTTAAGTGGGAATCATTAGTGCTATAGGAAAACAATCATTCTTGTAAGTCCTTTAGGATATAGGAATTTGCACCCAGGACAAAACTGATCTTAAAAGGACCCAACCATAATTTTTGGAACTTTGAATGCCTTCCTCTATCAACATGAGTTGAATCCCACAACAATACCTTCTCATTAACCTTAAATTTTATAGCCTTGACACTTTTGTTGAAATATATTTTAACAGTTTGTTGTCTTCNTCATAAATAAATAATAGCGCTTATCAATCCTTTGGGGAATAACTCATCGTTGTGATTTTAATCGTCCAGAAAATGGCGACTCCACAGGGAAATCTGTTTACAACATATTAAGATCTCAAAATGTCTAGTTTTGCAGACCATGTAAGCATCAGATCAAGAAGATATACATAAGAATGATTATGCAACAGGGGGAAGTGAGCAGTTTTAAGGGAAAAATGACTGAGAATTTGGGAATAACTCATGGAAAGTGTTAAGTATGAGGGGGTTTATCCCTGTAAGGATAACCATCTGATTAATCGTAGTAAAATAATTCTTTACTTCAAGGAGAATTTTTTTTTGATATGCTCTTTTGAATCTTGGAGCAGATGGAAGAAAAGGAAAGAAAAATAGGGATAAAACCAGCTATCTTATAAAGCAACAGTTGAAGACAATAACAATTTCAATAATTTTTTCAAGGGAAACATCATGAAATCTATGTAAGTTGATTATTATTTATTAACAATACTTTGCAGAATAATGTCATTGTGGAAAAACTGATGCAACATTTTATTTTGACAAGAAATTAAGTCACATAAAGAAACAAAATAACAAGAAATGACATAGCAAAAATGAAACAACATAATTGAAATAAGCAGAAATGAAATAACAAAAATGTAAAATCAAAGAAAATAAAACAAACTAATATACAGAAAACATTCCATAAAACATTAAACTTTCAAGTTGGTTCCACATAGTGTTTTAAGTGGGAATCATTAGTGCTATAGGAAAACAATCATTCTTGTAAATCCTTTAGGATATAGGAATTTGCACCCAGGACAAAACTGATCTTAAAAGGACCCAACCATAATTTTTGGAACTTTGAATGCCTTCCTCTATCAACATGAGTTGAATCCCACACCAATACCTTCTCATTAACCTTAAATTTTATAGCCTTGACACTTTTGTTGAAATATATTTTAACAGTTTGTTGTCTTCTCTTTATATTATCCAAGGAAAATGTCCTTTACTCCTCTAAAGCCAAAAGTGCATTCATTCTTTGAGAGAAATCAAAAGAATTTAATTCTGCAACATGTAGCATTAAACTTAGAGAGGAGAGTTTCAGATCGGTAGGAAGAATGGATTCTTGACCATAAACAAGCTGAAAAGGAGTGAAACCAGTGCTCACCTTGGTGGTGGTTCGATCTTCCAAAAGGGTGTAAGTGAGGAGAGTATGCCATTGCCAAGGCTTATCTTCAATGATTCTTACGAGATTCTTGTTGGTAGACTCTTCCTACCCATTTTCTTGGGGATAATAAGCCGATGAGGTAAAATGTTTAACCCCCAATTTAGCTAAAAACCAGGCCATCTTAGCAGAAATAAAAGAGGGACCATTTTCTGTAATAATTTCCAAAGGAAGATCAAATCTGGAAAATATATTAGTCTCAATGAAAGAAATCACCTGCTCATCCTGCGAATGCTTTAGCGATACACCTTCATTCCATTTCGTAAAGTAGTTTGTCACTGTCAAGATAAAAGCTTGCCCTGCTAAAGATGGAGGATTAATAGGACCAATAAAGTCCAAGCCCCATTTTGAAAAAGAAAAGTAAGGGAGGACAAGTTGTAAATGCATAGAAGAAAGATGTTCTTTCCTAGCAAACTTCTGGCACTTGTTACAATATCTTGAAAGAATATAAGAATCACGAAAGATTGAAGGCCAATAGTACTCTTTCCTGATAATCTTAAAATCTATCATTTTAGAAAAAAAATGACCTCCTACATGAATAACATAATTTGAAGAACCATGAGTCTCTTGTAACAATTTTTGTGCTTCCTTATTGATCACACAATGAAGTAACATACCATCGGCAGATATCCTAAACAAGAAGTCTCCTATAATGACATATCTAGAAGATTTGAGACAATGCCTTCTTCTTTGATGGGTATCTAAGTTATCTTGGCATCTTTGATTTTGCAGGTAATAAACCATATCTTTATACTAAGGATGTTCAACCACCTGAAGGATTTGATTGTCAATGTAAGATAGTGCTGATAGAAAGCTATCTTGTTCATCAATTTCTTCACTTGTTTCAACATGCTGAGCTAAGTGAAGGGCTGAGTCATGTCCCTTGATAGTTTTAGAAGTCATGATGGTCAGATCATGCTCCTCAATCTGGGCAAGCCAATGTGCAATATTTCCTGAAATATAAGTCTATGAGATTAAAAACTTGGCAGTAGGTAAATGGACTTTTACTAGTGTGTGCTTACCTAAGATGAAGTGGTGAAAATTTTCAACAACTTTAACAAGAGAAAAAGCATGTTTTTCAATAAAACAATATTTAAAATCATCATTTGACAATATTTGACTCATGTAAGCCATTAGTTTTTAATTAACTTGGTCATCACATTGCATGATGATAGAAGAGATTGCTTCCTCTATGGCATTAGTATATATCATAAATTATTTCTCAAAACCTATCTTCGCCAAAACCAGTGCAGAATTGATTTCCTTCTTGATCCCTACAAAAGAATTTTCGACATCATCCATCCAAGAAAAAGAGAGATCTTGCTTAATAAGATTGTGAATTGGCTTGACCATTACAACAAAATTAGGAAGAAACCTATAGACAAAGTTAATAACACCCTTAAAGGATTGAACCTCCTTTTTAGAAGTAGGAGCAGGAATATTTAGGATATCATCAATCCTTTCGGGATCTATGATTATTTGTGAATCAGGGATAATGTGCCCAAGGATATTTCCCTTGGTAATGCCAAAAATAGACTTAGAAATATTTAAAGAAATGCCAAATTTCCTGCATCGCATGAGAATATTTCTAAGATGACTGGAATGATCTGATTAGTTTTAGAATACACAGTTAAGTCATCAAGATAAATATGAATAATTTTGTCGATCAAATCGTTAGAAGCAATTTGCATAGCTCTTTGAAAAGTGGCACTTGCATTAGATAATCCAAAAGTCATACGTTCATAAGAGAAAGTGCCCCAATGTGTAATAAAAGTGATTTTATATTTATCTTTCCTTTTTACCTTGATTTGATTGTAACTCGAAAAACCGTCAAGTAAGGACATTATTTGTGACCCTGCAACTTGCTGCAAAATCATTTACATATTAGGGAGAGAAAAATGGTCTTTAATAATTGTTCTATTCAATGCGCGAAAATCAACACATAATCTAATTTAGCCAGTTTCTTTTCGAATGGGAACCAAATTAGAAACCCACTTAGAATACTTAACAGGGAAAATTATCCCAACCTTCAAGAGTTTTTCCAACTCCTTTCGAATAGTTGCTTCTAGTGTAGGGTTAATGGGTCTTTGTTTTTTCCTAACTGGTTTTATGCCCTCCTTGATACAAATTGAATGTTGTATAATAGCAAGATCAAAAACACAAAGATCCTCATAATACCAAGAAAAACATCTTGAAACTCACCAAACAACTTAGTGAACTTCAATTTTTCTTCATTAGAACATTGGGCACCTATTTTAACATTCTTTGGACTCTCGAGTGTTCCAATGTTCAAGTAAATGGTTTCACCCACTTTCCTTTTTGACTCCTCTTATTTATGTTTTTATTTGTTTCCTACATCACTCGACACAAAATGAACTTTCTAGAGGAGTGAAGCCCTTCAGAATCTTTTTATATTCCTTTGATATAATTTCCTTAGGATTATAAGGTTCATTTTGAATGAGAGAACATATTCTCTCATCACTAGGGAAGACCTACCATGACTCTACATTTTCAGGGATATGTGGATGATACAAAGATTTAAAGGTGCAATCAAGTCTTTGTGGCAGAAGTTGTCGAGTAGGAGAGGCTGCAAAAACAACTAACTTGTTAGCCATTGAGTTCAATTCAATTTTAACATGAGTGATGTTGAAAGATATCAAGTTCGAGATAAGTTTCCAAAATTTTTTGGGTGTAACATTTCACTAACTTGTTTCTAGGATATTATATGTTACATACAAGGTTTACAACAAGTTTAGAATCCCCAAAAACTGTAAGGTGACCACAACCTAGATTATAGGCATTTTCAATGCCTAGCAGTAACACTTCAAATTCAATGACATTGTTTGTGCAAGAAAACTATAACCTATAGGAAAAGTTATGAATTTTACCCACATGAGAGTACAAGATAATACCAGCTATGTTTCCTTCATTGGAGCATGAACCATCAAAGTGCATATGCCACATCCCATATTCTATCTTGATTTGTTCAAAGGTAGTGTTCTCCTCATCTACAAAGATGGAATACTCTCCTAGGTCCTCCTCGATTTAATTCACATTAGGTTGTGGGACACTTTCTATATAAGGTGAAATCCTTCCATCCCTTAGCAATATGATGTTTTTACCATTCCGAGGAACGAATAAGTGTGTTCCATCGAGTGAGAGGTATCCACTCATCAAATCTTTACAATCACTTCCTAAGATGATCAAGTAATTACTCACTGGCATATTGATTACTTGAATATTAAGTGTTGTCCTTATTTCAGGATGCGTGCACAAAACCAAGGTCACATCCTTGATTTCACCTATGGTCATTCGTGGTAAACTATTACAAGAGAGCATGATTTTGGCATTTTCATTTGTACAAGACAATCCTATATCTTCCATAATAATCTTTGACATTACACTTGGGCCCGAACCGTCGTCAATGAGATAACAATGGGCTATTTTGTCCATAATATTTACAGAAATAAAAAATGAGGGGTTCTTTACAAGGTGTCTAAAATTATGTACACCTACTTTATTTACAATTAAATCCTCTTCATCTACCTCTTCAGAGAGGTTGGCTACAATGGAATCTTTTCCTTCCATTAAATTTTTCAGATGCTTTTGTTTCTTAGGGACAACAACCATGTCCAGGAGGGTAGCATCGGCTTTAATATTGGCCAATTGATTGAGTATATTGTATTTTGAAGAGGGAAGAGGGGAGGTAGTTCCTTGAATATCAAGAGCCTTAGAAACCTGAACAGTAGCAGCTGGTGAAAATGAGCTCGGGCTAGAAGGAGTGCGAGGAGGATCATATTTACCTTTCAGAGCATAGGATTTATTCCTAGTATTTATGATCATAGCATCCTCTGGCTCTACAAAATCTAGAACAATGATAGTAGTTTCAAGGATTTTACCAAAGATTTTATCTTTGGCAGTCTTCTTTACCTCACATGTACTTTCCTCAAGGTATTCCTCACAAAAGTTACACCAACTGTGAGGCATGATGGCTTTAGGTTGGAAGTTATTTTCGTTAGGATTCCTAAAGGGTGGTGAAGAAGAAGATGAGGCCCCAGGGGTAAGTGAGGGTACATTTCATTTCCACTCATATGATATGATTCAATTATTCATGTCTTGTACAAGCTATAAGAGGGTGGACATATCCACCGGTTTAACTGAGTCTCCCTTAGGAAGACCTGTTCTTTCAAGTTGTTATTCATACTCTAAAAACGTATGCAGAGCGGAACCAAGGTTATCAAAGGAATTTTCCTCAAGACTATGATGGTAGGGGGAAGGAAGAGAATTATAATAATGCATGAAAGTGGATTGGTTCCTAGGGCGAATGAGTTCAAGAATTTGGTTATATAATTTGGTGAAACACAACTTGAAAGACTTGATAGTTTCATTGTCCTTATAAGCAATGTTATTGTACTCCCATAACTTCTCAGATGGGATTTTGTACCTCCCATAGGTAGACTTGAACCAGTATACTAACTCCTCCCAAGTGGAAATAATCTTAGGAGGAAGGTCAAATAAATCGACCACTACTTTCCCTTCAAGGGAATTGACAAATAAGTGCATACAAGTGTCATTATCATTGGCTCCTATTGTTAGGCGGAAATATTGTCGTTTAATTTCATTGTAGTATTTGCCCAATTATTTAATTTGTCAATCCGAGGTTCATAGGCTTACGAAGCACATGCACTATATATGCAGGACTGAAGTAGAACTAATCTAATTTAAATTGCTGAAATGAAATTAATCTAGGAAAGCATTGAAAGACTAACTAGGAAAGCATGAAATTAATCTAGGAAAGCAATACAACATGTGATGAGTTGAATGGAAAAAGACATATGTGATCTCACATAATATATCAATCTCAAATTATATTACAAGAGTCAAATGACAAAGCATGAAAGAATAACAAAGATAAGAATCCCCTTCTCCTAATTACAAGACCAAATNCTGATGCAACATTTTATTTTGACAAGAAATTAAGTCACATAAAGAAACAAAATAACAAGAAATGACATAGCAAAAATGAAACAACATAATTGAAATAAGCAGAAATGAAATAACAGAAATGTAAAATCAAAGAAAATAAAACAAACTAATATACATAAAACATTCCATAAAACGTTAAACTTTCAAGTTGGTTCCACATAGTGTTTTAAGTGGGAATCATTAGTGCTATAGGAAAACAATCATTCTTGTAAGTCCTTTAGGATATAGGAATTTGCACCCAGGACAAAACTGATCTTAAAAGGACCCAACCATAATTTTTGGAACTTTGAATGCCTTCCTCTATCAACATGAGTTGAATCCCACAACAATACCTTCTCATTAACCTTAAATTTTATAGCCTTGACACTTTTGTTGAAATATATTTTAACAGTTTGTTGTCTTCACTTTATATTAACCAAGGAAAATGTCCTTTACCCCTCTAAAGTCAAAAGTGCATTCATTATTTGAGAGAAATCAAAAGAATTTAATTCTTCAACATGTAGCATTAAACTTAGAGAGGAGAGTTTCAGATCGGTAGGAAGAATGGATTCTTGACCATAAACAAGCTGAAAAGGAGTGCAACTAGTGCTCACCTTGGTGGTGGTTCGATCTTCCAAAAGGGTGTAAGTGAGGAGAGTATGCCATTGCCAAGGATTATCTTCAATGATTCTTACCAGATTCTTGTTGGTAGACTCTTCCTACCCATTTTCATGGGGATAATAAGCCGATGAGGTAAAATGTTTAACCCCCAATTTAGCTAAAAACCAGGCCATCTTAGCAGAAATAAAAGAGGGACCATTTTTTGTAATAATTTCCAAAGGAAGATCAAATCTGGAAAATATATTAGTCTCAACGAAATAAATCACCTGCTCATCCTGCGAATGCTTTAGCGATACACCTTCATTCCATTTCGTAAAGTAGTTTTTCACTGTCAAGATAAAATCTTGCTCTGCTAAAGATGGAGGATTAATAGGACCAATAAAGTCCAAGCCCCATTTTGAAAAATAAAAGTAAGGGAGGAAAAGTTGTAAATGCATAGAAGAAAGATGTTCTTTCCTAGCAAACTTCTGTCACTTGTCACAATATCTTGAAAAAATATAAGAATTACGAAAGATTGAAGGCCAATAGTACTCTTTCCCGATAATCTTAAAAGCTATCATTTTAGAAAAAAAATGACCTCCTACATGAATAACATAATTTGAAGAATCATGAGTCTCTTGTAACAATTTTTGTGCTTCCTTATTGATCACACAATGAAGTAACATACCATCGGCAGATATCCTAAACAAGAAGTCTCCTATAATGACATATCTAGAATATTTGAGACAATGCCTTCTTCTTTGATGGGTATCTAAGTTATCTTGGCATCTTTGATTTTGCAGGTAATAAACCATATCTTTATACCAAGGATGTTCAACCACCTAAAGGATTTGATTGTCAATGTAAGATAGTGCTGATAGAAAGCTATCTTGTTCATCAATTTCTTCACTTGTTTCATCATGCTGAGCTAAGTGAAGGGATGAGTCATGTCCCTTGATAGTTTTAGAAGTCATGATGGTCAGATCATGCTCCTGAATCTGGGCAAGCCAATGTGCAAGATTTCCTGAAATATAAGTCTATGAGATTAAAAACTTGGCAGCAGGTAAATGGACTTTTACTAGTGTGTGCTTACCTAAGATGAAGTGGTGAAATTTTTCAACAGCTTTAACAAGAGCAAAAGCATGCTTTTCAATAAAACAATATTTAAAATCATCATTTGACAATATTTGACTCATGTAAGACATTAGTTTTTAATTAACTTGGTCATCACATTGCATGATGATAGAAGAGATTGCTTCCTCTATGGCATTAGTATATATCATAAATTATTTCTCAAAACCTATCTTCGCCAAAACCGGTGCAGAATTGATTTCCTTCTTGATCCCTACAAAAGAATTTTCGACATCATCCATCCAAGAAATAGAGAGATCTTGCTTAATAAGATTGTGAATTGGCTTGACCATTACAACAAAATTAGGAACAAACCTACAGACAAAGTTAATAACACCCTTAAAGGATTGAACCTCCTTTTTAGAAGTAGGAGCAGGAATATTTAGGATATCATCAATCCTTTCGGGATCTATGATTATTTGTGAATCAGAGATAATGTGCCCAAGGATATTTCCCTTGGTAATGCCAAAAATAGACTTAGAAATATTTAAAGAAATGCCAAATTTCCTGCATCGCATGAGAATATTTCTAAGATGACTGGAATGATCTGATTAGTTTTAGAATACACAGTTAAGTCATCAAGATAAATATGAATAATTTTGTCGATCAAATCGTTAGAAGCAATTTGCATAGCTCTTTGAAAAGTGGCACTTGCATTAGATAATCCAAAAGTCATACGTTCATAAGAGAAAGTGCCCCAATGTGTAATAAAAGTGATTTTATATTTATCTTTCCTTTTTACCTTGATTTGATTGTAACTCGAAAAACCGTCAAGTAAGGACATTATTTGTGACCCTGCAACTTGCTGCAAAATCATTTACATATTAGGGAGAGAAAAATGGTCTTTAATAATTGTTCTATTCAATGCGCGAAAATCAACACATAATCTAATTTAGCCAGTTTCTTTTCGAATGGGAACCAAATTAGAAACCCACTTAGAATACTTAACAGGGAAAATTATCCCAACCTTCAAGAGTTTTTCCAACTCCTTTCGAATAGTTGCTTCTAGTGTAGGGTTAATGGGTCTTTGTTTTTTCCTAACTGGTTTTATGCCCTCCTTGATACAAATTGAATGTTGTATAATAGCAAGATCAAAAACACAAAGATCCTCATAATACCAAGAAAAACATCTTGAAACTCACCAAACAACTTAGTGAACTTCAATTTTTCTTCATTAGAACATTGGGCACCTATTTTAACATTCTTTGGACTCTCGAGTGTTCCAATGTTCAAGTAAATGGTTTCACCCACTTTCCTTTTTGACTCCTCTTATTTATGTTTTTATTTGTTTCCTACATCACTCGACACAAAATGAACTTTCTAGAGGAGTGAAGCCCTTCAGAATCTTTTTATATTCCTTTGATATAATTTCCTTAGGATTATAAGGTTCATTTTGAATGAGAGAACATATTCTCTCATCACTAGGGAAGACCTACCATGACTCTACATTTTCAGGGATATGTGGATGATACAAAGATTTAAAGGTGCAATCAAGTCTTTGTGGCAGAAGTTGTCGAGTAGGAGAGGCTGCAAAAACAACTAACTTGTTAGCCATTGAGTTCAATTCAATTTTAACATGAGTGATGTTGAAAGATATCAAGTTCGAGATAAGTTTCCAAAATTTTTTGGGTGTAACATTTCACTAACTTGTTTCTAGGATATTATATGTTACATACAAGGTTTACAACAAGTTTAGAATCCCCAAAAACTGTAAGGTGACCACAACCTAGATTATAGGCATTTTCAATGCCTAGCAGTAACACTTCAAATTCAATGACATTGTTTGTGCAAGAAAACTATAACCTATAGGAAAAGTTATGAATTTTACCCACATGAGAGTACAAGATAATACCAGCTATGTTTCCTTCATTGGAGCATGAACCATCAAAGTGCATATGCCACATCCCATATTCTATCTTGATTTGTTCAAAGGTAGTGTTCTCCTCATCTACAAAGATGGAATACTCTCCTAGGTCCTCCTCGATTTAATTCACATTAGGTTGTGGGACACTTTCTATATAAGGTGAAATCCTTCCATCCCTTAGAAATATGATGTTTTTACCATTCCGAGGAACGAATAAGTGTGTTCCATCGAGTGAGAGGTATCCACTCATCAAATCTTTACAATCACTTCCTAAGATGATCAAGTAATTACTCACTGACATATTGATTACTTGAATATTAAGTGTTGTCCTTATTTCAGGATGCGTGCACAAAGCCAAGGTCACATCCTTGATTTCACCTATGGTCATTTGTGGTAAACTATTACAAGAGAGCATGGTTTTGGTGTTTTCATTTGTACAAGACAATCCTATATCTTCCATAATAATCTTTTAAATTACACTTGGGCCTGAACCGTCGTCAATGAGATAACAATGGGTTATTTTGTCCATAATATTTACAGAAATAAAAAATGAGGGGTTCTTTACAAGGTGTCTAAAATTATGTACACCTACTTTATTTACAATTAAATCCTCTTCATCTACCTCTTTAGAGAGGTTGGCTACAATGGAATCTTTTCCTTCCATGAAATTTTTCAGATGCTTTTGTTTCTTAGGGACAACAACCATGTCCAGGAGAGTAGCATCGGCTTTAATATTGGCCAATTGATTGAGTATATTGTATTTTGAAGAGGGAAGAGGGGAGGTAGTTCCTTGAATATCAAGAGACTTAGAAACCTGAACAGTAGCAGCTGGTGAAAATGAGCTCGGGCTAGAAGGAGTGCGAGGAGGATCATATTTACCTTTCAGAGCATAGGATTTATTCCTAGTATTTATGATCATAGCATCCTCTGGCTCTACAAAATCTAGAACAATGATAGTAGTTTCAAGGATTTTACCAAAGATTTTATCTTTGGCAGTCTTCTTTACCTCACATGTACTTTCCTCAAGGTATTCCTCACAAAAGTTACACCAACTGTGAGGCATGATGGCTTTAGGTTGGAAGTTATTTTCGTTAGGATTCCTAAAGGGTGGTGAAGAAGAAGATGAGGCCCCAGGGGTAAGTGAGGGTACATTTCATTTCCACTCATATGATATGATTCAATTATTCATGTCTTGTACAAGCTATAAGAGGGTGGACATATCCACCGGTTTAACTGAGTCTCCCTTAGGAAGACCTGTTCTTTCAAGTTGTTATTCATACTCTAAAAACGTATGCAGAGCGGAACCAAGGTTATCAAAGGAATTTTCCTCAAGACTATGATGGTAGGGGGAAGGAAGAGAATTATAATAATGCATGAAAGTGGATTGGTTCCTAGGGCGAATGAGTTCAAGAATTTGGTTATATAATTTGGTGAAACACAACTTGAAAGACTTGATAGTTTCATTGTCCTTATAAGCAATGTTATTGTACTCCCATAACTTCTCAGATGGGATTTTGTACCTCCCATAGGTAGACTTGAACCAGTATACTAACTCCTCCCAAGTGGAAATAATCTTAGGAGGAAGGTCAAATAAATCGACCACTACTTTCCCTTCAAGGGAATTGACAAATAAGTGCATACAAGTGTCATTATCATTGGCTCCTATTGTTAGGCGGAAATATTGTCGTTTAATTTCATTGTAGTATTTGCCCAATTATTTAATTTGTCAATCCGAGGTTCATAGGCTTACGAAGCACATGCACTATATATGCAGGACTGAAGTAGAACTAATCTAATTTAAATTGCTGAAATGAAATTAATCTAGGAAAGCATTGAAAGACTAACTAGGAAAGCATGAAATTAATCTAGGAAAGCAATACAACATGTGATGAGTTGAATGGAAAAAGACATATGTGATCTCACATAATATATCAATCTCAAATTATATTACAAGAGTCAAATGACAAAGCATGAAAGAATAACAAAGATAAGAATCCCCTTCTCCTAATTACAAGACCAAAT
>JZKD02S1065383.1:0-13234 GCA_000966675.3 Picea glauca
TAACATTTACAGCAAGAGACTAGGATTTTCATGAAGCTTTAGTTTAGTCTCACATGACTAAATTTGGATTAGTCAAAAACCCTAACTTGAAATAATCATAACTATGTACTTGTTATGATTAAAGATATAAAAATAGTACACAATGTTCTTCAGTGTCATTTATGAAATTCCTCCAAACTTCACTACTTGGAACCTCTCAGAAAAGGATTTATATAAAAAATGGCATACCTTCTTGAATTCTGGCTTATTCTAGAGAGAGAACTTGTAGAGAATACCCCGCATGGAATATTTGTTGTATGAATATGAAAATTGTACACATAATACTACAGACTGTAATATAAACAATACATTTGGTCTTACTTAATTTGGATCTGTTTTGAATAAGTTATGACGTTTTTACCCGAAACACTTGTTTTAGACTAGTTTCAGTACTAGCCACAAACTCTATTTTCCATGGCGTGTAACGCAAAAAATACAATGACCCAAAAGCTGAAATTTGTATCAAAGATACTTGTATATGTTTCCTCAATGGCCTCCCAATTTCACGGTCTGAATAATTCTATAAAAAATGTTAGTATGAAAATGGTTAGATGACCTGTAAATAACATACCTTAGAAAGCATCATCAAAAGAATTTATCCTCCCTTGAATTCTGGCCTTCTTTACTTCACCTTCCCTCTTAAATTCATCTAAGATATCCTTTGGTTACCTCAGTCACCTGTAGATATTCAATATTCTCAAGTTTGATTAAAATGAGAGAGCCTTGCCTCTTATTTATGCTTTCATGTAGCTTCCTCAAGGAGTTACCTATTAAGCATGTTAACCCACTTTCCTTATTTTAGGGTTAACCCACTTCTAACCATTTGTCCACTTAGTAATTTCTCCATTAAATTTATTATTTAAATAATTTCTTTTGTATTCCTTTGACATATAGTACACTCATCACTTCAATTTAGTGTTTACCTTCTAAAATCTCTTAAACCACTTTGACTACTTTGACCTTTTGGGGCCTTTAGATGACTCATGAGGGTTCTCCAACTTCACATGGCCATAACTCTCTAAAAGTGAGGAGTTATGTGACATTACACATACCACTGTAAATGGAATGACATGTACTATCCATCTAGAATATTATTTCCTACAATTATATCAAAATTCATACTATTATCCATCAAACAATCTTAGGTCCATTACCCAAACCTGGGTTCTCCAACTTCTCATGGCCATAACTCTCTAACCGTGAGGAGTTATGTGATGTTCCACATACCAATGAAAATTAAATGACATGTAGTATCCATCTAGAATAGTATTACCTTCAAATATATTAAAACTCATACCATTATACATGAAACAACCTTGGGTCCATTACTCAAACCTTTGTGCTACCAGAATTCACTATTGGACTTTCTCCAAGGGTTGACATAAATCACTAAGGGTTGAAATAAATCTACAATATCACTCTCCAATGGTTGACATCAATTAAAACCAACAATCCATACCAACTTTCTATCAACCTGAGGAAACTATTTGACAACTACCCCATCGTAATACCCCCATGGTTTGGAGTTGTCAAAGATTTCTTCCCTAAAAGATCTAGGCTATGCTAAATCCACCCCACTGAAGTAGTATAAGGAATAACTGATCCCAATACTATTGACAACAACTCTGGCAGCCGATAATAAATCATCATGAAAAAATTGTCTATTCCAAGCAATCTATATCCCCCAATCCAGAATTAGAGGGAAGGCCTTGATTGCCACACTCCCCCTCTCACACATCCACACCTACAAAGTCACCTCGAAAGTGTTTATGTTCCAACTCCTGAGAGTAGTTTTTTAATTCCTAGAGATAGCCTACACATCCTTGACATAGGAACAATGTAAGAAAGAATGATCCACATATTCTAATTGTTCTTTGCAGAGAGCGCATTGACATGGTCCATTGAATTCTCATTTTTGTAAATTATCCCAAGTTGGTAATTTGTTTTACAAAATCGACCAAACCATAAGCTTCCCTTTCGCTGGGAAATGTTGTTTCCATAGCTTCCTCCACCACCAAATTGGTTCTCTCTGTTGGATATCCACACTTAATTTAATATAACCCTCTCAAGGAGTATATTCTCCACCCCATCACCATCCCAAAGTAATTCATCTTCTCTATCAACAAGTCGAATAGAGTATTCCCTTAGAGCCAATATATATATGTCCTAGTGGATGAGATCCTCCTAGAGGATTCCTATCCTCTACCCCAACATCCAACCTTGATGCCAAATGGTAGTTTGTATGGGGTCTCGAACCTGAGCTAAATTAACGAAACCACCATGTTTCAGTCTAATCTGAGTCCCTTCATGTAATATATGTACACGATTGCTACCGACCCATGGATCCAAACCAAGATGAACCAACCTACCAAAACCGACCCTCCAAACCAGGTTATTCAAAATTAAATCAAAATCCTTAATCGAAACTTTCCAAATAATAGATATACTTGAATAATTTTTGTTTGGATCCCATATCCATTCTAGAGTAGTAAGAGGTGCAATGTATTTCTGATATAGTACTAGAGCCCACATCATAGAATTTTTTATCAAATGCTAGGAACATTTTTCTGCAAACTCTTTTGAAAATAAAAATACGTTCTTCAATCCCCATCCCCCTAAAGAATTAAGAACTGCAATCTTCTCCCACCTAACCCAAGGCATAAACTTGTTATCCTTGTTTCCCTTCCATAGATAAGAAAATAAAATCCTCCTGGCCTTTTCCAAAATACCTTTTGGAATCCAAGATAAGGACATCTAGTATACCGGGATAGTCTCCAGCACCGACTTAATTAGAACTAAATGTCTATCCCTGGACAACTACCTCTGGATCCAAACCTTTATTCCTTTTTTCTAACTTTCCAATGAGAGACAACCTATCTGTATTCCTATATTCATTTGTTTTTTACTGAAAACCAAGATATTTCAATCCCACGTCCAGTTCTATAACTTGAAAGGGAAGCCTAGAAGTAATGCGTTGAGTCTCCCCCCCATCCAAGGATTCTATGGTAATACTACATTTCTGATCATTGATTATCATACTAGTCGCCTTTTTAAAAAGAGTTAATCCTTCACAAAGTGTATCAATATGCATTATAGAACCATCACAAAATATTAAGATATCATCAATGAAGAGTAAATGGGAAATATGAAAAGCCGAAGAGATTTTTATTCCTCTGAAAGTACCTATAGACTTTTCCTCGTTATTTAGCAACCAAAAGAAAGAGGAGTAGAGACAAAGGGCACCCCTGTCTAACACCCCTATCCTCTTTAAAGAAGGAAGAGGATGAATCCTTAATCAGAATGGATAAGGAAATAGTTGTAAGGAAGCCCATAACCCAATTTGTAAAGGCCACCCCAAACCCAAGTTGTATCAACAACATCCATATATATAGCCAATTTACTCTATTATAAGCTTTCGATAGATCAATTTTGACAACATCCCCTTTGATTTTTCTTTTTTTCATACTATGTAAGCCTTCCCGTGCAACCCCAATGGCCTCATATATTTGTCTTCCCACCAGAAAACCAAATTGTTCACTTGAAATATTTCTAGATAGTATTTCTTTTAGTCTTTTGTTGATTATTTTAGAGATAATCTTATAAATACAGTTGCATAAGGAAACGGTCTGGAAATCATCAAAGGAGGAGGGGTTATCAGTCTTAGGAATTAAAGAAATGAAGGTTGAATTTAATGGTTCATGTATATGTCCATTTAAACTTGATTCTTCAACCTCTTTTAAAATATCACTTCCCAACAAATCATAAAAACCCAAATAAAATTCTATAGGCCAGCCATCGGGACCTGGACTTTTACCCTTTTGAAAAGATTTTAAAACTTATAATAATTTATTCTCTGAGACCTCCTCCATTAAAGACAAACTCTCTTCCTCCTCCAAAAAATGAGGGAATAACTTGGAACATTTAACAATTTCATCTATGGAAGTCCCCTCATGTGCCTTGAAAATATCTCTAAAGTGTGCAATGCCCAATGAAGTCGGATCTTCAAAACAATTGAAAACTTGCCCATCTCCCTGTTGAAGACCCAAATAGTATTTGTCATTTTTCTAGCTTTGGCATAAGTATGAAAGAACTTGGTATTCACATCCCCACAGGTAAGCCAAATAATAGGACTCTTTAGTCACCACAAGGCTTCTTTCTCCACTAGTAGATTTCTCCATCTTAATTCTAATCTGACCAGGTCCTCTTTTTCGACACTTGAAAAAAACAACCTCCCATTGTCATTCTTCCAATCCAACAAGGTTTTCTCGATGTGTTTTAACTCATGTTCCTCTTTTACTTTTTTCTCATGTGCCGAAGATATGGTTTCCTGCTTAATTCTTTTCAAATTTTCCAAAAAAAGTACAACTGCATAAGTATGAGGATGAGACCCAATGGGAATCCACATCCTACAAACCAAGGATTTATATTATAGATCCTTTAACCACCCCTCAAAAAATTTAAAAGGACTAGGAGCATGTCACATCCTACCTCGCAGATCCAAAATGATAGGATTGTGGTCCGATTCACCGCTACTGGAAACCCATTGTCAGACAAGTGCCATGGAATTGACAAGGTCCTCCACCAATAAGAAATCATCCAATCATTTAGCCACCCGATTATCTTCAGTCCTCTTTTTCCTCTAATTTAGCTTAAGTTTTACTGGTTCAATATCCAACAATCCATATTGATCCGAAAAATTTATAAATTAATTGGTTAACGGATCTAGGTTTGTACGAGAACCCTAGACCTCCGCCACTCCCAAAGAGAAGTTAAAATTCCCACGAATAATAACCTTCGTAGCAGAAAAACAAGAGAATTTAGCCATGGATTCCCAATATCTCTTTCTATCAGAGTAAGGACCATATATATTTACGACTATCAATGAACATCCCAAATATACAGAGAAAGTATTGAATCTGATCCCTGACTCAAATCCCCAAACATGTTCACAATTTCACTTCTTTAATAACCACCCTGTAGACAAGCCCCCAGAGCATCCCTTTTCATCCACCGCAGCAAAGGACCAACATGGTAGTAAATATTCTAAATCCGCCACCACCATTTCAGTAATCCCCAGAGTTTCTTGTAGAAAAATAACCTATGGAGAAACAACTTCTACTAATCCATTTAGTGACGATTGTTTTATAGGGTTTTCCAACCCTTAACAATTTAGGGAATGGATTTTCATAGGGAAGCCACCCCATGTGATTGCTTTTCTCTAAGGACCCATTCTATGGAGGATTTTCTACATGAGGCCAAATCAATCTTGGCCCGATATTGTGCCAAAAGTAGGTGGGACTTCCTTCCCTAACCTTTGAACGATAAAGGAGCACCTGGTAAACATCCCAAGCCATGACCCCCCAACTCCTCATCACCACCCACACAAATTTCCTCATTTAAAATAGGCCTATTACGTAAAGTATAACAGACACTACTCCCATCAGTGGAAGAGTTCCTAGAGGATGAATGAGAACAATAGTGTGGAAAGGGCCTAGTCGAATCTAGAGGGGAAATAGGTAAGGAGGAAGTAGACACCACAATAGTGGAAAAAACCAAGGAGGAAATACCCAAAGTACCTACAACCCCTTCAGTAATCATAGGGGAAGAAACCTTTAATTCAGAAGAAAACCCTGACTCCTTCAAGCCCTCAGAAGAATCCATAGGAGTGATAAGAGGAGGAGGGTAATACTCCCCAAATGTAGGAACCTTACAAATAACCGCAATAGTTCTCAACAAAGGATGGCTAGTGGAGAGCCCCAAAGAAGAGATATCAACAACCCCCAAACCCCCTGACGAAAACAAAGTTGTATAGTTTAAAATATACATAGTCATAAAAGTAGTAGTCGACAACTTACCTGACAACACTAGATACCTTGGGCTAGCCTTTTTTGTTTTCGTCTGTTCCTTAGGCAATCTCGCATCCTTGCATATTAGGGAATTTCCAGTGGTAGTACAAGAGTTCCACCTCCTTCCCTTTCCATAACCATGAACCTTTGATTCTTCCACAAAAGTATCCCCCAATACCACTGTCACCAAATCCATTCACCTGGTCTCAACATGTATATCATCACCCTTAGAACTATGAAACTTCCCCTTGAAATGAATTTTACATTCTGAAACCCTGTACCCATAGATATGGCACCTATGACATCTGAAAGGTATGCCTTCATAGTCCAAAGGATGGATAAATGATCCATTCATCATCTCAATAGTCAACTCCTGAAGTAACCTCGGCCAAAGATCCAGCCTCACCAAAATCCTGGCCACTAACATCAAACTAGTCTCTTCAAAAGACATATCCACTTCAATGTAGTTGTCCAAATTGTTCCCAATAGCCACAAAAAAAACATGATTCCAATATTTCATAGGAAGGACCGAGAAACATACCTAGATGTTTACCACATCAACCCACTCCCATTTTGCATCAAAATTTGGAGTCCACCTTTTAAGAACAATAGGCGTCCCTTCCATGCTCCATATTTTTGATAAAACCCAGGTCACATCTTCCGTGGAAGAGAATAAGAAGAAAAAACAACCCTTAACCAGAAGCCTAATACTAGAAGATATTGATATATTGTTCCCACAGGTAGTAGCAACCCAAGACCTCAGAAAATCAACCCATAAACGTTTCTCCCACGCCCTTCCCACCACCACTAACTCAGATAATTCCACCACTCTATCCATATCAATGTCTTCAATAGACATCAGGATTTTCGAACTAACCCACTCCTGAGCACACTTTGAACCTTTGTGTGAAGATGTATTTTCCCCCCCGCCGCAACCTTCTTGCCCTATGTGCTCCCCTCCCTAGAAAAACCTTGAGTTCTAGTTTTGTACTGTGGTGGGTTAGGATCCACAACAACCCTATCCCCCTCTTTGTCTCTCTCAAATAAATCCCCCACCATCACTGTAGCCTCTGGAAACTCCCCTGCGTCAATCAGTACCTCTGATGGAGAGAATGGAACATTTGAGACAGACCCCAAGTATTCCTTCTATTGTAAACCCCAGTTGTCCCCATCGAAGAGAGCCCCATGCTCAGGACCATTGCACCCAAAACCACCCTCATTCAAAGAAGGAAAAATCTCCAAACCCTATCCCAAACCTGTCAAAGAAGGCCTAGAAAACCCACCAACAAGTTCTGAATAAAGAACCAAACCTTTCAAAAGAGAGAAATCAGTATTTTTCAATAGCTCTGAGCTCATATCTATTGATAGAAAATACACTGAACCCACTAAACGCACTGTCATTCCCAGCCCCCGATTTGCTGATAGATAGCATTAGTTCCGATGCTAGAAGATTCCCCGACTCTCCTCCAGCCTCCGACAACCCATCAGGTTCCTTTTTCATCACCACGCATGAGTAAAGAGTGAGAGTATGAGTGCTTGAAATGATTTTTAGGAAGGCTTCCCCAATATCCCATCCCCCCTTCGAATAGACCTGCTAGTCTAGTTCAGAGTTGGTCTTTGACCGAGGCCCCACCCGTGAACCAAAAATCTACCACACCATGGATCCTATGCAAAACCCTAGCCTCTATCGCCCCCTCATATCATTCCTCACCTCCCTTTCTATGAAAATATATAAATATATATTTATACTTGTATATAGTTTAATGTAGTTTAACATTAACATCATATTAATAGTTATTATAGTTTATAATTAATATTAAAAAAAAATTAATTCACTTGTAATATAAATATTTTGGAATACAATAATAACAATAGTAACTCAAAATTATAATACTATAGTATAATATTAATAATTCAAAATAATAATTTAAAATTATATAGTATAATATATGTATATGGATAATCTATATCATAAAATATTTGAATTGATAATATAAAAATCAAAATTATGTAATATATTTGTTGAGTGATATTTAATATTTAATATGATGAAATAATATTGAGATAATTATTATTTGTTAAATAAAATATATGATTTATATTATTTACTATGAAGTTAATTCCATGATCATCCTATGTTATTATAAAAATTGTTTAATTTGAGTAGCTCGGGGAGGACAATATTAAAGGGAGCATGGATGGAGTCTATGGTTTTTTTCGGCACTGAGGCGTGAGACTACGGATAATTTTCTCTGGAAACTTTGAATGATGATGACTAGTCTTTCTTTTAACCCCTTGTTTTTTACTTAGAAAGGCGTCACTTCTCAGTCCACTCCTACGAACTATAACAGTCTCGATAGTGCCCCTTGTTGTTTTCTCCTAGGATTTTTGTGGACATGGATCATCAAAGTCATCCATGGACAAAGAGAATGATCTCACAGCCCCACTTTCCAGTATCTATGGTTTTGACCCAATACTGGGGCTTTCGACAGTTGGTTTTTCACCGCTCTGCCAACTCACGTCTCCCGAGCCTCCATCTCCTCTAACAGGAAAAATTCAATCTCCCTCTCCTTCTCTGCATGGAGCAGACTCTTTCAGCGGATTTTTTGGCACCTTTTCTGATTATCTGGCATCGAATCCTCTCTCCTCTAGTAGCTTCCTCTCTGTTCCCGACTCTCCCATTGACCTAGCCTTAGACTAGCTATCACAGGAGGAAGATATTTTTCATTGTACCTCTCCACCTTTTCTCTTTGAACCTGATGGAAGTGGTTTATTGTTGGTAGGAGAACAGTCTTTTGAAAACACAGGTTTGGACCTCAGTTGCAAGGGGACGGGTCTCTTACACTCTCAGAGGTTTCACCCCTCATCCAATCATTTTATCTCGACCCATTTGGATTTTGAAGAACAGTGGGGTTTCCCACTAGACAAAAGGGATCCCTCCATAGAGTATACCCTAGAGGATTCGTGGGACGACAGGGATTTCCATAGAGGAAGCCAAAAAAGGAAAAGGAAAGGTGCATCCTCAAAAGGGAAAGTGGGCATTTTGCTACTTGGGCAAGAAGTCGGAATGAGCAATGTGGTGCAGATCGAGAACCACACTTTGGTGGGGAGAGCCAATGGTAATTTTTTTTCCCTCAAAACCATAGTTTCTTGGACATAGTAGGTTTGGAAAGAAGACCTGGGATATGCTCCATAAGTTATTGAATTAAGTAGAAATTGGTTTTCCTTCCAATTTAATCAGTCAGAGGATGCAAAATGGGTGTTAAGGAAAAAATGGTGTATAAATTATTCCCCTATTTTGTTGAAACCTTGGAGTCCCCTCTTTGACGCTTCCCGGGAGAAAATGAATAAAATCCCTATTTGGGTTCGATTGTCGGCCCTTCCTCTATAGGTCTTGTCTCTAGATTATTTCAAATCTATTGGAAATTTCCTGGGGGNATTATTATTTGTTAAATAAAATATATGATTTATATTATTTACTATGAAGTTAATTCCATGATCATCCTATGTTATTATAAAAATTGTTTAATTTGAGTAGCTCGGGGAGGACAATCTTAAAGGGAGCATGGATGGAGTCTATGGTTTTTTTCGGCACTGAGGCGCGAGACTACGAATAATTTTCTCGGGAAACTTTGAATGATGATGACTAGTCTTTCTTTTAACCCCTTGTTTTTTACTTAGAAAGGCGTCACTTCTCAGTCCACTCCTGTGAACTATAACAGTCTCGATAGTGCCCCTTGTTGTTTTCTCCCAGGATTTTTGTGGACATGGATCATCAAAGTCATCCATGGACAAAGAGAATGATCTCACAGCCCCACTTTCCAGTATCTACAGTTCTGACCCAATACTGGGGCTTTCGACAGTTGGTTTTTCACCGCTCTGCCAACTCACGTCTCTCGAGCCTCCATCTCCTCTAACAGGAAAAATTCAGTCTCCCTCTCCTTCTCTGCATGGAGCAGACTCTTTCAGCAGATTTTTTGGCACCTTTTCTGATTATCTGGCATCAAATCCTCTCTCCTCTAGTAGCTTCCTCTCTGTTCCCGACTCTCCCGTTGACCTAGCCTTAGACTAGCTATCATAGGAGGAAGATATTTTTCATTGTACCTCTCCACCTTTTCTCTTTGAACCTGATGGAAGTGGTTCATTGTTGGTAGGAGAACAGTCTTTTGAAAACACAGGTTTGGACCTCAGTTGCAAGGGGACGGGTCTCTTACACTCTCAGAGGTTTCACCCCTCATCCAATGATTTTATCTCGACCCATTTGGATTTTGAAGAACAGTGGGGTTTCCCACTAGACAAAAGGGATCCCTCCATAGAGTATACCCTAGAGGATTCATGGGACAATAGGGATTTCCATAGAGGAAGCCAAAAAAGGAAAAGGAAAGGTGCATCCTCAAAAGGGAAAGTGGGCATTTTGCTACTTGGGCAAGAAGTCGGAATGAGCAATGTGGTGCAGATCGAGAACCACACTTTGGTGGGGAGAGCCAATGGTAATTTTTTTCCCTCAAAACCATAGTTTCTTGGACAGAGTCGGTTTGGAAAGAAGACTTAGGATATGCTCCATAAGTTATTGAATTAAGTAGAAATTGGTTTTCCTTCCAATTTAATCAGTCGAAGGATGAAAAATGGGTGTTAAGGAAAAAATGGTGTATAAATTATTCCCCTATTTTGTTGAAACCTTGGAGTCCCCTTTTTGACGCTTCCCGGGAGAAAATGAATAAAATCCCTATTTGGGTTCGATTGTCGGCCCTTCCTCTATAGGTCTTGTCTCTAGATTATTTCAAATCTATTGGAAATTTCCTGGGGGNTTGTGTGGTAGTCTTTTACACCACCATGTCAAAGAAAACTCCATAGTGAGTGCCTCTTTCATTGTACTTCCTTTCCATGACTGAATAAAAGAGAGTAGAGTGTAGGCCTCACCTTGTAGATAGGTTTTCTCCCATATTTGGTTTCCCAAGTTACATCTTTTGCTTAATTTTGTGGATGGTGTGTATATTTTTTCTTGTTCTTTCATTTTTTCATTTAGTTATTTTCATAAATTCTAGCAAATGTAAAAATTAATTAATCTAGGATCTAAGGAAAATTAGTCTACATAGTCTAAAATTTTAGAATAATATAAGGTGTGTTGTGACAAGTTACTCCAATAGAATATCCGTGACATTATATAGATCATATTTTCATTGGAGCCATTTTATTTGGGGTATTTGTGGAAAGTTTCACGATCCAAGAATTGTCTTCAGAAGAAATTGACAAAACCATAGCCATGGAGGATGAGTTTGTTCATAGGAACCCTTGCGATCTAGCAGAAGAGAGATTTGCAAGGATGGAGGAGCGAGTCATTTATATCTCTCAAGGTGGATGGAGGATCTAACTCAGATATCGAATCAAAGGGGAAATTGGGATAAATTGAAGACATAGAAAAGGAGTCAAGGAAAGAGACTGAGAAAGAGTAGACAAGTTATAGTCTCATCACCCCTTCATGATTTTTTTTTTAAATGGACGTTAAATTCGATATCAAGTCACACTAAGGTGATATTGATCAATTAAATTTGAATCATTGGTTGTAGAAATTATATGTCTATTTCAATGTTCAGAATATAGTTCAGGAGAAGAAGATTTATTTTTCGTGACTGAAATTAGAGGGCCATCCATTAGCTTGGTGGGAAATACACATAGATGCACTTAGGATGGAGCATGATCCACCAGTAACTAAGATGGAGGATTTAAAAATCCTCATTAAGCCCCAACTCTACCCTATTAGGTATGTAGAGGACCAATGGATCCATTGGCATTATTTTGGGAAAAGTCAAGGCCAAAGAGTGCAAGAGTACACCACGAAATTCAAGAAGATGTATATCATGTTGGGTATATCTCCCAAGAACATAGATGTACTCCTTGAGTATTTGTGGGGTATACCCAACCATTTGTGAAAGCAAGTGATTCCCTTCAAGCCCATGATAGTTGATGAGGTTTGTATGCAAGAAAAATATATAGAATATATAGGCCATAGGAAATGACATCCAAGTGGTTTCAATCCGAAAGAGAACCAATATTCATATAAGTTGAGGAAGAAGAACGGGAAAGGGAAAGATAAGAAGATGAAAACCAGTGGACATTAGTGGAAGGATCCAATTAACCAATGTAAACATTGGAATATCGATGGTCACACTAAGAAAATGTGTTTGAAATTACATTCAATTTTAAACCCTAAGAATTGTAAGAAGGATTCCAATACTCTTCTATCCATGCATTCAAGAAATTAGGTAGAGAGTATCCCATATGTGGATGAGAATTAATGGCCGAAGTGTCCTCAGACACACTTTTATTAATAGGAAAAGAAATTACATAAGAAACTTTGCAAGAATTTACACTTGATCAACACAATACTCTTGCAATGAGCTATATATAAGCTAAATGTCCTAACAAACTCAAGATATGGATTACTTATTAAATAAACAAGTGTCCATTTACAATAAATGCTATCTTAACAATCTTAAAACAATACTCCTATTTTAGAGCCTAAGATACGACACCTCTCTAGAGTCATATCTTTTACAACAATAATTTATTTCTAAAAGTCTATATTTATTAATCAAATATTCTAGATTATTAATTTAATATTCTAAATTAATAATAATTTTATTCTTGTAACGACCCCTTTGTTATGTCTATGAATCGCGAAGTTCAATAGGATTTTTTTTTTTCTTTTTAACAAATAAGAAATTAACAACATCACCTAATTCATATCAATGCAAAAACACATGACATCATACCTAAGGTGACACATGATCAGAATATAAACAAACTCTACAATCTCACTGCGGAACGAAATTGAAAACTATAATGCCAACCAATCTCATCATATTATCACCAATAACAATAATTTTTCCGAATATAAAACTACTTTCTACTTCACCATTAAATCATACCGTTGCCACTCGCCCGCTTCGGAGACGTCCCTCACGCTTTTCCGCTTCCCTTGCTCCATGCCGCTTCTGCTTGCCAACCAAAGAAAGCTCACTGATACCTCCCAGCCAAACACTAGGGGTAATCTGCTTCCCCCTTAGCCCCCCGAGCCGCAAAGGGTCCACACAAGAAACAGAGATAGACTAGCGTCTCAGCTCGCCTCCACGGCTGAGCTACCACTCCAAACACAGCTGAGATATACCCAACTCCTCACAAGCAAACCGTCAAGCCACAATTCGGTAGCGTAACGTTACGCTAACCGTTCTCTCTTCTTCCTTCCTTTCCCCTCCTTTTATAGAATTTTGAGACTGACCTAATTCATAAATCATTAATTAATTAATTTTTAAAGACTAACCCTCTAACAGTCTCCGTCGTCCAAGTGT
>JZKD02S1065427.1:24179-35486 GCA_000966675.3 Picea glauca
ATCATCAATAACAAAATCTTAACCAACCAAATTAAATATCACATTAATATACATTGGTGATCATTTCTAATAAAAAAATAAAAAAATCAAACTATCTATATTATGTATATGTGATTGTTATTTCAATTTATATATGTGAATGTTAACACTTTTCATACCAAAACCAATGTGAAAAGAAAGATACCACAAACAATAATACATACATTCACCTACCCACCTTAACATGTTAAAAAAACTAACCTAATGTGATCAAATAATGAATACATAAATTCCAAATGTCATTGACTCGACTTCATGTGTAGGAGCATATTGATTTCCCTTAACATATTAAAAAAACTAACCTAATGTGATCAAATAATGAATACATAAATTCCAAATGTCATTGACTCGACTTCATGTGTAGGAGCATATTGATTTCATGATCATGATTTAATACATGTAAATGTCTCACACTCCTTATAAAGAAACGTGGTTCAAAATTCATTGTGAAGACCTAAATCACTAATTCACCAAAACATAAAAATGGGAAAATATCCTATATAATAGACACTTTTTAAATATATTTTTTCACATTCATGGTTATGATCACAAAATCGTTATTTAAAAAGAATTTGGGGAAATTTCATGTCACCCTTCTTATAGGATTTCTAATCATTTTTTATACATATCATTTTTAATATTAATATGTTTTTTAATTTCCTTTATTTAATTTCATTTTTTTAATGGAACGTTGCTAATTATTTAATATGTTTTTTAATTTCCTTTATTTAATTTTAATTTTTTTAATGGAACGTTGCTAATTATTTAGTATTTATTGTTATATTATTTTGTATTGTAGATTTAGTGATATATATTATTTTGTATTTGGAATCAAGTATAAGTTTATTTTACAAGAGGATAGAGTTGTATGTGTAGATTTGTTTGGGAGGTGGAACACTTTCTTGGAGTTCTATATATCATTTATCTTTAAATCAAGTAGCTTCAACACCTATAATATCATTTTTCTAGGTGAGGTCATTTTATTTTTCATCTCTTTAAATTATAACACTTAGGTTAATTAGCTCACTAAAGAAGACTGGTAAATTAACCCTATGTTAGTTGAGTTTTCTTTGTTACTTTGTTGTTATCATCCATTTGTTTGAAACCCTACTTAAAGTATTGTAATTAACCTACAACCATAGATAACTAGTTAAAATCAAAACCTAATTAATTATGTGGCCTTCCCCTTCTCTATTTTCTTCCTCTCTTCCTCTCTCTTAGGCTTTCTTGATTTTTCCCTAAAATTGAATGGCACTCCACTCTCTATATCTCCTCCTCAAGGTAGCATGGTGTCTCACTATAATTTTCATGCTACATTTTGGCAACTCCACTCGGAGTTCTCATCAAACATTCCTTATTTTAAGTGAAGGATCTATTCTTCCTTCTGTTTTCTCCTACTCCCATCATAGGGAGTATTGTATTGTATCCTTCTTTGGCATAGGCAAAGTTCCCTTTCTATTTCTCCAATGTACCTCTTGATTACTTCTTAAAGCAACCTCATCCCTTGGTTTCTATCTATGTACAATGGAAGTTGCCTAGGTTAGCATAATTGACATGGTAGGTTATGTGGCGACTTATGATCTACTTACCCAACACCATCAAATAACAGGCATTAGAGGTATCAATACAAGTTCTATTAGGGTCGTTCATTTTCATAGGACCCTTAATTTTAGCCTCATACCTCTCTTTTTTGGCCAGAGAACCAATTTTGTTATGACCGAGAGGAAATCCCTTTCTCTCAAACTAATGGGTATTACGTTATAGGTAAGCTTCTCTCAACAAAATCAATGAAACTTCCTATCTAGGGGACAACCATTTTACCTTCCTTCCTCTGAGAGAAGTGATCCAGGTGGATATCGGTGGCAACCCACCTATTCCAACTAGCTCAAAATAGTCTTCTGGCAACTTACTATTTTTAGCAAGTTTTTGGTTCATAAAATTTTGGGGCCATTTTGAGGGCCTAAATGAATATTTTTTGGAATAGAGCACCTCAATGATAGTTGAAGGCTCTTATTGAGCCCCCAAAATGAATCTCCTTGATGATACCTTTCAAATGAGCTATCGTGGGCCCCAAATGGAGATCGTATGCCAAAATTACACCCCTGAGAAGTTGATACACTAAACTACCCAAAACAGGGTCCACAAAACTATTGCCCTTTCATCTTTTGAGGTTAGGATTTTGGATTTTATTTATGATAAAAAGGCCTTTGGAGCCTCATTGTAACAATCATCTTCTTGCATATGTGAGTAGCCATCACATCTCTTCTCATAGATAAGTTGTCACCATTCTAGCGAATCTTTCACTATGTATTTCTACAGTTTTGTGCATTTTTCTCATTAATAGAAATTGTTTATTGTTGTATATCTGTGTTTATGGTTGCATATCTGATATATTTCCATTATATTATTGTATATCTGAGATATCTCTGTACATTTATTTATTATATCTCCACTCTCATTTCGTGACGAAAAATAATTTGGATCAGTGATATCAGAGTAGACTACTCTTGATTGTTTTCTCAATGCATGTCCCCGACGAGGTCCAAGTATAGCAAGTTGGGTCTCAAGCTTGTCTCTCTTGAGGACAATCGCTCTCACATGCCCAAGAAACCTTCCATGGTGGAAGAAAGGAAAAATGATAGAGCAGACGATTCCATTAATTTGTTGCTTGAGCAACTCTCACGTGACGAAGGGATGAAATGATCGAGAATTTTTTCCACATCCTTCAACACCTACCAATAACAACTAACGTGTCTTCATCAAGTGGCCACTTTGGAGGCACCTCGCCTTTCAAGGTACAAGTTAATTTTTATATTCTTGTATTTGAAGGACAAATAGATGCAGATGCCTTAGAGAAATGGTTAAATATGGTAGAAGGTTATTTCTATGTTCACAATTTCTCTGACAGGGAAAAGATCACCTTCGCACTCCTTAAGGCTCTCCCCCATGTCAAACATTAGTGGGAAAATTACTGGGAGCAAAGTTCCACAGAGGAGTCTGGAATATATGGGGTCGAGCCCACTTGGTATTTTTTTGTGGATACATTCACGGAACAATTTTACCATGTTGGTAACTATGATGATCAGTACATGAGATGGGCCATACTTGGTCAAGACAGGGGCCAAGAAGTGTCGAAGTTCACCAATGTATTCCAGACCTGATGCACCAAGGTAGGTATAAAAGATTTGTGGCCGCATTTGGTTTTGAAATACCGGGGGGATCTACACAAATACATCCAAACTAAAATGGAGTTTTTGGACATCTCATCATTGGTAGCTTCCTATCGATATGCTGTCAAAATCGAGCAGAAATTTAAGCACCAAAATAAAATGGAGTTTGAGTCTACAAATATGAAAAAACCAAAGTATGATAAAGACAAACCTAACAAAAAGCCTCCCGAAAAAGAGACCAAGCCACGGGAAAAGAAGGGTCACGAGAAGATGAAGAAGGACATTGGAAAGTGGTGTGATTTCCACAAAATCCCCTGGCACAACACTGATGAATGTCGCTCAAAACAGTCATTGGTGGCCGAGATCAAAGATAAGGAGTCGAACCCTGATTCAGAATATGATTCATGAAATAATGGAAAAATACAGATCATCGATGCAGAGACCATTGTTATTGTCACGACCGCAATAATTCAACCAGAAGAACCAATAGATCCTGAAGAGGGGGAGCGCCTTTTTCATTCACAGATGTGGGTGAAGGGGACCCCACTACATTTTATTGTTGATAGCAAAATCCATAAGAACCTCATCCCAGTAGATATCATCGAACAGTTGGGATTGTTGACAACACCACACCCCCATCCATACAACATCGGGTGACTTTGCCAGGGACGGGATCTATGTGGCAGACAGCAGTGTCCATTTTCATACAGCATCCAACCCTTCAAGGATGAGGTATTATGTGATGTTTCCCCACTGTATGTTTGTGATGTTCTCTTGGGCCAGTCATATATGTGGAAACGCCATGCTATCTATGAGTCTCGACCTCATAGTGTCATTGTTACTCTCGGGAGTCATCTATATAAGATACCAGAGGTAGTTCCAACTACTATCCCACCTAAATAGTGTCACAAGGTAGTATCTCATACTACAAAATTTAGCTTCTTCACAATCTATTCAAATGGTGAACATAAGGACACTGCAACCACTACAACCTTGTCCCAAGCATCTTCTATCCAACAGAAGCAGATCGAAAATATTGTAGAAAAGCACAAAGATTCCTTTTGCACACATTTATCTCATGTATCCCGACTGGTTGGACAGACTCAACCCCGTGAGAAATTTTTTTATGACGACCTTCAACAAGCTAAGTAGCGCAACTTCTCCAGCAAGGCAAGAAACTCATCAAGATGCAGATTCAACAAATGCTTTTCCCTCTCCCTCGGGCACTCAACACAATGGAGACTATTTCTTCCTAAGGAGGGAGGATCGATCCATGTGGATATCAGTGGCCATCAACCTATTCCAACTGGCTCAAAACAGTCTTTTGGCAACTTACTATTTTTAGCAGGTTTTTGGTTCCTAAACTTTTGAGGCCATTTTGAGGGCCTAAATGAATATTTTTCAGGATTTATCACCTCAATGATAGACGAAGTCTCTAATTGATCCTAAAAAATGAATCTCCTCGACGATACCTTTCCAATGAGCTATCGTGCGCCCCAAATGAAGATCGTATGCTAAAGTTAAACCCGTGGAATGTTGATACACCAAACTACCCAAAATGGGGTCCACAATACTGTTGGATTTTCATCTAATTGGATTTTAAATATGAACCTTGTAATCTTAGGATTTAATTGGCAGCTAACGGTGTCAATCCATTTGGAGAGCTCAGATCTACTTACTCGGTGTAGCATGTTTTTGCTATCGACAATAGAATTCCTCCATGGATGTCAATAAAGAGGGAGCACATAATTTTGGCAATTATTTTTCCAGGTATTTGTTTAGAATAATTTTTTTTAACAAGGTAACATCTCATTTGTCTTGTTTGTTTCATAATTATGTCTTATAATTTTTTGTTCACTTTTATATGTTCAATTATGTATTATAATTATGTTTGATATTTTTTTATTAGGTAAGTACCAAGTCAAAGATATGAATGTATATATTGAACCTATTATCAACGAGTTACTAGAGTTATGGAAGGGCATCACTATGTATGATATCTCTAGACCTGTAGGTGCGCAAAGGGAATTTAAATTCCATGCAATGCTTGTAAGGACAATTCACAATGCCCAAGGGATAACACATTTATCTAGTATGTTATAATGTTACAATTCCCTTTAATATATAGTGTTTAATTTTATGAAGTTCATATCATGCATGTTTTTTATATAATCCCCTCATTAAACATACTTCGAATAATTGATATAAAATTTAATCCATCTCTTGCAGGTCTTCAAACAAAGGGTAAATTTTCATGTCTAGTTTGTGGTCCTAAGATGAAATCTCATCATTCAAGAAGTTTAGAAAAGGAGGTGTTTGATGAGTATAGGCACTTCCTCTCTAAGAACCATAGGTATCAAAATACTGAGAAACATATTTTCAATGGGAAAGGAGAGACTGGATTAAAACCAAGGAGAATGAAACCTCATCTATGGCAGTTTCAATATAATAGAAATTGTCAAGGTATATTGGATCAAATAATCTATGTATATCATACATGAAATGTTTGGAATATTTTATATTTTTATTGCATTTTGTTCATTGTATTTATTGACAAGTATTTTTGTAACATCTTTAATTTATATGCTTCACCTTGAAGGTCATCATGAATTCATTAATAATGGGGTGCTTCCATGAGGAATGAAAAAGTATCCCATACAATTTAGTAGGCTCCCCTACTATGAGCACCTAGACATTGTTCATGTGTTTGATACAATGCACGTCGGGAAGAATGTAACAAAAACATTATGGAGAATCTTAGATGGAAGGAGTGACAAAGAAAAAAACTATGAATATTTGTAATGACACTAAGGAGGCCAATCATGCAATGCAAAGTGTGATCCATCCAAATAGTAATGCACACAGTGTAACATCCCTCTCTGGAGCACTGAGCAAACTTATTCTTTGAGGACACTTGCTCAGAAGTGATCCAGATTATTATGTTATTAAAACTTTTTTATTTTGATTATACATAACGACGGGGTCATTACATATGGTATCAGAGCAGGTTCAACCCTGCGACTGTGGATCTCCATGCTTTCCACTGCAGTAAACCCGTGAGTATTAACCCTTGCGTTAAGTAAAAACCTTAATGTGTCCTCATGGAGATCGCATTTAGAGGGCACCCCTAAGGGTCCAAAACGCACAATAGCTAGTACCGTTAGCTTCCTTCTATATCTCAAGAGAGATGAGTTCTAGTGTCCATGAGTGTCACAGATGGTGGTGTCATCGAATCATAGTTGTAGAGCAAGGCATGTCTTCAAACTTTGAGTTTACGACCTCCAGCATGATGGTCCACATGGGGGGGGGTCTTTCCACCGAAGGGGAGAGCTCTTTTATGACGGAAGACACTCCTGCCCCTTTGAACCTGGCCATCGATGGCATGTCAGGGAACTGTTAGAGGGACGGTTCCAGGAGAGGTATGTTTCTAAGGAATTCGTTGAGCGTCATCTCAATGAGTTCGATGCCTTGCATCGAGGTAGCCATATGGTGCCCAAGTATGAGGCCTGTTTTGGAGCTGATTTGATATGCTCTGCACCAAGTTACCCAGAAACTTAAGGTCAAGAAGTTCGAGTTTGGCCTTATTGTTAGAATTCATCTTTGACTTCAGGTACCAGAAGTACTTGACCGAAGAAGGGGTGTTGGACGTGTGGGAAGCCACACTACCAGGCGACTACCTAGTGGAGAGGACTAGAGCATCCAGATCAACCGGACCCACTACCATGGGAGATATGGGAAAGGCCCATCGGATTCATGCAGTGGTGAATAACCGCCAGGTAGAGCATCAGTCGATTGTGCTCGAGACAACAGATATCGTCACTGACCAGACCCTTAGTATTTTGAAATATCCTAGTGCTACCGAGAGTTTCATTTCTGGGGAAGTGTTAAAAAGGATTAAGGTAAATGCAGTCGAACAGGATGAGTTTAGCTTCGTAGAGATGGCATCAAGAGCCAACCAAAAAGTTGGAGGAAAGGTTATGGGTTGTACCCTTAACCTGGTAGAGTTTGTCACAAGGGTCGACCTGTACGTCATGAACTTAGGATCTTATGACATCGTGATTGGTATGGATTGGTTGGAATCACATGAGGCGATACTCAATTGTAGGATGAAATGGTTGAGCTTGGTCGATGATGAGAGCCAGAGATGTGTGATTCTAGGTCAGAACCAAGGAATTTCCCTGAGGTTCATTTCTTACTTGCAGCTTCGAAAGAGCATGCGCAAGGGGTGAAAGCTTTATGCAATCCTTGCATTAAATGAGAAGGGAGTAGAGGAAGGTCTAGAACACCTTCCGGTGGTGAGAGAGTTTACAAATGTATTTCTGGAGGAGTTACCTAGGATGTCGTCTGAGAGGGAATTGGAGTTTACCATAGACCTAAAACCAGGAACTGAACTGATAGCTAGAACGCCTTATCGGATGTCCACCCCGGAGTTACAGGAGTGAGAATGCAACTGAAGGAATTGTTGGACCTGGGACTGATACGTACTAGTGTGTCACTGTGGGGTGCACCTGTTATTTTCATACAAAAGAAAGATGGGTCGTGGAGGCTCTGCATTGACTATCGTCAACTGAACAAGGCCACGATCAAGAATCAGTATCCATTGTCGAGAATTGATGATTTGTTCGATCAAATGAAGGGCGCAACGGTGTTCTCAAAGATTGACTTGCGATCAAGACACCACCAGTTACGGATTAAGGAATATGACGTCCCTAAGACCAACTTTAAGACGAGGTTTAGACATTACGAGTTTATTGTTTTACCGTTTGGACTAACAAATGCCCCAGGGGTATTTATGAGTTTGATGAACGGGGTGTTCTGTGAGTACTTGGACAAGTTCATTCAAGTATTCATTGACGATATTTTGATCTACTCTCAGACGACGGAGGAGCATGATGAGCACTTGCGCTTGGTACTACAGTGTCTGCGAGAGCACAAACTATATGGGAAGTTGTCCAAATGCTCTTTTTATCAATCAAAGATTCACTACTTAGGGCATGTCATCTCCGATGAAGGCATCGCAGTGGATCCCACCAAGGTTGAGGATATTATGAAATGGCCTGCACCGACGAATGTCCCAGAAGTGCGTAGCTACATGGGTTTATCAGGGTACTATCGATGGTTCATCAAGGGATTTTCGAAGATAGAAACTCCAATCACGGAGTTGCAGAAGAAGAACAAGAAGTTTGTTTGGACTGAGAAATGTGCAAAAGAATTTCGGAGGCTCAAGGAGTTGTTGACAACAACACCGATACTAAAGGTCCATGACATGGACGTAGACTTCTTGGTATGCACTAACACATCCAAGGAAGGCTTAGGCGGATTCTTGATGCAAGATGGACGAATGATCTCTTACATTTCAAGGAAACTGAGAAGGCATGAGGAGAACTACATGACACGTGATTTGGAGTTGTTAGCCATCGTATATGCCTTGAAGGTTTGGAGACACTACCTTATTGGATAAAAGTTGATCTAAATATTGACCACTGTGGACTACAGCACATATTTGAGCAAAGCGACCTAAACGCATGACAACGACGTTGGTCGGAATTGTTTAGCGAGTACGACTTTGAGATTACTTACATAAAAGGAATAGTGAACCGAGTGGCAAATGCATTGAGTCAGAGACCACGCATCTTTTCAGTGTTACCTCTTCAGATGAATCTACATGAAAAGATTCTAACTTTACAACATGATGATGACTGGTACAAGAGGTCGAGGGTTTTATCGGATGAAACACAATGATGGTACCATGATTTGAAGGATTTTTGTTTGATAGTGGTGGTTTATTTAGGTTTAAATATTGGATCTACGTACCTCCAAACAATGAGTTGAGGATGTCGATCCTAAGTGAGGCTCATAGAGCAATTTACATGGCTCACCTGGGAGTCATGAAGAGGAGGGAAAACCTTAAACCCTTATTCTTCTGGAAGGGAATGAAGGCAGACATAGTCAACTATGTGGCTAGATGTATAGAATGTCAGCAGGTAAAGGCTGAACATAGACACCCAACAGGATTACTACAACCACACGCTATTCCAGAATCGAAATGGGAGGTTATTTTGATGGAATTTATTGTTGGATTGCCACTAACGGCAAGGAGACATGACTCGATTTTCGTATTAGTAGACACTCTGACGAAGAGTGCTCACTTTTTTCTTATGCGTACAACGTATCAGGCACCTGACATAGCTAGAGTTTTCATCAGTGAGATGGTGAGGTTGCATGGCATGCCTAAGAGGATTTTATCTGATCGAGGATCGGTGTTTACTGGATGATTTTGGATGAGTTTCCAAGAGGCCTTGGGAACCCAACTTAACTTTAGTACTGCGTATCACCCGGAGACTGACGAGAAGACTGAACGAATGAACCAGACCTTGGAGGACATGTTGCGCATATACGTGATGGACCAACAAAAGCGTTGAGAAGAATTCTTGCCACTAGTGGAGTTCGCTTACAACAACAGTTACCTGAGCACCATTAAGATGGCACCTTTCGAGTTTCTTTACGGGCGACCATGTCAGATGCCTTTGAGTTGGGATCGGATTGAGGATAGGGTCCTGGTGGGACCAGAAGAAATCCAAAAAAAAAAAAAAAATGGAAGATTAAATGAAAACTTTAAGACAAAGGATCAAGGAAGCGCAGGATCGGCAGAAGAGTTACGATGATGCACATCATGTCAACCGTAGTTACGTTGTGGTGATCGAGTATTTTTGCAGTTGAAACCACATAAGAGTTCGATCTAGTTTGGAAAAGGGGCTAAACTATATCCTACGATATTTTGGAAAGGAGAGGTCGGTGGCCTGATAACTAGCCTTGCCTAATTCTTGAGGTGTATGCATGATGTATTTCACGTCTCTGTTGAGACTTTATGATTAATGATCCTTCACATTATTTGACTTGAGCACCTTGCGGGTGTCAGATGAGGGTGCGCTCACGGTTGGGTTGATCCACATCTTGGATCATCGCATTCGACAGCTATGGTGGCTAACAGTAGATCAGGTCAAGGTCCAGTGGGACAACTATAGTCTGCACTCGGTGACCTCGGAGGACGCATATGATATGCACCAACAAATTCCTTTTTGTTTGACGGATAGACTTATGATACTGTGATACACTTATTTGACATTTTTACCATGAAACTTCAGGACGAAGTTTAGACCAAGAGGGGGTGTATGTAACATCCCACTATGGTGCACTGAGTGAACTTATTGTTTGAGGACACTTGCTCGCAGGTGATCCAGATTATTATGCTATTAAAACTTTTTGATTTTGATTTTGAGGCATTATGGGTTGATGACATGTTGTTTTACTTCATTGACATAGACAGGTGCTATTGACTCAGTTTACTGAGTGTGCAGGATTTTGGACCTCGAGGATGCATAGGCATCGATGGAATCCTTGGACTCTGGATTGAGTCAGGGAGTGTACCATTGGGGTTTCATTGTTTTACTATGATATTAGTGCATCTAATTAGATTATATGATATGGATATGTTCTGACATGATTTGTTGATGATGCAGGCTGATGATAGCTTGCCGACCAGACTCACATGTGGAGTAAACGGGTCACACATTCCTACCAGAGATGTTGAGGGAGAGGTGTGGACAACAACCCTGCCACATCCTACTAGCACTCTCATCGTGGCTCAAACTGTAGGTTAATGTTTACCCAGTTCAAGAGGACCCTCGATGTCATGAGGGAAGACTATGACAGTCACTCACGATGATTCTAAGGGGTGCGCAATAAGGCGGGGGCCTTATTCCTTAGAGGCCCTTAGTCTCCCACAAGTTCACCTAGCGGAGTATTGACTCCAGGGGTTATTGATGTCTACCAAGTTAGTCAAGAGGCGAGTGGCACCCTTGGAGAACGTGGTAAAACCTGAAGGGCACATCGCGCAAGAAAAATGGAAAGAGGCGAGTGGCACCCTTGGAGCACGTAGTGCGTCCTGAAGGGCACGTCGCGCAAGGGAACAAATGAGACGAGTGGCACCCTTGGAGCACCTATTGCATCCTGAAGGGCACGTCGCGTTGTTACTGATAAATGAATAAACCTAGATGACCTTGGGATGAACAATGGGATAAGAATTAAAAAAAAAAAC
>JZKD02S1065427.1:65816-83558 GCA_000966675.3 Picea glauca
ATATATATTCAAAGTGTGGGATATAGAGTGAGAGGAATGGAGGGGTAGGAAAGAGGATTTTGAAAATAAGACTAAGTATAGGAAGAGAGGAACAAGAGATGCAAGAAAAGTAAAGAATTGTGGTGGGTGCCTATGAGAGATATATTTTTATGGGTTTTGAACCCACAGAAATTACGAATATCAAGGGTATTAGGCCTAAGAAAATATGGATAAATTTATGAACAATTATCCTTATTCCACATGAAAAAGGCGTCATTTTCCACTTAAAATTTAAACCTGGATATCTTAAGCATAGGAACTCGGATTTATGATCCGAAAATGAGTGGTGAAGATGGGACTAAGGTCTACACAATGAATTTATAATAGTTCAAAAATTTTCATCTTCTGATATCATTTTTTTTTACTAATCCAAGAGAAGGAAAATATAGTTTACCAAATTTTGGTCAACAATATGTTATAGTGTTATAGCATATAACATATGTTATAAAATATAACATATGTTATAACATATAACATGTTATAGCATATACCATATGTTATAACATGTAACATATGTTATAACGTGTTATATGTTATAACATATAACATATGTTATAACATGTTATAACAATCAACCGACCCCCATTCAAATTACATTCCCGTGACATACCACAATCGAACGACACCCATTCAAATTACATCTCCTCAACAAAGAGACCCATCAATCGGCCTGCAAACCCTTGATAGTGCCAAACCTGCATGGACAAGTGACAGTGTGACCCCACGACAGAGACCCCTAGACCCTGCAAACCCACACAAATAAGAGACAGAGTGACCCCATGTCCAAGGATCCACATAGACAGGTCGAGGGCATCTATAGTGATAGACCAGGAACCCACCTAGACCAAAAATGGCATCCAAATCAGTAAATGTTTTGTTTGCTTGCTCTATTTTATTAGTAGTTCCTTATTTTTATTCCATGACAAATTTTTATTTTAACTTGTGATCGAGGAAGGGAAAAATGAAAGAAAAGAAAAAACTTGTTCAATATTGTTACCTTCATTTCAATTCATGACCTAGTTCACAAATGTGGTTGAATTTTTTTTCTTGCTGCCTTCATTAAAATTGAGATGTCCACTAAATTAATGATAGAATATATATGAATGCATTTGCATTAAACCTTGAACCTATGTCACCAAGCTACTTCTCTAAAAATAGTCTTGAACTTGCAAAGGTTCACTCACAACAACCAAGGGTTAAAAACCTAACATATTATATACCATTAGAAAGGTATCAAATTGCCTACATTAATTCTAGGGTTGTTTATCCCTTTGGATTAGATTCAGAACATAATTTGATTAAGAAGTCATGACGATGGAATTTGGCCATCTAGATGGTGTGAAAATTGAACCCTCGCAAAGCCCCTCTTTTGTAAAATTATCTTTGTATTGATTTTTCATTAGATTCAGTTGGTAGTTGTCATTGAGCGCATTAGAGAGATCAAGAGAGGAGAAGAGCTAAGACTTTGTTGCAGTCCATCCTTTGTAAAAACATATTTGTACAGATACATGCAGATATAATACAAAAGAAGTTTTTAATGCATATGAGGTGTTTGTGTTTTTATGTGTGATGAATGGTTATTTTCTAAATGTTTTATGTGTTTATTTATGTATGTTGTTAGATGCATGTATGTTCCCTTTGCAGGAATTAGATAGATTTCTCTATATTTTGTGGATTTCTAAGTAGTTATGGTCTCTTAGGCTTGTGCAAGGAGTGCACACCAGAGTATTGAAAAAAAAATTAAGCCAGTGCAAGGAGTGCTCTTGAACTCTGTTGAGAGTTCAGAAAGAGCGTGTCAGGTGGGCACACCAGAACCATTCTGAAGATCAGAAGGAATAGTGAAAGGAGTGCACATCAGATTTATTGAATACTATGAAGGAGATATACCAGAGTTATTAAATACCCTGAGGACTTTGGAAGGATTTCATTAAGCAGGCGCAAGGAGTGCGTGAGAAATCTGTTTTGAGTTCTAGAAGAAGGTTTCCAAGAGGGCACATCAGAAGGAAAAGCTCAGGAGGAGCAGTAAAAGTTTGCACAGAGAGTGCAAAGAGTGTGCAAGGGAATTCTTAGAATTCAAGTTTTAGGAGGTGAGTTCAAGGGGTGCACAAAACCAACACACTAATAAAGTGTTGGTTGAAAAATATCAAAAGGAAGAGTGAAGTCAGCGGGGAGAGTTTTGAAGGAACACTCTGAAAGTGTTGGAAAAGGATATGAAGGAGAAGAGCACAGAAGTGCCAGGAGGGCATAATAAACCTTTATTAGAGGATAAAAAAGGGTCGAGACCCTCAAGACTTAAGTAAGTTAGAAGTTGAAGAAGAATAGTGCAAGTGTGTGCAAGGCCTATGCAAGGAGTGCAGAAGGCAGAGATATTATGAGTCCTAGACTGTGAAGGAAGTGCAAGGTGAGTGCAAAGAGGACTTATTTCAAAGTCCAAATCTTAGGAGAAACAGCGTGAGCAGAGGTCAAGCTGTCAATATTGCAGAAGAGAAGATCAAAGGCAAAGTCTTTGAATAATTTGAGGAAAATCCTTCATTCAGAAGGAAAGCGCAATAGTAGAGAGGAGAAGCTACAGCAGCCATTAGATCTGTTGTCGAGAGAAATATGGATCGTTAGATCTGAGTCTAGACCCAAGGAGGAGCATGCACGGAGGAGACTATATCCTCACCATTGGATATAGGTGCGAGGATCGACAGTCTTTTGATCCAGGTAAGTCGCTCGAGGTTTAACCCTATGGACCCTTCATATTTTTCTAATTCATAGGTTTTCATGTTTGGACGTAACAGGGACAAGACTCTCGAAGTCTTGAAGCCCGAAACATATATGGGTCGTCATATGTGAGGCCATGTGTCAGAAGATTAACCGTGGTCTGATAATCTGGGAGAAAGGAAGAATATATAAGGGAAGTTGCAAGCCTCCCAATGTCCCGAAGGGCGAAGCTAATCATGGTCGTCTGTGTCAGAGGACATGCATGAGAAGATCCCTTGGTCTGGAGGCATAGTACTCTATAGGATTGTGAAAGTGGAGAATTGGAAAGAGAATTTACCGAAGTCCCAGAGCAGATCCTCACCATTGAAGCGGGAGGACATGTGTCATCAGATCCTGGAGTCTGGAAGGTTGGCACTCTGGGAGGAAAGTAGTGTAGTGGCGGGATTTTTCAAGGCTCCCAAAGCTCTGAATAGTGGAGTAGATATCCACTGTTGATTTTGGTGGAAAGGTGTCAACAAATCTAGTAATCCAGAGGAAATAGGGTGCATAGAGTGAGAATACCTGAAGACCCAAAGGCCAAAGCTCATCTGCGTCGTCCAAAGCAGTGGACACTTGGAAAAATATTGTGAAGTTCGGAGACTTAGCACTCTAGAGGAAAGAAAGGAGAAGTGAGCAAAGACAGAGAGTCATCGAAGATCTGAACAATGGAGAAGATATTATCCATCTGTTGCGAGGGACACATGGATGGATATCCAGCACTTCGGAGGATAGACACTCAGTGAGATTTGAGGCGTGGAATAACAGAAACTTATGAAGCCCAAAGGCCCAAAGTGTTGTGGGTCATTGATCCGAGGAAGGACAGGTGGCAACAGATCGAGAGGTTCGACACTCCAAAGAAAACTAAGTGATTCATTGTTGAGGACTCACAAAGGCCCAAAGACCAAAGTCAATCCTAGTCATCCGTTGTAGGAGGATGCGTGGTGAAATATCCATAGATTTGGGAAGTGGCACTTCGGTGAATCTACATTGTTGTGTAGTTAGGGAGAAAAATCGTCGAAGTCTTGAAAGGAATCCTAGCCATCAATCAAAAGGGGACACGTGGCATAAGGAGAAACCCCTTCGGTGTTTCGGTGATCCGATCGATTTGGTGAGAAGTTAGGAGTCGTCTGATCTGTTTTTAGACAATTGACAATTCACAAGGGTCGTGTGTGATGGGTGCAATCAAAAGAAATCGTCGAAGCCCAAAAAGGAGAGATATGAACCATTTGTTTGTCAAGGCCTGAGAGTCATTGATTTAACACTTTGCATGATTCACCGATTCGGCGATTATGGAGGTTTGTGGAAAAACCTCGGGGGATAACCGTTGGAGCATGAGGCATGAAAGAGTTGTAGAGTCGTTGATCAAGGGAGCGCCAGAGTCGTATGATATACCTTTTTCGACAATCGGAAATTTTTGAATATTATGCGTGTTGGATGAGATCAGAAATTGCCAAATCCTGAAGGGAATATATCAGGACCGCCCATCGGCCGAAGCTATAGGACCGTCGATTTGATACATGGGCACAAGTGACTTTTCAGCGTTCAACACTTGGAAAAGATTGTGCGTTGGACCAGAGAAGAAATCATCGAAGGGCGAAGCCTGAATTAGTGTCTTTTGGCTTGGCACTCGATCATAGCCCAGGGTCATATGCCATTTATGCCGATAAAAAGAGATAAGGGCCCGAAATCAAATTTCAGAGGCAAAGGGGCTTAGTGTGAGCTCGCGGGTTCATTCATGGACCTGCACATAGAATGAAAGGACCTGTGTAAAGGATTTTTGGGGCTTAGTAGGGCCTGAAGAGTTGATCCAGCTCTCGATTACAAACAATCCTAGACCGGGAGGTCGAGCAGACCCCAGGTGAGGGAGGGGGTCTGCATCAAGTGGTATCATAGCATGATTTTGTCTGCAGATAGTGTTGGTTGTGGAGCCTGATTATCTTCCTGATTCAAAGGTATTTTGTTTTTAGCCATGTTTATACCCCATGAAGTATTTACACCCTATAAGTATGTACACTCTTCCACGCGGGGGAGTGCATAGGGGGGTTACCCCCTCTGTAGGGTCCAGGGGCAAAGCCCTCGAAGGAAAAAATTGCCTTGTAAATGTATATTGTAATTTCATTGTAAATCTAGACCGTTCATTATAAGGTCACAGATCTAACGGTAGAAATTATGTTAGGGTTTTTTCCCTAAAAGGAAACCCTCTGTTATGAGGGAAATGTATTGCGGCTATGCATGTGGGTGAATATTGTATTCTGAGATAGGATACTGTGAGAGAAAGAAGAGGAAGTTACAGTAGGTTTGTTGTAGGTTGTATCCCTTCATTTGTTGAATAATAATAAATGAAGTACCTGGAAATTTCTCTGGTGGACGTATCCCACACTGGGTGAACCATGTATATCTGTGTCTCTATTGTATTGTGTATCTTCTGTATTTTATTTCCACATTTATTTTATTTTATTTCTCTGTGATCCTGTTTTTCTAACAGATAGCAGGGGAGCAAGGAAAGTTTTGGTCTAATACCATCAAGTGGTCAGAGCTTGATTTTTTCTGTCGATAGCAGGCGAGCAAGGAAAGTTTTGTATGATACCAGAAAATGGTATTAGAGCCTGTTTTTTCTTGCAGACAGTAGGAAAAGGGAGAGAATACAAATAATTAATTCTCTATGAGGATTATTTGCAAGTGTGCAACAATCAGTGGACAGCCAGGATGGCTATAAGAGAAATCCAGCAGTGCTCTCAGTTGCAGAGCCAACAAAGCCAACAGCTAGGTGGGTTGAGATAGAAGAACCAATCATGTTCCTAGAGGCAGGATGAAAATGGCTACTGAAGTCCAGAAGAGAGGTTGAGGAGAAAACCACCAACAGCTAAACAAAGCACATATGGACAAAGAGATTGAGGAGATGAGAGCAGAGCTCAACAAGATAACGTTGAAGATGCAACAAGAAGCCTAGGTATGCTGGAGGTATGAGTAGCCCATGAAGCAGAGGGATAGATGGCCTATCCAGCGGTTGGTTTCCAAGACACAGTGTCAAGTGTTGAGAAAGTGTCTGAGGAATGTTAAAGACCTCAGTGACATCAAGGAGATGGTTTTCGTTTGCGAGCCAGAAGTTGGAGAAAACCTCAGTGAGGAGGAGGAGAGATCAGTTGAAGATCTCGTAGACTACTAGGAGGGCAGAAGTGAAATTTCATATTTCCAAGAGGTAAATGAGAAGAGATTGTTGGAATATCTCGCAGACTGGTAGGAGGGAATAACAAAAACCTTAGGTTGCCAGGTGGGCATAGAGGAGGTGAGACTATCTGAAAGTCTCAAGAACTCAGAGGTAAGTTTGGATCAGCAAGGAGTGCTAACAGAGGAGGATCAAAATTACATTATGATGGTAGGATGGATCAGTGTATCCCTTGGAGTGAGCTTTAAAGAGGCTCATGATTGTGAGGACGTGATGCAGGAGGCATCCAGAAAAGAGGCCATGGGGCCAAATTTTTATGAATCTAACATTTTGTGTACTGCAGGTGTGGAAGGAGAGGGGCAGCTAGTTGAGACTGTCATGAAGGAGGAGAATGAGCAGATATTTGAATCTTCTTAATAGATGAGAGAAGAGCATTAGATAGAATTGCTCAAGGATTTCATAGAAGGAGGTGAACAGGAGATGAATGCAAAATTTAAACTTGCAACAGAGGAGAGAGCAGTAGACAACATGTATTTTACCAATCTATGTGGATGCAACACTGGGGTTATAGGCCTTTCTTTTCTTTTACGTAAAATATTTCCAGGGTCAGACATAGGGATTGCAGCTTCTGGTTTTGGATTGCTCCTGGAGTGGATTTTCTTAAGAGCCAGGATTTTTGTCTCACACGGTGTGGTGAAAATGGTCTCTGAGTAATGGAGTCACCAGGGTAAAAATAATCTCATCCAAAAAGGTATTTGATACACTGTCACCCTCAGGGATCAAATTAAATCTTTAGGTCATTTTTCCCATGGAAGATTCTTCAATTTCATCCCCGACAATGACGCCAAAATGTTATCACTCTGTAAAAAATTTCTGGTTGATAGACAAATGACAGAGGTAACTGTTTCAACCTACTTTATATCTAAATCACTAGATTTTTCAAATCAGAGAAGGCTCTCTCGTGTCACTTGATATTCATTTGGAAATCGGTGGCTAGATTTGGTTTGTTTTGGGGGTTTTTAATAAAATTGTTGGCAAAGAAGGGTAGGAACACTCAGGGATATGGATTCAAAATTATGAAAGGGAATGAAAACAATGATCAGCCAATAGAACTCTCCAAAGGATAAAGGCTAAATGAGGCAATGAATCTAAGTTATAAATTGAATTTAATCAAAGTGGTAAGAGGAAAGAGAATACCAATAACTGCATCAGAGCATTACAGAAATGAATTCTAAATTAGCTAGGAAGAAACATACACAGTTTAAATTGCTTAAGTTGAGAGCATCACAAGACGAATTATGGGCCTCTAACTCTCCAATTTAAACAAACGAAAATGTAAATGGAATAAAATATCACAGGAAATACATAAAATTAAGGAAGACAAAACTCATATCACCACCATTAGAATATTTTCATAGAGACTTCAAAATAGCTTCTGCATATATATTCAATTCAGATTCATAAATTTACAATACATTTAGAAACAACCAATAAGGTGCTCTTGCACTTCTGCCAACATTAATTCATTCAAATGTCCTAGTATTTATACAATTCAAGTACAATGGTTGAAACTAAAACGTTTCATCTTCTAAAACTGATTATAATAATTTCCACTGACGGTCTCAGTATATAAACTGATTTACAATGATTAAACAAAAATATATTTCAAAACTAAGGGCACATTCCTCTGACTTCTCAGCTTCCCTTGCGACACCTATCTTTCCCTGGTATTCTATCGAAATTGTTGGTTTGGTGACATCTGGAGGTTACTTACTCGTTCCCGGGAAACTGCATTTCGTCTTGCCAAGCCGCACAATTTCCTTCCACCGTGAGTTAGAATGAATATTGTAATCCATCATCTCCTTTATCAAAATCTCCAAGTCAATGCATGTATCCTATGACATAGTCGGCAACCCAATCTTCATTGTTTTAAACTGATTCAAAATTTCAAAGTTTGTGGCCAAATACTCTACCAAACTTGGGCCTTTCATACTCTCCTCCATAGCTTCAAATTTGGAATGATCCATTCTACACTGAATGAGGAGAGAATTGTAGTCTTCTTGATTGTATAATTTACCTTTTCCGTCCCAAAATGATGGGAGGCCCTTGACAAACAATTGTTCAAATGTATCCCTAAACTTTTGTAAACTGCGCTCTATTTGCATGGCCTTGTTTTGAACCGATTTGAGAAAATTTTGCTTGGCGATGATCCTCTTGGCCCATATGATCAACATAGTTCTATCCTTTACCCCAATAGTCTAAAGATCAATCGAAGGTACAAAACTCAGCAAATCAATAGCATTCTAGGCCAATTCCGAGGGTTTCTTGGCTAATGTTTCATTAACAACAGTACACCTACTTTGGGCCGTGGTAGCCATGATGTCTTTGTCATATATAAAATTTAGATAAACCCTGAGTTTAGAAGCCTTTGCAGCAATAGAATCCCAAATCACATGTTTAGCTCCCTATAACAATGTTTTTCCTTTTAACCTTGTTTTCATCTTGTTTACTCTCTCTTGCAAATCTTGGTTATCCCTTTGAAGTTGAGCCATCTTCTCATATTTTACTTTCATCTCTTGTTTCAGCCTTTCTATGACTTCTTTGAGGCCTTTGATCTCCCCTGTATTTAAGCTTACCTAGGACATAGCCTGAACCAATCCATCAGTGCTTGATCCAGCCTCTATATTAGTAGGTACAATGATAGTCATATCTGATGTTTCTACTTGTGCATGTGACTAGTTCTCTTTCTCTTTTTCTAGTTGCAACACTTTAGCTTTGTAATTTAGTGCCTCTTGTCTGAATGTCTCTTTTTCCTGCTCTAAAGTAGCTAGCTCTATTGTCTGTGGATGTTCCGTAGGGGGCATATTTAGCTTCTTATTCAAGCTTTGGATCATCTTCTCTTTTTCATCTAAGGATGCCTTTATCCCTTGAGGGCCTTCAAATTCCAATATTTTGACCTATGTCTGCCAGGATTTGTTGAACACTTTCTCTTTCTTCAATTGTCCATCTAAATTGAATGCATATGTTGTCAGTCTTGAAAATTTCATACTCAAACTTAGGTAGTCTGAGTATAGCATGTCACTAACATTTTTGTGGAACTTTACTTTGTCTGGGGCACCAATATTTTCATAATCCATCTTGATCTCAGACACTTTATCATCATCTACCACTACAATGTTAAATGTTTTTCTTTCTAGATCCCTAACTGAGAGCAAGGAATCCCTATGTTGGGAGATCTATTATACCTTGGGCAACAACTCTCTTATTTCATTGTTGGCCATATTTCCTTTCACAGTATACTGGTTCACTAGGTCCTCTTTGGACTGATAGACTGCTCAAGGTGTCTTGTTGAAGATATGTTTCTTGTTGCTGAAAACTCTTGTGTTGCTTTCACTTTGTGGTGTGCTTGCAGTGCCTGGATCGTCATTCTTGGTTACACTTTACACCATCTCCATGATTGTTTTCTCTTTGGCTTCTTTTTCTTCCTGGTCCACCACTTGAGAGGATGGTGTAATTTTCATTTTCTTAAGAATATCTTGCTAACTACTGGCACCCAGTGCCTCTGAACTGCTCCTCTTGTTATAAACACTCATATTTGGGGCCTTAACAATCAATATTGGAGAAGCTTTCTATGTCTGGATCTGCTGAGGGGCAGAGTCTATTGGCTTTATCTAATCATGTTGCAAAGTGACCTCTATATCTGTACAGGTTTCCAATTTAGCTAGTTTATCAAATCCTTCAACATACTTGTGCTCGTAGCGTCACTGTCTACTCATCAGCCTTCTCTTTGATATGATCTGATGTAGATCATATTTCCTCCCTCATAACTATGTAAACCCAAATTCACTGAGTTTTTCTTGGACCTAAGGTAAACATGACATGTTCTTTACTACAAAGGGCCCTATCATGAAAGGAAATTTTAATTTAGATGCCTTGTGCACTTTCAGAAAATGTTTTGTCTTTTAAATGATCCTTTGTTTGATGAACTCTAAATCAAAGATCCTATGATTCAAAAATACTGGTAAAAGGTAAGGTCCTTCTTGATAGCCAGATACCCAAATTATAGTAGATTGTATGAACAGAATCCAATCTCCCACCTTGCTCTCTGGACGCGATTGTAAAGAGATTTTCATTTCTTCTGGAACCCTTGGCAGGTCCTTACCAAATATAAGACTATACACCCTGGACATGATCTTATTGACGAAAATAAGCATAGTGATCCTTTTACATTCAGTCGAGATGAATGCAGTTTCTAGGAATTCGGTCTTGTTCGATTCCAGGAACATTCTCAGCAAGTGCGTGTAGTATCTGAAGTGTCTCAATGAATTAAAGTTTACTAGTTGTTGATGCATATTATCATCAATGAATCTGTCAAAAATGATATAGACCGACTGACTAAACTCTAACATAAAAAAGGTCAACGGGAAACCTAACATAACTTCCACTACAAACTTGTCGTTATCCAACCCTAAAATTTGACTAAGCAGGGAACAAGCCCACTGGACCTCAATAATCATAATGTTTACATTGATGGGTAAAGAAAGACTTTCGAAATGGTGTTCAAGTTTGAAAATGGTTTCTAGAAACTAGGTTTTTACTTTTGAGGAGCATTCTCTATAGATTGTGATCATTTTCTCTTCCGCAAAGGGCTCCGACAGTGTGGGGGAAGACTCTGGTATACTAAGGGTGTGTCGAAGTAACGGACTATCTATTTCGCATAAAAAAATTTACCATAACTTATTCAAAATGACCTTTTCTTCTTGAGAACACTGCTCCACACACTAGCTTAAGAAATCAGGGAAAGGGAAAACTACTTCTATGACATAAGGGGTAATGGAGGCTTAGGCTTCTTCGAGGAAGGAGATCTTTTTTCCACATTGTCCAGTAAATTCAATCTGGATACGGAAATGGGTGATATTGTTATCTCTGTGTCCAAAACATCAGAGTTCCTGTCAATTAGGGATTCTTCTCTAGAGGTGAGGTCTTGCTCAGTCACAGATAAAATGACAGGGTCAGCGGCCATGATGAGAAATACTTGTTAAGCGGTGAAGAAAGCATGAATATGATCCAATTTTGAGATTAAGTTTCGAATGGATGGTTTGTGCCAATTTTTGAATGTTTGAATGCTTCAAAATATCATAAAATAATGTTGGGGGTCTTCCTTTTATATGCGATTTTCGATATCGGGGATTTGAGAAAACGGTTTTGAGTAGATCACTTTTCACCTCGATGTGCCCCTAATGGCACCACACATCCAAGAAATGAAACCATGGTATTTTCCCCAACCCGCCTTCGAAAAATTATCCTCCACGCTACTTCAATGCCCGATATGTGTCTCGGTCGTCGATCTGGGCCACTCCAAGATCTACGGTTTATCGAGCCTCAACAACTTTCGATATCAGGGGTTGGAAAGAACCGTTTTAGGTAGACTTATTTTTGCCCTGATGTACCTCTAAAGGCACCACGCGTCCATGAAATGAAACCACGGTGTTTTCCCGAGCCCGTCTTCGAACAATTAACTCTCTTGTTATTTCAATGCCCGATATGGTTGTTGGTCATTAATCTATGACATCTAAGATCTGTGGTTGGTCGGGTCCCATCCCCTCTGCATATCCTCTATATTTGTCCATGTGCTACCATATGTGACCTTATTCTCCAAACTATCATGCCTCCACAGTGATGTATCTCTTCACTAAATTTCTGAGACTTGGATCCTGTCTAAAAATTGTTATGGTGATAACATGGGCTCCAAATGGGGATGTTATCCTCCCTATGAGGTAGAAAAGAACTTTAGACTAAGTTCCTACCCATTGGGCTATAGTTTATTCATGCAATCCGAACCTGTCAGTCTTTATTCCAAAACTCAAAAACGACCCAGCATAGCTCAGGGCCTTCACCTCAAGCTTCAACTATGTTGCTTTTATTTCAACTCCTTTATGCAAAAAGAAAACATAAAAATGATTATGTACAATGAATGGTGTGGTGATGATTTTCAAACGATATAATGCTTGAGGAACCTGACATTCACAAGCCCTCCTCCAGCGAGCTCTCCATTACTTTCCTGTAACAAGTAGGCATTGCTCCCATGGTATGTTGCAATTTTGAACAGACCCAGCCATAGGTGATCAAATTTCCCATGTTTTCCTTTATCTTTGCTTCTAGAATCCTATTTTAGCACCCAGTCTCCTAGTTCGAAGTCGTCCACCTTGATATGTCTGTCGAAATCCTCCTTGATCTTGTCTTGGTGCAGCTAGGCATTATGGAAAGCCTTTTCTCTGGTTTCTTGTACACTGATCAACTCATCATTTCTTCTCCTAATAGAGTCTATTTCTTCCTCCTACTCTTGTAACAGCTTCATTACTGGCAATCCCAATGTGGTAGGAAAAATAGCTTATGTCTCGTAAACGATCTGGAGAGGGAACGTGGCTATGGATCTCTTTGGGGATATCCTATCAGGACATAGCGCATGAATGAGCTTTTTGTGCCAGGCCTTTTTATTTTCTTGAAGCAGTTTTTTGATGATTCTGACTAAGATTTTATTTCAAGATTCATCCAACCCATTCCCTTGAGGGTAGTATGATGTAGAATGGCCAAGTGTGATATTGTAATCGTTGTAGAATTTTTCCAATTTCTTAGACTTTAAATTTTTTGCATTGTCTGTTATAATCTTGATCAAGCATATGAATCTGGAGATGATATTGTCTTCTAAGAATCGAATGATAACATCATCTATCACCTGCCTGGTGGGAACTGCCTCAATCCACTTAGTGAAATAATCTTTCATTGCCGAGATCCATTTATGTTGAGCTGAGGATTTTGGGTGGATTTCCCCTATAAAATCAAGGCCCCATTGTGTGAAAGGATCTTCCACTAAAATAGGTTTTAAGGGCAGAGCCTGCAATTTCCCTTTCCCATCAAAGATTTGACATTCATGGCACTTTGAAACTTCTTTATAAACGTTGGGAAAAATGCTAGGCCAATAAAATCCAGCTCTCAAAATTTTGTGCATAGTTTTCTTCCAATAATGATGACCTCCACAGTCACCCTTATGGAACTCTCTAATGGTTTTCTCTGCCTCTTCTTCTATCAAGAAGCTCAACAAAATCCCCCCTAGATCCTTCTAATACAGCGATTCATTTACTATACAAAATTATTTTTCCTTCAGTTTCAAGAATATGGCCTTTGTTTTACTGAACTTAGGAGGAGCATGCAAATTTTTCAACAAAAATATGATATATGCGTACCATGCAGAATCAAGAAATTTTTGGGATAATTGTGGAGTCACCTTTTGTTATTCCATTGTATTTTCTAACAAATCTGCAATGAATTTTATTCCCAAGAGTTCCCAGTTTGTTTGTGCCATCCACTTAGCAAGTCCCTGTCCTTTGATCAACTTAGTGGGTTTAATCTCCAGGTCATATTCTAACAATATTTCTATCCATTTTCCCCTCCTTCCTTCAGGATCGAGTTGTGTTAATATTTCTTTCACTAAGTTGTTGAGAACATAAGCAGTGGTACGGGAATGTAGTATGTAAACCCTGAATTCTTTCAATGCCTTGAATAAAGCATATGCTTTCTTCTCCATGATGTCATATTTCAAAGGATCATCCCTCAATGTCTTACTATAGTATGCTATGGGTTTCTCAAAATTTAGGTCATCTTTCTGGAGTAAAACACCAGCAATTGTGTCTTCTGAGACGAAGGAGAACAATATGAAATATTTCTAAAAAATAGGACTAGCCAGTAACTAGAGCCTTGGTCAATGCCACTTTGATGTCTTCAAAGGATTTTATTTCTTCAGGAATCCATTTTATTTCATTTCCTTTCTTGATCATGTTGGTGGTGTGTTTTATGATTTCAGCCAAATTAGGGATAAATCTTCTCAGAAAATTCACTTTGCCCAGGAAAGATTGTACATCCTTTTTGCTTCTGGGTATGCCAATTTCCAATATCCCCTCAATTGTGTTGGGGTCTACCTTTATCCTTTCCTTCGAAATAATGTGTCCTAATAGCTTTCCTTCTTCCATGGAAAATTTTGATTTTTTAGGATTCAGCGATATACCAAATTTCCTTCATTTTTCAAATGCCCTTCTGAGATGTTTGATGTGTTCCTCGTCTAAGGTAGAATACACAGTGATGTCATCAAGGTATATAAAAATGAATTTGTCATTTTCATCAGCAAAATCTATGTCCATAGCTCTTTTAAATGTTTCCCTGCATTCATAAGTCCAAAAGGCATCTTTGCATACATAAATGTTCCCCATGGTGTAGTAAACGTCATTTTTTCCTGATCATCAGGGTGCACCATAATTTGATTATACCCATAGAAGCCATATAACATCGTCATTTTCTGAGAGCCCACCACCTTCTACAAAATATGATCCATCTTTGGCAATGGATAATTTTCCTTTAGAGATACTTTATTCAAATTCCTGAAATCCACACACAACCTAATTTCTCCACTCTTCTTTCTAAGTGGTATCGGATTCGCTACCCATTTGGAAAACCTCAGGGACACTATGATTTTGGCTTCAAATAGTTTCTTTATTTTTTTCTCTATCAAGGGTAACATCAAAGGGTTTATTCTTCTCAATTTCTGTTTGAATGGTTTTTTATCTTCTTTTATTGGAATAAAATGTTGGATTATACTGGTATCATAAACTTTCAGCTCATCATAACTCCAAGAGAAAAAATCAGGGAACTCTTTCCTTAATTTGACATACCTTTCCTTAACTTCAGCACTGAGTTTTCTGGATAGATTCACGATCTTTGGATCCTTTGGGGTCCCAATATTGCAATCTTCCACATCCCCTTCATTTACTGTGATCTTTGGATTTCTTGCTACATCATTGTTATCAAAAAGTTTTTCCAACGAGACCAGTCCTTTTGGGATGATGTTACTCTTTAGTTGAACGATATCTCTGCCAGCAATATTTTTTTCAAAATATCCTTCTTTTTTGAAAGTAGCTACATCTACCTCATCATCACAGTATTCATCATCAATGTTTAAATTCTAGAACTCATTTTCCATCTTAAGGAAGCTTTATATATTTTTGTAATTTTTGAAAACTTGTCAGTGCTTCATATTGTCTGGTACTACTGGCCTGTACTTCACCTCCACCTTGTGTATTTTTTTCAGGGAAAAGTAGAACTTTAAAAACTACTGCTGAAGTGGCCAAGGCATCAGCAACCTGATTTTGCTCTCTTGGAACTGCTAAGAGATGTCTTCCTTGCTTTTATCTTTTGAAATTTTCCTTTCCTTGTGTAGATGGTTGCTTTTCAACATTGTCTTCCTTCTTTGATGGACTTACCTCATGCTTCTTTGAGGTTCTTGCTTCAGCATGTGTATCTTCTTCTTTGTATCCAAGTCCTGATTTATCACATTGTGATCTATGACTTTCCAAGATATCATCCAATATTTGTGAGCTATTCAAGAATTTGTTTGACTTATCTACCTCATTTCTAAGGTCAACAACTTCAGCTTCTAACTTATCACATGACTCTTCCTTTTCATTAATTTGATTCTTCAAAATTTCTTCTACCCTTTTGGATTCTTCAATTTGGGTCTTGAGATGAATAATAGTTTCAAAACTTTTGCTAATCCATCATCTACCTTTATATCTTCTTTTTCATTCTTTAGTCTTGTGATCTCTTCTTCCTTTTCTTCTAATTGAGTCTTATTTATCTCTTTGTGTTCCTTGAGCATTCCCTTTAACTTCAAGATGTGCCTTTGACTTCTCCTAAGAAACTTCTTAGTGTTATCCGAAAGATAGTTATAGTGTGTATAAACATGATCACTTCTATATCTATATAAACCCTCTTCAACTTATTTTTGAAGTTCTAATAGATATTCTTCTATTCTTTCCATGGGATAATTTCCATCATCACATTTTGAATCATTGCAATCAAGAGTCTTTGGAAGTTCTTTACCTTTATTTGAAGTATCTTCAAGATCTTCCTTTTTGCCAACATTATCACTTGATTATTTGTCTTCATTTGAAATGTTTTCAAGATCACATTTAGAAATAATACAATCAAGGGTTTTTGGATATTATTTACCTTTTATAATCTTGATGGAGTGGTCTTCAATATCTTCCTTCTCCTTCTTGCTTTGATACGTCTCCTCTAGATTTAGCCATAGATCCTTGGTAGAAGTGCATTGTTCCATGCTTTCTTTGATAGGGCTTGAGAGTCCACTAAGAATGTTCTTAAGAGCCAATGCATCATTCTTCTTTCCTTCTCTTTGAGCTACAAACTTTGACTTTTTCTTCAATGGAACTGATCCACCAATGGTTGCCTTCCAAATAGTTGCTCCCATTGTTTTCAAATACACTCTCATCTCTATTCTCCAAGTAGAATAGTTTTCCTCATCAAGGATTGGTATTTCATAATCCATTTGTGTGTATATGGATCTCCTTCAAAAATTTTAAGTCTTGTAGTGAAGGCCCACTCTGATACCAATTGTTGGACACACCTACCACACTTAAGGGGGGGGGTGAATGAGTGTGGGGATCTTTTTCCCAAAACTTCCCTCTTACACAAAACTCATTAGTTGGCATTCGACATTTACTCATTAATCATTTATGTCATTAATAATCAGTTATATGTGAATACATATTAGAAACATATATCAGTAATATATCATCAACAAATCATCTCCACAAGGAACACAAAGAACACAAGATGTATGTACAATTTTCTTTTGATTACGGACTACAATCCTTGGGGTTTTTCAGCAACAACTGAATAGAGTAAAACTCTACAAGAGAAACAAATCTATAATGCAAGACTCGGTTTACACCCTCAGCACCAACTAATATGAGGAAACAATCCTCAACAAATATCAATATGTACCATAAACAAGTGCATCAACCATGCACCAACCTGTGCCAAACAACTTATAATCAACATGTACCATAAACAAGTGCATCCAACCATGTACCAAGTATATACCAGTCATGTGTCAACTACTCATAAAAAATGACTCATCAATATGTACCAAAATCATCAACTATACACCTCATGTATGTGCCAACTCATCAATTGCTTTTGGATTAATCAACAACCCTAACTTGAAATAATCATAATTTTGTACCTGTAACAAATAAAGATCTGAAACTGATACACAATGTTCTTCAGTGTGTTTTATACAATTCCTCCAGGTGTCACTACTTGTAACCTCTCATAAAAGGAGTTATAGCAAAAATGGCATACCTTGCTGAATTCTGGCTTATTCTAGAGAGCGACCTTGTAGAGCATGCCCTGCACAGAATATTTGTTGAATAAATATAAAACTGTTACACAGCATACTAAAGACTGTAATATAACCAACATAATTTGTCTCATTGAATTTGGATCTGTTATGAATAAGTTATGACATTTTTACCTGAAACACCTGTTTTAGACTAGTTTTAGGACTAGCCACAAACACTATTTTCCACGGAGTGTATCTCCAAAAATTCAACGAACAACAAGATGATTTTTTTACCATAGATACTTGGATATGTTTCCTCAATGGAATATCAATATCATGTTCTGAATCATTATAGAAAAAAAAAATATTACGAAAATGGTGAGATGACCTATAAATAACATACCTTAGAAAGCATCATGAAAAGAATTTATCCTCCCTTGAATTTTGGCCCTCTTTTCTTCACCTTCCCTCTGAAATTCCGCTTATATATCCTTTGGTTACCTCATTCACCTATATATCTTCAATATTCTCAAGTGTTCCACACCAAAAATTCTCAAGAAGCTCTCCATCAATACTCCAAAAGATATTCTCACAAGAA
>JZKD02S1065427.1:118002-157884 GCA_000966675.3 Picea glauca
TTAATGAATGTATGCCAGTCATGTGTTTTAACCCCACCAAAATCACCTTTTTTTGTTAAGATATTTTGTATGTTCGACAAAAACCCCGTCGGAAACCTAATTTTTCGAATGACCTATTTTACAATATTTCTTTGTTGCTCCATCAATAACCAAGGAAGACTAGTATTATGTTCATGAACATCACCATTAGAATTAATAATAACACTTTGCAATGCATGATTAGCTTCCTGGATGTCACAACAAATCTTTCTAATTCTCTCTTTGTCGGTCCTTCCATCTAATATTCGCCATAACAATTATGTTATGGTCTTCCCGATATGCATTGTATCAAACAGATGAACTATTTGTAGGTGCTCGTAGTATGGAAATCTACTGAATTGCATCGGGTAACTTTTCATTCCTCGTGGAAGCCCATTCGTTCCTTAACGACATTCATGAAACATCAACAAATTGAAATTAACACTAGTTAATGGGACAAAATGAAATTAATACTAATAAAATTAACCAAAGATTTATATAATATGTCATACATAAATTATTTGTGTACCTTGATGATTTCTAATATATTCCAACTTCCATAGGCGAGGTGTCATTCTTCGTGGTTTTTTTTCGTTTTCTTCTTTACCATTGAATTTTTCTTTGTCTGTAGTTCGATAACTATGTTTCTTAGGCTGAAAGTGCCTATACTCATCAGACACTTCCTTTCCTAAACTCCTTGAACGACGAGATTTTATCATCGGACCACAAACTGGGCATGCAAATTTATCCTTTGTTTGAATACCTACAAGATATATGAATTAATGTAGCATCAAATTAGAGTTACAATTTAAAATAATGCATGATATTTTCAATAAATATATATAATATTAAATTACAAAATAAAGTAACGATATACCACAGAAATGTGTTAACCCGGGAGCATCATGAATTGTCCATGATATTATTCCATGGAATTGAAATCGTTTTTTCCCTATTGGTCTAGAGATGTCATACATAGTGATGCTAGCCCATAACTTCAACAACTCATCAACAAGTGGCTCAATATATACATTCATATATTTAACCTGGTACCTACCTAATTGGTTCAACATATTGCATGATTAATTATACTTATCTAGATGTCGTTATATATAAAAGAAATAATTACCATGCACGAAACAAAGAAATGAAATATTTTGTCATACTTTAAAGAAAATAAAATATAATTAAATACCTGGAACAATCATTGCCAACATTGTGTGCTCTCTCTTGATCGACATCCAAGGAAGAAGGTTATTGTTTATAACAAAAACATACCACACTTAGTATGTAGAACGAAGCTCTCCAAAATGGATTGACACCATCAGCTGCCAAAGAAAGTCTAACATTACGAGGTTCTTATTTAAAAATTGGCCACTTTTCTTTGATGTACTTCAATGCAGAACCATCTGCAGGCATTTGAAGAACATCGTCTTGACTTATGTTCTTTGCATGTAAATCCATAAACTGTGCTATACTTTGGCACCTGAACAACCGCTGGAAACATGGAATTATCAGAATATAACGAAGAACTTTGAGAGGCACCTTCTTTGGCACTTTATCAGTTCGACATCTACTTATTTGACATTGTGTTCATTCATGTTCTAATGCATATTGTCCATAATATATGATATGATCATTAGTACATGCATCAATAGCCTGATAGTCCATTCCAATTTCTTTCATAATCACGGATATTTCTCAATATGTGCGTGGAAAAATATTTGACATCGGTAATAGAACTTCACCTAAAAATATACAAAATTCTAAACAATAAGCCAATGTAAAAAATATTAATCATCAATATCACATCCAATATACTAATTTACAAATTAGAAAACAATAGCAATATAGGAAAAAATTGAACCTTTTAAGTATTTCTGAACATGCAGGCATAAATAATTAACAAATTAAATACCTTAGTATCTGTGTGAGGCATGTCTTTGATAAACCATTCAAAACCTTCAAGTTCACCAACAACAATATAGCATATAAAAGATTTGTTGTTGAGCCTTTATAAAGAGGTTGACGTGACTTCTCGAGTAGAGGATCAACATCATGACTATCATCCTAGTTGTACTCATCCATTGGAGAAAATGTGTCTTGGATCAATCTATGTATCTCATCTTCCTGATTTGAATCACTAACATTATCTCCATCCATATCATCATTAATAACTTGATCAATAGCTTCAATATTCTAATCTCAAAGTTCATCTCCCTGTAAAGGAGTATTTCTGCTAGTACTTGGCAAATAACTCTCTGGAGGTCGACATTTTGGGGGCATCGTCTATATATTTAAAAACAACATAGAAAAGTTAGTGTGTATAGAAAATATAAAAATCTCGATAAGAAATATTACTAAAATTCATGACATGCTAATTATTACAAAGAACACATTAAATATTGAATCCTCTTACCAAGGGACGATATTCATAACCCCCTTCGGTGTGCCCCTTCTCCCTACAATGTCTTTCAGCTGTTGTTATTAAAATTATTTTTTATTTTCAAGCCTCTGCAATCATAGCAAGGGAAATAACATTTTCCATCGCCCCTCACCTCTAATGTCGCTCTTAACTGAGCAAGCTTCCTTTCATTTTTGTTCATAGTGACAAATCCTTGTCCTGACAAGTAATTGTCTTACTTACACCATACCAAACAGTAAGTTGTCAAATTTTTATATTTTAGCTACTCCTTCATGATATTTTAGCTACTCCTTTCGATTATGATATTTTATTTATAGTAACCTACAATCCTCACAATTATTTCTTCTAAGACATTTTGACATGCTTTTTTTTTTATTATCGATTAACTATTAAGATCGATATGCTTCAATTTGTACTTTAGAGTAGTGTGTATTGAATCACCATGGAAAATAGTTACACACCATTTAACGAAAGTGGTCAAAATTTCTCAAACTTGAATCACTCAACACCATACACTAGCCTCTAAGTTGTTTTATAGACAAAATGCCAATCTTTGAAATTCACCACTAAAAAAAGAATGCCAACCACTTGTCATCCACAATTGGGTTGAGTTGGTTTAAATTATGACATGTTGATTTGCATCTACATACAATGGTCACAATTTTATGCTACTTACAGTGGTCACGGTTTTATTTTCTAAGACACTTTGGAATGTTCTCATTTTTCATTGTCTGGCTAGTAGATTTCATCATGTTATCATAGATTTCATCATGAATTTTTTATATTTTAGATACTCCTTATTAATAGTGTATAAAAAGTTACATCAACTATAAACTAGAGTTAATCACTACATCTAGAATTGTGTGTGATTATAAAAAATTGAGAGAAACAACATCACATATAAGAAAAGGGTATGTAGATTTTATTGAGAAAGTTGAAACAAATAAACTTTATTTATATTGGAAGAGTATGGTATATAATCATAAGTTCATTTGCTAAATGTGCATAGTCATAAGCCAAGAAAGTTAAAGGTGGTTAACCATAAGATAAGATGTTTGAAGGTGGTTAGTTAAAAGTGATAGTTATGTTCCTAATCACGACATAGATAACATCTTTATAATAAGGTCATATGTGTACAAATGTTTCCTTTATATAATAACGACATATATACCTAACATAAGTTTAGGGGGGTTAGTATTTATGTGTCTTATTGTTATAAACATGAGTTTCCTCCCTATCTTATATATACCATAACTTATCATTTATCAATATAACAATCAACTTCAAGATTTTATTCATGGATATTTCTTCCTTCATTTAATTGAATTAGTAAGTGCTAGCCAACCATTAGGTGTGCAATTATCCCAACCATTATTGTCATTGTTATATTATTTTCAATTTATGCAAGTGTGATCCCATTTGGGTACTAGGGATGTAACAAGTGGTATCAAAGATTCAATCAAGTTTTGTTGGTGTTTTTTTGTTAGTTCTTAAAAATAAAAGAGAGAAGAAAATGACAATCAATTACTATCGTTTCACCAATCAGGGTTGAGTTTCAAGAGCACTTCCATATCTTTATCAATTAAAAGAGAGAGAAATTCTAGCTACAATTGAAGGGAAAAGGGTATGTGGATACCATAAACCTAGAATATTATGGAATCCACATACCCTTTTCCATAGAATATACTAACTAGATCCAAAAACCAAAGACATGAAATATGGTACTACACATATAATATATTATCAAGGCAAAAACAAGGTACATGAAATTTCGACATGTGAACAAAAATTTACAAGTTAAATGAGTACATCAATAAAAAAGACATACTAACCTTGAAAGTTCAAAATCCGAGCTATGTAGGTCAAGAATTGGATTTGTTCAACCGGTGGGTGATGGAAAAAATAAACATCTCAAACAAAAGCCACAAACAGTGTCACAACTATAGCAATTGTGTCGCAAAGTCTCTTAAAGTCGGGTATATATAGATCAACTAGTCAACTAGTTGTTAACACTGACTAATGAGATAGGCAAAATTTTTGTGGCAATAGCAACGAACTTCCGTGGCAATAGAGACGAACTTTTGTGGAAATAGCGAAGAAAATCCCGACCAAGTTAAAAAACCTATTCGTGGCTATATCGACGAAATTTTGTGGCAATATCGACAAAAATCCCGCACAATTTAAAAAAAAAACATGAAAATAATGGAAACGTGGAAAAAAATCATGGAATAATCTGCCCATATGTAGTAGTGTAACTTGAATTTAATCAGAGTGGTAAGAGGAAAGAGAAAACCAATAACTGCATCAAAGCATTATGGAAATGAATTATGAATTAGCTAAGAAGAAACGTACACAATTTAAATTGCTTAAGCTGAGAGCATCACAAGACGAATTATGGGCCTCTAACTCTCCAATATAAACAGACGAAAATGTAAATGGAATAAAAGATAACAGGAAATACATACAATGAAGGAAGAAAAAACTCATATCACCAGCATTAGAATCTTTTCATAGAGACTTCAAAAAAGTTTCTGCATATATAGTCAATTCAGCTTCAGAAATTTACAATAGAGTTTGAAACAACCAATAAGGTGCTCTTGCACTTCTGCCAACATTAATTCATTCAAATGTCCTAGTATCTATACAATTCGATTACAATGGTTGAAACTGAAACGTTTCAGCTTCTAAAATTGATTATAATAATTTCAACTGATGGTCTCGGTATATAAACTGATTTGCAATTATTAAACAAAAAGATGATTAAAAACTAAGGGTGCATTCCTCTAACTGCTCAGCTTCCCTTGTGACACCTATCTTGCCCTGGTCTTTTATCGAACTTGTTGGTTTTCCGACACCTGGAGGTTACTTACTGGTTCCGGGGAAACTGAATTTCGTCTTGCCCAACCGCACGATTTCCTTCCACTGTGAGTCAGAAGGAATCTCCTAATTTATCATCTCCTTTATCAAAATCTCCAAGTCAATGCATGTAGCGTATGACATAGTCGACATCCCAATCTTCATTGTTTTAAATTGATTCAAAATTTCAAAGTTTGTGGCCAAATACTCTACCAAACTTGGGCCTTTTAGACTCTCCTCCATGGCTTCAAATTTGGAATGATCCATTCTACATTGAATGAGGAGCGAATTTTAGTCTTCTTGATTGTATAATTTACCTTTGCCATCCCAAAATGATGGGAGGCCCTTGACAAACAAGTTTTCAAATGTATCCCTAAACTACTGTAAACTACGCTCTATTTGCATAGCCTTGTTTTGAACCGATTTGAGCAAGTTGTGCTTGGCGATGATCCTCCTGGCCCATATGAACAATGTAGTTTTTTCCTTTACCCCAATAGTATGGAGATAAGTCATAGGTACAGAATTTAGCGAATCAATTGTGTTCTAGGCCCATTCTAAGGGTTTCTTGGCTAATGTTTCATTAACAACAGTACACCTACTTCGGGCCATCGTAACCATGATGTCTTTGTCATCTATAAAATTCAGATAAACCCTGAATTTAGTAGCCTCTGCAACAATAGCATCCCAAATCACATGTTTAGCTCCCTGTAACAGTGTTTTTCATTTTAACCTTGTTTTCAGCTTGTCTACTCTCTCTTGCAAATCTTGGTTATCCCTTTGGAGTTGAGCCATCTTCTCATCTTTTACTTTCATCTCTTGTTTCATCCTTTCTATGACTTCTTTGAGGCCTTTGATCTCCCTTGTATTTAAGCTTACCTGGAACATAACCTGAACTAATTCATCAGTGCTTGATCTAGCCTCTATATTAGTAGGTACAATGACAATCATATCTAATGTTTCTACTTGTGCTTGTGACCAATTCTCTTTCTCTTTTTCTAGCTGCAACACTTTGGCTTTGTAATTTAATGCCTCTTTTCTAAATGTCTCTTTTTCTTTCTCTAGAGCAACTAGCTCTGTTGTTTGTGGATGTTTCGTAGGGGGCATCTTCAGCTTCTTCTTCAAGCTTTGGATCATCTTCTCTTTTTCATTTAAGGATGCCTTTATCCCTTGAGGGCCTCCAGATTCCAATATTTTGACCTGTGTCTACCAGGATTTGTTGGACGCTTTCTCTTGCTTCAATTGTCCATCTAAATTGAACGCATATGTTTTCAATCTTGAAACTTTCAGACTCAAACTTAGGTAGTCTGATTATAGCATGCCACTAACATTTCTATGGAACTTTACTTTGTCTGTCGCTTGGGCCACTTCGAGGAAGGGTATCTGTTTTCCAACATTGTCTAGTAAATTCGATCTGGATACGGAAATGGGTGAGACTATTATCTTTGTGTCAAAAACATCAGAGTCCCTGTCAATTAGGGATTATTCTCTAGAGGTGAGGTCTTTCTCAGTCACAGATAAAATGACAGGGTTAGCGGCCGTGACGAGAAATACATGTTAAGCGGTGAAGAAAGCATGAATCTAATCCAATTTTGAGCTTAATTTTCGAATGGATGGTTTGCACCAATTTTCGAAAGTTTGAATGCTTCAAAATATCATAAAATAATGCCAGGGGTCTTCCTTTTATATGCGATTTTTGGTATTGGGGATTTGAGAAAACGGTTTTGAGTAGACCGCTTTTTGCCCCGATGTGCCCCTGATGGCACCACGTGTCCAAGAAATGAAACCATGGTATTTTCCCTTACTCGCCTTCGAAAAATTATCCTCCATGCTACTTCAATGCCCAATATGTGTCTTGGTCGTCAATCTGGGCCACTCCAAGATCTACGGTCTTGCGAGCCTCAACAACTTTCGATATCGGGGGTTGGAAAGAACAGTTTTAGGTAGACCACTTTTTTCCCCGATGTACCTCTAAAGGCGCCATGCGTCCATGAAACGAAACCATGGTGTTTTCCCCGACCCACCTTCGAACAATTAACTCGCGTGCTATTTCAATGTCTGATATGGTTGATGGTCGTTGATCTATAACATCTAAGATCTGTGGTTGTCCAGGTCCCATCCCCTCCACGTCTTCGCTATATTTGTCCATGTGCCACCATATGTTACCTTATTCTCCAAACTATCATGCCTACACAATGATGTATCTCTTTGCTAAATTTCTGAGACTTGGATCATGTCTGAAAATTGTTATGGTGATAACATAGGCTCCAACTGGGGATGTTATCCTCCATGTGAGGTAGCAAAGAACTATAGACTAAGTGCCTACCCATTTGGCTACAGTTTATTCATGCAATATGAGCCTGTAGGTATTTATTACAAAACTCAAAAACGACCAAGCATAGCTCAGGGCCTTTAGCTTGGGCTTCAACCATGCTAATTTTATTTCAACTCCTTTATGCAAAAAGAATACATAAAAATGATTATGTACAATGAATGGTGTGGTGATGATTTTCAAATGATATAATTCTTGAGGAACTTTCCATTCACAGACCCTCCTCTAGCGAGCTCTCCATTACTTTCCTGTAAGAAGTAGGTGTTGCTTCCACAGTATGCTGCAATTTTGAATGGACCCAGCCATAGGTGATCAAATTCCCCATGTTATCCTTTATCTTCGCTTCGGGCATCCCATTTTAGCACCAAAACTCCTAGTTCAAAGTCGTCCACCTTGGTATGACTGTCAAAACCCTCCTTGATCTTGTCTTGGCACAGCTCGGCATTATGGAAAGCCTTTTCTCTAGTTTGTTGTACACTGATCAACTCATCATCTCTTCTCCTACGAGTGTTTGTTTCCACCTCCTGCTCTTGTAAAAGCTTCATTACTGGCAATCCCAATGTGGTAGGAAAAAAATATTATGTCACGTAAACGATCTGGAAAGGGGACATGGCTATGGATCTCTTTGGGGATATCCTGTCAGCCCATATCGCATGAATGATATTTTTGTGCCAGACCTTTTTATTTTCTTGCAACAGTTTTTTTATGATTCTGACTAAGCTTTTATTTGAAGATTCATCCAACCCATTACCTTGAGGGTAGTATGATATAGAATTTCCAAGGGTGATATTGTAATCGCTACAGAATTTTTCCAATTTCTTAGACTTGAAAGTCGTTGTATTGTCTGTTATAATCTTGATCAGACATCTGAATCTGGATAGGATATTGTCTTCTAATAATTGAATGATAACATCATCTGTCACCTACCTGGTGAGAACTGCCTCAATCCACTTAGTGAAATAATATGTCGATGTCAAGATCCATTTATGTTGAGCTCGGGATTGTGGGTGGATTTCCCCTATAAAATCAAGGCCCCATTCTCTGAAAGGAGCTTCCACTGAAATAGGTTTTAAAGGCAGAGCCTGCAACTTCCCTTTCCCATCAAAGATTTGATATTCATTGCACTTTGAAACTTCTTTATAAACGTCAGGAAAAATGCTAGGCCAATAAAATCCAGCTCTCAAAATTTTGTGCACAGTTGTCTTCCAATAATGATGACCTCCACAGTCACCCTTATGGAACTCTTTGATGGTTTTCTCTGTCTCTTCTTCTATCAAGCAGCTCAAAAAAATCCCCCCTAGATCCTTCCAATATAGCGATTCATTTACTATACAAAATTTTGTTTCCTTCAGTTTCAAGAATCTAGCCTTTGTTTTACTAAACTCGGGAGGAGCCTGCAAATTTTTCAACACAAAGATGATATTTGCGTACCATGCAGAATCAAGAAATTTCTGAGATAATTGTGGAATCACCTTTTGTTCTTCCGTTGTATTGTCTAACAGATCTACAATGAAGTTTATTCCCAAGAGTTTGCAGTTTGTTTGTGCCATCAAATTAGCAAGTCCCTATCCTTTGATAAACTTGGTGGGTTTAATCTCCAGGTCATATTCTAACCATACTGTTATCCATTTTTCCATCTTTCCTTCAAGATCGGGTTGTGTTAAGATGTCTTTCATTGAGCTGCTGGGAACATAAGCAATGGTATGGGAACGTAGTATGTAAACCCTGAATTCTTTCAATGCCTTGACTAAAGCATACGCTTGCTTCTCCATGATGTCATATTTCAAAGGAGCATCCCTCAATGTATTGCTATAGTATGCTATGGGTTTCTCAAAATTTTGGTCATCTTTTCTGGAGTAAAACACCAGCAATTGTGTGCTCTGAGGCGAAGGAGAACAATATGAAATATTTCTCAAAATGAGGACTGTCCAGTACTGGAGCCTTGGTCAATGCCACTTTGATGTCTTCAAAGGATATTTTTGCTTCAGGAACCCATTTTATTTCATTTCCTTTCTTGAGCATGTTGGTGATGTGTTTTATGATTTCAGCCAAATTAGGGATAAATCTTCTCAGAAAATTCACTTTACCCAAGAAAGATTGTACCTCCTTTTTGCTTCTCAGTATACCAATTTTCAAGATCCCCTCAACTCTGTTAGGGTCTACCTTTATCCCTTCCTTCGAAATAATGTGTCCTAAGAGCTTTCCTTCTTCCATGGAAAAATTTGATTTTTTAGGATTCAGTGATATACTAAATTTCCTGCATTTTTCAAACGCCCTTCTGAGATGTTTGATGTGTTCCTCCTTTGAGGCATAATACATAGTGATGTCATCAAGGTATATAACAATTAATTTTTACTTTTCATCAGCAAAATCTATGTCCATAGCTCTTTGAAATGTTACCCTCGCATTCATAAGTCCAAAAGGCATCTTTACATACATAAATGTTCCCCATGGTGTAGTAAACGTCTTTTTTTCCTGATCATTAGGGTGCACCATAATTTGGTTATACCCAGAGAAGCCATCTAACATTGACATTTTCTGAGATCCCACCACCTTCTGCAAAATATGATCCATCTTGGGAAATGGATAATTGTCCTTTAGAGATACTTTATTCAGATTCCTGAAATCCACACACAACCTGATTTCTCCACTCTTCTTTCTAACTAGTACCAAATTCGCTACCCATTTGGAAAACCTCAGGGACACTATGATTTTGGATTTCTATCTTGATGAAGCTTTCTATATGTTTGTCATTTTCGAAAACTTGCCAGTGCTTCATATTGTCTGGTACTATTGGCATGTACTTCACCTCCACCTTGTAGCTTTTTTCAGGGAAAATTGGAACTTTAAAAACTGTTGTTGAAGTAGCCAAGGCATCAGCAACCTGATTTTTCTCTCTTGGAACTGTTGAGAGATTACATTCTGGAAATTTCTCAAGGAGTTCTAGTACCATATTCCTATAAGCCCTCAATTTGGGATGATTTTCTTGGTAGATGCCTTTGATTTGATTTATAATTATCTCAAAGTCTCCATGTACAGCAATTATTTTGGCACCCAATTATTCTAAAACTTTCAACCCCAATATTAATGCTTCATATTCAGCCATGTTATTCGTGCATTCAAACTCAATCTTATAAGAACATAATTTGGAGTCTCCCTTGGGATGATTGATCCATATGCTAGCTCTAGCTCCTTCTCTGTATGCAGCCCCATCGAAATTCATTTTCCATATCTGGTCCTCTGCATCATCTTTATGTTCTGAAAACTCTTTTATCTGTTGGTTGAGCATGTCTTTGTCAGCCATAATGATTTACGTTTCTTCTTCTTCTAAACACAGGTCATTGAAGAAAATAGAAGACCCCAATTCAGTTTCCACTAAATAGATAGGATGATTGTTAGGCTGTGATTTGTTGTTGACAATATATTTAAGAAAAACCTCTATGTATAGTCTTATGTCTTTACCAAAGCTAGGAATAGTATCAAATGACATGTCCATCTGGAGAGTTCCTTTCAATTTTGCATCCCATGATCTGGACAATAGCATGCCGAATTTTGGAGGGATATCAGCGGCCACTACATCCACAATCATATTCTTTGCTAGAATTTGTTCCAAAGACACCACCAAATCCTTGATCATGCCAAGGCATTTCACTTTTCTTGAGTCAAAAGAGAATAGATATTTATAAGGTCTTGTGACGTCAAGGCCCAATTGGTCCATGACCACTTTGGGCATCAGGTTGTGAGATGCTCCAGAATCCAGCATAGTATTGTGTAGAATCATGTCATGGATTTTCAAACTGACATAAAAAGGAGGAACTTCTTTTTTTTTCACTACTTTCTTCTACTCTTGGCCCAAATAAAATGGTTGGGTGGTCATCTTGTATGTTCAGGGTGTCAGAGGTTTGTCCCATCTTAAGCATCTTGATGATCTGCTTTCTGTACTCGTTATTCCTAATCAATTCATTTAATGGTACCAAAATTTTGATCTTGGCCATCTCGCTTTCAAAATTAAAAGAGGTTGAAGTCTTCTCTACCTCTTTGGTGACCGTTTCTTTCCTTGCCTCCAATAATTTCTTCTGGGGTTCTTCTTTTTTCTTTCCCTTTTCCACAATATCCTTATCAACAGAATATTTCGCAGTAGATTCCTTTGCAGCTGGATCCTTTGCAGCTGAATCTTTCTTGGTCTAACTTGAAGAAGGTATATTATTGTGAGATTCTTTAGTAGGATTTCCTTTTGGAGGATTTCCCTTTGAAGGATTTGGAGGTACCTTTTGATTTCGAAGGTTATATTGTCTTTGGAATTGCATGATGGAATTTTGCAATCCTGTCTCGCAATCTTCCCTTTCTAATGATATCCTTTCCTCCTCATCTTGCAAAAATATCTCACTTACATTCATGAACTAGTCATGTTCCTCTTTGGTCAAAAATACCTTTGTTTGTTTATCATCAAAGTAGTTAATGTTGTCTTCAAAATATCCATCATAATCCTCATTCACATCATTATTTTGGAAAGGAAGCCTGATTTTTTGTTCCCCCTGATTTCCTTGATTTGCTTGATTTGCCTGATCTGCTTGGTTCCTCTGATTTCTTTGTTCTCTTTGTCTAATCTGTGGAATTGTTGGTCTCCTTGGATTTATGGGTGGACCATCAGCCTTCTCTATGGGGTTAGCCTTGATACCCAAAACCATTCTTTCCATCATTCTTTCCACATTTCTCATCATTGCTTCAAACATTTCTTTTGATGTTTGCAATGTTGAAGGTTGTGCTTTATCTTGAGCTTTTTTCATGTCCCTGCCAGAGTTAAGTTTAATCTTCCTTGGATCCATTAGGTTTACTTCGAATTCTATGGCATCATTCATCATATAATCTAATGTGGTGGATCTTCTTTCCCTCAATAATAAAGCAAAATCACTTTCAAAAGAATCGGCATATCCAAGCTGAGCAGCTTTGCGGGGGGGAGCTTAACCTCAACAAGAATCAAATTATAGACCTTCATGAATCTAGTTGAAAATTCCTACACTGTTTCTTCAGGCGATCTCTTCATGTTGTTGTACTGGGTCAACAACTGAAGGGGATTTCTCTTATCTCCCCATTTTTCAAGGAAATTGGTTTCAAAGGATTCGAAATCTGCTATACTAGCTAGTGGAAGAGCTATGAACCACTTTCTCACTTCCCCTGCAAGACTTTGTGTAAATAGCCTCATCTTCACATCTTCAAAGTCCACCTCTTCCAAATCTATGAAATCATTGAGCCATTCTAGGTGCTTCTGAGCTGATATGTTACCTTTTGCATCATATAGTTTGATCCTTAGGTTGTAGTCTTGATGTAGATCATGTAGTTGAGAAGGTAGTATGAGGGGGGCAAATCTAGTTGCCATGGTTGTTGTGAGGGGTCAGAGTGGTTGTTGGTTTTCGGTAGGGCTCACTCTAGGCCTAGTAGACGCATCTAAAATCAAATCTTGAAATCTCTTTTCGTCAAATATGGTCTCACTTAAACAAGATTCAGACTTAGTTCTGAATAGGGCTTGCTCAAATTTCACATCAAAATTAAGGTCTTCAAGGCTAGTCACTACGTCCTTAAGAAAAGACAGATATTGGTCTGGATGCAAAAATGGGATTAAAGGCCTTTCTTTTCTTTTATGTACAATTTTTTTAGGGTCAGACACAGGGATTGTAGCTTCTCAGTCCAGATTGCTCTTGGTGTAGATTTTCTTAGGACCCAGGATTTCTGTCTCACATGGTGTGGTGCAACAGGTCTCTAAGTAACGGAGTTGCTAGGGTAAAAATAATCTCAGCCAAAAAGGTATTTGATCCACTTTCACCCTCAGAGATCAAATTAAAGCTTTAAGTCATTTTTCACATGGAATATTTTTCAATTTCATCCCCGGCAATGGCGCCAAAATGTTAGCACTCTGTAAATTTTGTCTTGTTGATAGAAAAATGACATAGGTAATTGTTTCAACCTACTTTAGAGATGAATCACTAGCATGTTCAACTCACAAAGGGCTCTCTCGTGTCACTTGATATTCCTTTGGAAATCGGTGGCTAGATTTGGTTTGTTTTGGGGGTTTTTAATAAAATTGTTGGCAAAAAAGGGGAGAAACACTCAGGGCTATGGAGTCAAAATTCTGAAAGTGAATGAAAACAATGATCAGCCAATAAAACTCTCTAGAGACTTCAAAAAATCCTCTGCATATATATTCAATTCATCTTCAGAAATTTACAATGGAGTTTGAAACAACCAATAAGGTGCTCTTGCACTTATTCCAACATTAATTCATTCAAATGTCCCAATATTTATACAATTTGATTACAATGGTTGAAACTGAAATGTTTCAGCTTCTAAAACTGATTATAATAATTTCAACTGACAGTCTCGGTATATAAACCAATTTACAATGATTAAACAAAAATACGTTTAAAAACTAAGGGCGCATTCCTTTAACTGCTCAGCTTCCCTTGCAACACCTGTCTTTCCCTGGTCTTCTGTTGAACTTGTTGGTTTGGTGACACCTAGAGGTTACTTACTCATTCTGGAGAAACTGCATTTTGTCTTGCCCAACAGCATGATTTCCTTCCATTGTGAGTCAGAAGGAATCTCGTAATCCATCATCTCCTTTATCAAAATCTCCAAGTCAATGCATGTAGTGTATGACATAGTCGACAGCCCAATCTTCACTAATTTAAACTGATTCAAAATTTCAAAGTTCGTGGCCAAATACTCTACCAAACTTGGGCCTTTCAGACTCTCCTCCGTAGCTTCAAATATGGAATGATCCATTCTACACTAAATGAGGAGAGAATTGTAGTCTTCTTGATTGTATAATTTACCTTTTCCATCCCAAAATGATGGGAGGCCCTTGACAAACAATTTTTCATATGTATCCCTAAATTCATGTAAACTGCGCTCTATTTGCATAGCCTTGTTTTGAAATGATTTGAGCAAGTTGTGCTTGGCGATGATCCTCCTGGCCCATATGATCAACATAGTTTTGTCCTTTACCCCAAAAGTCTGAAGATCAGTCGTAGGTACATAATTCAGCAAATAAATAGTGTGTTGGGCCCATTCTGAGGGTTTCTTGGGTAATGTTTCATTAACAACAATACACCTACTTCGGGTTTTGGTAGCCATGATGTCTTTTTCATCTATAAAATTCAAATAAACCCTTAATTTAGCAACCTATGCAGCAATAGCATCCCAGATGACATGTTTAGCTCCCTATAACATTGTTTTGCCTTTTAACCTCGTTTTCAGATTGTTTACTCTGCAAATCTTGGTTATCCCTTTGGAGTTGAGCCATCTTCTCATCTTTTACTTTCATCTCTTGTTTTAACCTTTCTATGACTTCTTTGAGGCCTTTGATCTCCCATGTCTTTAATCTTACCTGGGACATAGCTTGAACCAATCCATCAGTGCTTTTGATCCAGCCTCTGTATTAGTAGGTACAATGACAGTCATATCTGATGTTGCTACTTATGCTTGTGACCAATTCTCTTTCTCTTTTTCTAGTTGCAACACTTTAGCATTGTAATTTAGTGGCTCTTGTCTGAATGTCTCTTTTTCCTGCTCTAGAGAAGCTAGCTTTGTTGTCTGTGGATGTTTCGTAGGGGGCATCTTCAGCTTCTTCTTCATGCTTTGGATCATCTTCTCTTTTTCATATAAGGATGCCTTTATCCCTTGAGGGCCTTCAGATTCCAATATTTTGACCTGTTCCTGCCAGGCTTTGTTGGACACTTTCTCATCTTCAATTGTCCATCTAAATTGAACTCATATGTTGTCAGTCTTGAAACTTTCATACTCAAACTTATGTAGTCTGATTATAGCATGTCACTAACATTTCTATGGAACTTTACTTTGTCTGGGGCACCAATATTTTCATAATGCATCTTGATCTCAGACACTTTATCATCATCTACCACTACAATGTTAAATGTTTTTTCTTTCTACATCCCTAACTGAGATCAAGGAATCCCTGTGTTGGGAGATCTTTTCTACCTCGGGAAACAACTCTCTTATTTCACTCTTGGCCATATTTCCTTTCACAAGATACTGGTTCACTAGGTCCTCTTTGGACTGATAGACTGCCCCAGGTGTCTTGCTGAAGATATGTTTATTGCTGCTAAAAAATTGTGTGCTGCTTTCACTTTGTGGTGTGCTTGCAGTGTTTGCCTCTTCATTCTTGGTTATGATTTCCACCATCTCCATGCCCATTTTCTCTTTGGGTTCTTTTTCTTCCAGGTCCACCACTTAAGAGGATGGTGTAATTTTCATTTTCTTAAGAATATCTTGCTGACTATTGGCACCCAGTGCCTCTGAAATGCTCCTCTTGTTATAAACACTCATCTTTGGGGCCTTAACAATCAATCTTGGAGAATATTTATGTGTCTGGATCTGCTGAGGGGAAGACTCTATTGGTTTTATCTGATCATGCTGCAAAGTGACCTTCATATCTGTACAGGTTTCTAGATTAGCTATTTTATCAAATCCTTAAACATGCTCATGCTCGTAGGGGGGTTGTCTGCTCATCAGCCTTCTCTTTGATATGATTTGATGCAGATCATATTTCCTCCCTTGTAACTATGTAAACCCAAATTCATTGAGTTTGTCTTGGATCTAAGGTAAACATAACATGTTCTTTACTACAAAGGGCCCTATCATGAAAGGAAATTTTAAGTTAGATGCCTTGTGCACTTTCCAAAAATGTTATGTCTTTGAAATGACCCTTTGTCTGATGAACTCTAAAGAAAATATCTTGGAGTCAAAAATACCGATAAAAGGTAAGGTCCTTCTTGATAGCCATATACCCAAATCACAGTATATTGTATGAACAACATCCAATCTCCCACCTTTCTCTCGGGATGCGGTTGTAAAGAGATTTTCATTTCTTCCAGAACCCTTGGCAGGTCCTTGACGAATATAAGACTGTACATCCTAGACATGATCTTATTGATGAAAATAAGCATGGTGATCCTTTTAAATTCAGTAGAGATGAATGTAGTTTCCTAGAATTCAGTCTTTTTCAATTCCAGGAACATTCCCTACAAGTGCGTGTAGTATCCGAAGTGTCTCAATGAATTAAAATTTACCAGTTGTTGATGCATATTATCAACAATGAATCTGTCAAAACTGATACATACCACTAACTATACTCTGACATAAAAAAGGTCAACAGTAAACCTAACATAACTTCCACTACAAACTTGTCGTTATCCAACCCTAAAATTTGACTAAGCAAGGAACAAGACCATAACATTTACATTGATGGGTAATGACAGACTTTCGGAATGGTGTTCAGGTTTGACAATGGTTTGTAGAAATTGGGTTTTTACTTCTGAGGGGCATTCTTTGTAGACCGTGGTCATTTTTGCTTCCTCGAAGGGCTCCGACAGTGTGGGGGGAGACTATGGTACACTAAGGGTGTGTTGAAGTGATGGACTATCTATTTTGCATAAAACTTCTGACCCTAACTTATTCAAAATGACCTTTTCTTCTTGTGAATAGTGCTCCGCACACCATCTTGGGAACTTAGGGAAAGGGAAAACTACTTCTACAACGTAAGGGGTAATGGAGGCTTGGACCTCTTCAAGGAAGGGTATTCGTTTTCCAACATTTTCCAGTAAATTCGATCTGGATACGGAAATGGGTGAGACTGTTATCTCTGTGTCAAAAACATCAGAGTCCCTTTCAATTAGGGATTCTTCTCTAGAGGTGAGGTCTTTCTCAGTCACAAATAAAATGATAGGGTTAACAGCCATAACGATAAATACATGTTAAGCGATGAAGAAAGCACGAATCTGATCCAATTTTGAGCTTAAGTTTTGAATGGATGGTTTGCGCCAATTTTTAAACGTTTGAATGCTTCAAAATATCATAAAATAATGTTGGGGGTCTTCCTTTTATATGTGATTTTCGATATCATGGATTTGATAAAACAGTTTTGACTAGACCGCTTTTCGTCATGATGTGCCCCTGATGGTGCCACGCATACAAGAAATGAAACCATGGTATTTTCCCCGACCCTCCTTCGAAAAATTATCCTTCAGGCTACTTCAATGCCCAATATGTGTCTCGGCCGTCAATCTGGGCCACTCCAAGATCTACGGTCTTCCGAGCCTCAACAACTTTTGATATCAGGGGTTGGAAAGAATGGTCTTAGGTAGACCTCTTTTCACCCCGATGTACCTCTAAATGCACCATGTGTCCATGAAATGAAACCACGGTGTTTTCCTCGACCCACCTTCGAACACTTAACTCTCGTGCTATTTCAATGCCCGATATGGTTGTTGGCCATTGATCTATGACATCTGAGATCTGTGGTGGGCCGAGTCCCATCCCCTCCATGTCTCCACAATATTTTTCCATGTGCTTCCATATGTGACCTTATTCTCCAAACTATCATTCCTCCACGGTGATGTAGATCTTCGCTAAATTTCTGAGACCTGGATCATGTCTGAAAATTGTTATGGTGATAACATAGGCTCCAACTGGGGATGTTATCCTCCCTATGAGGTAGAAAAGAACTATAGACTAAGAGCCTACCCATTGGGTTGGGGTTTATTCATGCAATCTAAACCTATCGGTCTTTATTCCAAAACTCAAAAATGACCCAGCATATCTCAAGGCCTTCACCTCAAGCTTCAACTATGCTGCTTTTATTTCAACTCCTTTATGAAAAAATAAAACATAAAAATGATTATGTATAATGAATGGTGTGGTGATGATTTTCAAACGATATAATTCTTGAGGAACCTGCCATTCACAGGCCCTCCTCTAGCGAGCTCTCCATTAATTTCTAGTAACAAGTAGTCATTTCTCCCACGATATGCTGCAATTTTGAACGGACCCAGCCATAGGTGATCAAATTTCCCATGTTTTCCTTTATCTTCACTTCTGGCATCCCATTTTAGCACCCAGTCTCCTAGTTCGAAGTCGTCCACCTTGGTATGTTTGTCGAAAGCCTCCTTGATATTGTCTTGGTGCATCTTGGCATTATGGAAAGCTTTTTCTCTGGTTTTTTGTACACTGATCAACTCGTCATCTCTTCTCCTACTAGCATCTGTTTCTGCCTCCTTCTCTTGTAACAACTTCATTACTAGAAATCCCAATGTGGTAGGAAAAATAGCTTATGTCCTGTAAACGATCTGGAAAGGGGGCATGGCTATGGATCTCTTTGGGAATATCCTGTAAGCCCATAGCGCGTGAATGAGATTTTTGTGTGAGGCCTTTTTATTTCCTTGCAACAGTTTTTTGATGATTTTGACTAAGATTTTATTTGAAGATTCAGCCAACCCATTCCCTTGAGGGTAGTATGATGTAGAATGGCCAAGGGTGATATTGTAATCGCTGCATAATTTTTCCAATTTCTTAGACTTGAAATCCATTGTATTGTCTGTTATAATATTGATCGGGAAAATGAATCTGGGCAAGATATTGTCTTCTAAGAATCGAATGATAACATCATATGTCGCATGCCTGGTGGAAACTGCCTCAATCCATTTAGTGAAATAATCTGTCGCTGTCAAGATCCATTTATGTTGAGCTGAGGATTGTGGGTGGATTTCCCATATAAAATCAAGGCCCCATTGTCTGAAAGGAGCTTCCACTAAAATAGGTTTTAAAGGTAGAGCCTGCAATTTCCCTTTACCATCAAAGATTTGACATTCATGGCACTTTGAAACTTCTTTATAAATGTCAAGAAAAATGTTAGGCCAATAAAATCTAGCTCTCAAAATTTTGTGCACAGTTGTCTTCCAATAATGATGACCTCCATAGTCACCCTTATGGAACTCTCTGATGGTTTTCTCTGCCTCTTCTTCTATCAAGCAGCTCAACAAAATCCCCCCTGGATCCTTCCAATACATCGATTCATTTACTACACAAAATTTTGTTGCCTTCAGTTTCAAGAATCTGGCCTTTGTTTTACTGAACTCAGGAGGAGCCTACAATGTTTTCAACACAAAGATGATATTTGTGTACCATGCATAATCAAGAAATTTATGGGATAATTGTGGAGTCACCTTTTGTTCTTCTATTGTATTGTCTGACAAATATGCAATGAATTTTATTCCCAAGAGTTCGCAGTTCATTTGTGACATCAAATTAGCAAGTCCGTGTCCTTTAATCAACTTGGTGGGTTTAATCTCCAAGTCATATTCTAACAATATTGTTATCCATTTTCCCCTTTTTCCTTCACGATCGGGCTGTGTTAAGATGTCTTTCACTGAGCTGCTGGGAACATAAGCAGTGGTATGGGAATGTATTATGTAAACCCTGAATTATTTCAATGCCTTGAATAAAGCATATGGTTTCTTCTGGATGATGTCATATTTCAAAGGAGCATCCCTCAATGTCTTATTGTAGTATGCTATGGGTTTCTCAAAATTTTGGTCATCTTTCTGGAGTAAAACACCATCAATTGTGTGTTTTGAGGCGAAGGAGAACAATATGAAATATTTCTCAAAACTAGGAATGGCAAGTAATGGAGCCTTGGTCAATGCCACTTTGATGTCTTCAAAGGATTTTCTTGTTTCAGGAATCCATTTTATGTCATTTCCTTTCTTGAGCATGTTGGTGATATGTTTTATGATTTCAGCCAAATTAGGGATAAATCTTCTCAAAAAATTCCTTTGCCCAAGAAAGATTGTACCTCCTTTTTGCTTCTGGGTATGCCAATTTTCAATATCCCCTCAACTCTATTAGGGTCTACCTTTATCCCTTCCTTCTAAATAATGTGTCCTAAGAGCTTTCCTTCTTCCATGGCAAAATTTGATTTTTTAGGATTCAGGGATATACCAAATTTCCTGCATTTTTCAAATGCCCTTCTGAGATGTTTGATGTGTTCCTCGTCTAAGGAAGAACACACAGTGATGTTTATTAGCACTCTGTAATTTGCCCAAGGTTGTGGAGGCAGTCACAGAGGCAACATCAAAAACCTCTTCGAGTCATGGATCTAGCCCTCCAAGACTCAGAGAGGGATCTCTCTGTCTGATATAACTTTGTGGGAAGAGGATATTAAGCTAGCTATGCATAACATGGGTTTGTTTATGGATTCAAAGTTGGTTTGGTTAAGTCATAAAGGACCATTGGGCAACATGGAGTCAATGATAAAGACGATAGATGAATGAATAACTAAAACAAGATGCAACCAGGCAAGATAATCATGCAAGTGGATTCTTTGAGCTTATAGAATGGGAAAGGAAGAAAAGATTGGAATTCATTTCAAATGTAGAGCAGAGTACAGCTGAATTCTACACTTCAAACTTGGAGGAAAACATAAATATTGCATTGAGCCAGCACAGGGTGTCAAGAACAAATCTTGTACCATTACCTTCTCATAGACAATACAGAAAGAAAATTATATGAAATAGGAAAATCATGAGTTACATGAGGGAAAAAACTTCACCACTTAAACATAACACAGGAATCTGGAAAAAGTATCTTTGTATTCATTCATAAAGTCATTTACAGACTGTTGATCATCTTGACAAAATAGAAAACCATGTTTCTATATTATCTACCCATCTTTGGTACCTCTAGGTCGGACCCCCCTTATGTATTTTACATCTGTATATAAAGATCAAGATGCTATCAGTCCTCAAAAATTTGAATCCTACCCCTGCTTTCTAAAAATAGAAATAGTTACAATGATCGACACATGTGACAGATGGTCTCCTAAACATAAGGGTCGATTATAATAGAAAAGACATGTGCAAAAATTTCTCCTGATTTCCAAAGTGTTGTTTCAGTAGAGTCCTTTTCCATTCGAAAGGTAGACAACACATTGACAGGTGGAGAAATAATGTTCTCTTTACTGGTCTTCATGATATCTTCAATAAATGTCAAAAGATGACAAGGCACTTTGAAATCCTGCTTTGACAAATGGACAATCTTTACCACGAATTTCAAACGCCACTTAACCTTTTTGCCTTAATACCTGCCTCAAAAACTTGAAAAGGGTGATGATTTGTATCCCTTTGATCTTATCTTTCACTTGGAACCCCTTTCACAAAATTTGGACGCCAAAAACTTCGTTTTATGAAAAATATGAACATTTTTTCATCCCTTACACTTTCAGTAGCTTACAGGTGTAAAATAGGAAAGGGTTAGCTATCGAAAGCATTGCTTTCGGTAGCTAACAACACCTTTAGGAAAACGAATAAACTGCCAAAAAAACTGAGTTTTCCACCCCTGTTCAAAACTGCAAAAAGATATTTTCTTCGACCTACCTACTCCTTAGGGTCTTCGTTTAGGTTCTTAGCAACTTCAGCTAGAGGTCTTAAATCAGAATGTGCTCTTGGCTTAGGATTTTCTAGCTTTAGTTTGATCCTCAAACCTTTAATCATTTTAAGCAATTTGTGATTTTCCTTGAGCAATTTCTTGTTCCTTTTTTGTTCTTTTACATGCATTTTAGCTAATCTTTCAAAACAATATCTTACCTCATCTGAGGTATTGCTTATTGTCTGGTTTTTGGATTTGATGACCCTCTCAAGAATCTTCATCTCTAATATTTCTTCTTGGAGTTTTTCAATCTTTGATGGTTTGTTGACCTTGTTGTGCCTGCTGGTTGATGTTTCAGGAATCTCCAAGTCTGGGAACTCTGATCTTGGGCAGGGGTTCTTGTTCAAATTCACCCTAGAAAAGAAGATACTCCCAACTCTTATCCCTCTTCTAAAATTCTTGAAACACTATAAGTTTGATAAGACTGTGATGGGAAAGTCTACCCTGCACCTTGCTAGGTATGGCCTGGACCTGGTGTGTCATCTTTGTCAGACTTTTGTGAAGGTAGAAGGGCAGATTCAGAGGACATCTCCCTGTGAAATGATTCATGAGCTTGAAGTGGTAGAACATTACTCTGTTATATCTGCCTTCAAACGTTATGTATACATGGATGGCTTTGAGCAGATGTTGCCACTTCTCTTCCAAGTAGGATCTAGGGATATCCTTTTTCAAAGTGATACATTTGTGTTTGGGTTTGAGATCAAACCTGAAGTCAATGTCTTTGATAGTGGTTGACTTGAACCATATTTCACCAGTCCTTGGAATTTCTGTCACTACTGCAACAATTGCTTCATCAACCTGTACCTCAATTGTTCCAACTTTGGCTTTGGCTCCGTCAAAGGTCAATGCAAATGCTTCAGCCACACCTTGATGAAATCCTTGGAGTTTTTCACAGAATATGTAGCAACCAACGTCTCTGAACATCTGTAAAATCTCTGGGTGATATTCCAGATAAGTTATGTCACTGAGCTCCTTCCTGAGAAAATTTCCTCCCTTCTTCATCTGCAATAACGGTTGTCAATACCTGCACTACAACAAAATCGGACATGGGGAGATACAGTGGTGCTGATAGGGGATGAATTGAAGTTTGGGTGAAGGAGTGGGGAGATACAATGGCACTGATAGGGGATGAATTGAAGTTTGGGTGAAGGAAAATGCATGGTATGGGGAAAAAAGGTTTGAATGAAAACCCTTGATAAAGAATGAAAACCAATCACAGTGATGATTGTATCATTCGATCAAGACGGAAAAAACCATGTGATGGATAGAGAAAAACAAATGATGTGAGGTTATGGTGATCGAATCTACTAGATCATGGTTAAACATATATCATTAAATAATCATAACAGACAAATAATCACTTGCCCAGATCGTATTATGATTTGATTTTAGTTGATTTCGGTAGCACTTGAGATGATGATGTTGTGTACCAATGGTGGTTTGAGAATCCAATGGGACAATCTGACCGTTAACCAAATCTATGCTTTCGACAGCTTAAAACACCTCACACATACCATTTTAGATACCGAAAGAGACAATTTTCGACAGCTTAGAATACTTTGAGAAAAAAACCCTTAGCTGCCAAAAGTGAAATTTTAGAGATTTTCTAATAAAAGTACAGACTCATCACTTATTTGAAAAGGAAAATTCAAAGCTCTTCTTGAAGACCTCTAACTCAAAAATCATTCATCTAGTGATCCATATTATTACCTAATGAAAATAACTTGGAAAATTTTATGTCAAATAGACAACAAGACCAACAAGCCATGAACATGATTATGATACCCACCAATCATATCTGGACGATCAGGTTTCCTATCATTATAGGATACTAACATAGGCTCCAACTGGGGATGACATCTTTTGAGGAGGTGTCAAGAATCTCAGATCTTTGGATTTCGTAAATCAGATACTTTTCCATGGGTTGATCCCACAATTTTATTATGCAACTTGTACTACATCAAACTGAAAATAGAAAGATGAATTTTGAAAAATTGTTGAAAGGGATGCTCAAGGAGTCAAGCTTATTCAAAACTGCTACCTACCCTACTACAATCATTGCTCAGCTAGGTAATGGGAAAATGCCAATGCATCCAATCCAGTAGTTAATCTAGTGGCTCTGTTCTTTCACTGTCTGTGATGAAACTCAGAAATAAGTCTGTTATTCATGCTTGAGAGTAATTTCCAACCTGCTTTTCCTTACATAAGATTTCATAAACCCAAACAATAGGAAAAACACTGGCAATGGAAAAATATCTTGTATTGAAAAATTTCTCCATATATGTATTTACAGGATCAATATAGGTTTGGCCCATCTTTTGATTTTCAACTTCAAACAATTCAACATCAAGACTCGATTTTTCACCTATGCCTTATGTGTATTTCAACACTTATTTATATGACTAGGGATTCTCTGATGGTTTCTGAAATGATGCCTCTACTACACCAGACAATGGGGTAGACTGTCTGAACATATCCATATCATAACAATGTTTTAATTCATTTGGATTAAATGAAGCCAGACTTTGAAAACAAACATCATCCAGAATATCAGCTATAGGGTCATAAAATGTTTTGGATGGTGGTGGTATTGGCCTTCCTGGTACTTCATGGTTTACACTATGATTTTCAACCATAATCTGACCAAGATTCCCTCTCACAATTTGAAAAGAAATAGGACACAGAGGCAATGAATCACAATGGATCAGCTCATTATCTGTTTTAGGCTTCATGATTTCATCTGAGGCTTGACCTTCAAAAAGGCTGAAGGGATACACCTCTGGATTAGCTTCCGTGTTTACCTTGTTTTCCTCATTCTTTCTATTCACGACTTGTTTGTAATGTTTCCTTAACAATGAGGCAAAACACAGGGGTAGACATTCTGCATTTCTTGGGAAATTTTCTACGTCATCTTCCTTGCAATCTTGTTGGATATGCAAAATATGATGGTCATCTGTGCACTGTGATAACTGGACTTCTTCTTCCCATGAAGATAATATTGGCTTCTTTGAACAATCATCTTCATTCTCAACCATATAGTCACCATACTGAAGATCAGATCTGAGCATATTATCTATGTGGGGGGGGTCATCAAACATGCATATCATCTCCAGAGAATTTTCCCCCACCACCTGACTTTGAACTTCTTCTTTGACTGTGTTATGAATTGAGTACGTGAAGAAATCCTCCGGTGGTTTAGGATAAATAGGCTGGGATGCTAAGTTTTTGGGGACATTTATTCTTGTTCTTTCCAGATTCGATGATACATGAGGCTTTTGAAAAACAATTTCATCTTTCCTGTTAATCTTGTGCAGCATTTCATTTACAGTGTTTGTCAGAATATCCAGCTTTACTTCTAAGGATATCGCATGCTCCTTTTTTGTTTTGTCTGTTCTTACTGCTTCTAGATTTGCCTTCCTGTTCAGCAGGTTAGCTTCCACATCGAGTGCGATATTTTTCATTTCTTCTAGGGTTGTAGTGTCTCTTTCTCTTAACTGGAATGTCATTTCTAGATCAAATGCTTCTGGGAAATCCAATTTAGCTAAACCAGGAGGTGGACTTACATCCACAGGTATTGAATGATACACCTCATTGAACCTGGTTGAGAATTGTTGTACTGTCTCTCTGGGATTTCTTTTCAAGTGGTCATATTCTTCTAGGATGAGGAAAATATTTCCCATGATCACCCACCTATCTAAGAAAACTTGCATGAACTGATGAAAATTTCTGATGCTTGCAGCTGGCAGATTTCTAAACCAATTTTTAACTTTACCTTGCAAAGACAGAGAAAACATCATGATACAGACATCATCATCTTCAACCTCATAAAGGTCAAGGAAATCCTCAAGGTTTTGAATATGATTTTCAGCAGTGATCTTCCCATTTTCTCCATCAAACCTAGGCATATTATTGATGTAATTGACAGGAAGTCATGGAGAATAGGAGGCAAATCTAGAGGCTGGTATCAGTCTAGGAATTTTTCAAGCATAGGAGATGAAGCAAGAGGCTTACAACCATCCAGAGGTTTTGCAAGAGTAGGAGATAAAGCAGGAGGCTTATGTCTCACTAGGATTTCTATAGATGCATTTGAGGTGTGCACAGGTGTATGAGTATGTACATAATATAAAATTGGGGATCTGATCTCTTGGGGCTCATCAATCAATAGGTGTTCAATGTAATCTTCAGCAATATACTTTTGATCGGGCTTAGAATAAGACAAAACATTATTGCATATAAAACCAAAGATGCCTTGAATGCAATTTGAGCTTGAGTACCTGGTCTTTCTAGGTTGTTTGGTCATGCTTCAGGTTCTTCCTCAAGTGGGGTCTTTGAGTTGGCACTGTCTGGAGTTGATTGGAGTCACCAGGTGAATTAACTTAGCCTTCTTGTGTCTGGTCACTGTCCACCATCAGTGATCAGATTTGGAGCTTTGAAGTGTACTACTGGGGAGAGTTCCCCAGTATGGTCGCCATTCTGTTAGCACTCTGTAATTTTCCCAAGGTTGTGGAGGAAGTCACAGAGGCAACATCAAAAACCACTTTGAGTCAGGGATCTAGCCCTCCAAGACTCAGAGAGGGATCTCTCTGTCTGATATAACTTTATGGGAAGAGGATATTAGGCTAGCTATGCAGAACATGGGTTTGTTTATAGATTCAGAGTTGGTTTGGTTAAGGTATAAAGGATCATTGGGCAACATGGAGTCAATGATAAAGACAATATATGAATGAATAACTAAAACAAGATGTAACCAGGCAAGATAATCATGAAAGTGGATTCTTTGAGCTTATAGAATGGGAAAGGAAGAAAATATTGGAATTCATTTCAAATGTAGAGCAGAGTACAGCTGAATTCTACACTTCAAACTTGGAGGAAAACATAAATATTGCATTGAGCCAGCATAGGGTGTCAAGAACAAATCCTGTACATTACCTTCTCATAGACAATACAAAAATAAAAGTATATGAAATAGGAAAATCATGAGTTACATGAGGGACAAAACTTCACCACTTAAACATAACACAAGAATCTGGAAAAAGTATCTTTGTATTCATTCATAAATTCATTTACAGATTGTTGATCATCTTGACAAAACATAAAACCATGTTTCTATATTATCTACCCATCTTTGGTACCTCCAGGTCGAACCCCCCTTATATATTTTACATCTGTATATAAAGATCAAGATGTTATCAGTCCTCAAAAATTCGAATCCTACCCCTGCTTTCTAAAAATAGAAACAGTTACAATGATCGACATATGTGACAGATGGTCTCCTAAACATAAGGGTCGATTATAATAGAAAATACACGTGCAAAAATTTCTCCTAATTTCCAGAGTGTTGTTTCAGTAGAGTCCTTTTCCATTCGAAAGGTAGACAACACATTGACAGGTGGAGAAATAACGTTACCTTTACTGGTCTTCATGATATCTTCAATAAATGTCAAAAGATGACAAGGCACTTTGAAATCCTTCTTTGACAAATGGACAATCTTTACCATGAATTTCAAACGCCACTTAACCTCTTTGCCTTAATACCTGCCTCAAAAACTTGAAAAGGGTGATGATCTGTATCCCTTTGATCTTATCTTTCACTTGGAACCCCTTTCACAAAATCTGGACGCTAAAAACTTCGTTCTGTGCAAAATATGAACATTTTTTCATCCCTTATGCTTTTGGTAGCTTACAGGTGTAAAAAAGGAAAGGGTTAGCTATCGAAAGCGTAGCTTTCGGAAGCTAACAATGCCTTTAGGAAAATGAATAAAATGCCGAAAAATCTGAGTTTTCCACCCCCATTCAAAACTGCAAAAAGAGATTTTCTTCGACCTACCTACTCCTTAGGGTCTTCGTTTAGGTTCTTAGCAACTTCAGCTAGAGCTCTTAAATCATAATGTTCTCTTGGCTTAGGATGTTTTAGCTTTAGTTTGATCCTCAAACCTTTAATCATTTTAAGCAATTTGCGATTATCCTTGAGCAATTTCTTGTTCCTTTTCTGTTCTTTTACATGAATTTTAGCTAATCTTTCAAAACAATCTCTTACCTCATCTGAGGTATTTCTTATAGTCTAGTTTTTGGATTTGATGACCCTCTCAAGCATCTTCATCTCTAATATTTCTTCTTGGAGTTTTTCAATCTTCGATGGTTTGTTGACCTTGTTGTGCCTGCTGGTTGATGTTTCAGGAATCTCCAAGTCTGGGAACTCTGATGGAAAAGGTGCTTCTTTGGAGAAATCATGTTCAAGAACCTCTCTTTCCCCTGGCTCTAAATCCTCATCTGAATCTGTATAAGTCAAATTCAAAACGTTTTTACCAGAGGCATTTGTTTGCCCTTCTGTATCTTGGCTAAAAACAAGCATCTTCTTGGCTTTCTTGGACTTGGAAGAAGAAGTTGGGCCCTCTGTAATTACTGGGGAAATGGCTCTCCTTTTCCTTTGACTGCTCTGTGGTGTTGAAAAATTAATCAGTGGAGTCTTTTTCTGGTCCTTAAGTTGGGGTTCTAGTTCAAATTCATCCCAGAAAAGAAGATACTCCCAACTCCTATCCCTCTTCTACAATTCTTGAAACACTATAAGTTTGATAAGACTGTGATGGGAAAGTCTACCCTACACCTTGCTAGGTATGGCCTGGACCTGGTGTGTCATCTTTGTCAGACTTTTGTGAAGGTAGAAGGGAAGATTCAGAGGACATCTCCCTGTGAAATGATTCATGAGCTTGAAGTGGTAGAACATTACTCTGCTATATCTTCCTTCACACATTATGTATACCTAGATGGCTTTGAGCAGATGTTTCCACTTCTCTTCCAAGTAGGATCTATGGATATCCTTTTTAAAAGTGATACATTTGTTTTTGGGTTTGAGATAAGACCTGAACTCAATGTCTTTGATAGTGGTTGACTTGAACCATATTTCACCAGTCCTTGGAATTTCTGTCACTACTGCAACAATTGCTTCATCAACCTATACCTCAATTGTTCCAACTTTGGCTTTGGCTCCGTCAAAGGTCAATGAAAATGCTTCAGCCACACCTTGATGAAATCCTTGGAATTTTTCACAGAATCTGTAGCAGCCAACGTCTCTGAACATCTGGAAAATCTCAGGGTGAGATTCCAGATAAGTTATGTCACTGAGCTCCTTCCTGAGCAAATTTCCTCCCTTCTTCATCTGCAATAATGGTTGTCAATACCTGCACTACAACAAAATCAGACGTGGGGAGATACAATGGCGCTGATAGGGTATGAATTGAAGTTCGAGCGAAGGAAAATACATGGTATGGGGAAAAAAGGTTTGAATGACAACCCTTGATAAAGAATGAAAACCAATCACAGTGATGATTGTATCATTCGATCAAGACGGAAAAAACCACATGATGGATCGGAAAAAACAAATTATGTGAGCTTATGGTGATCGGATCTACTAGATTAGGGTTAAACATATATCATTAAATAATCATAACAGACAAACAATCACTTGCCCAGATCGTATTATGATTTGATTTCAGTTGATTTCGGAAGCACTTGAGATGATGATGATGTGTACCGATGGCGGCTTGAGAATCCGATGGGACATCCTGACCGTTAACTGACTCTCTTCTTTCGGCAACTTAAAATGCCTCACACATACCGTTTTAGCTACCGAAAGAGACAATTTTCGTCAGCTTGGAATACTTTGAGAAAAATGCCCTTAGGTGCCAAAAGTGAAATTTTAGAGCTTTTCTAATAAGAGTACAGACTCATCACCTATTTGAAAAGGAAAATCCAAAGCTCTTCTTGAAGACCTCTAACTCAAAAATCAGTCATCTAGTGATCCATCTTATTACCTAATGAAAATAACTTGGAAAATTTTGTGTCAAATAGACAGCAAGACCAGCAAGCCATGAACATCATTATGATACCCACCAATCATATCTAGATGATCAAGTTTCCTATCATTATAGGATACTAACAATGTCATCAAGGTATATAACAATGAATTTGTCCTTTTCATCAGCAAAATATATGTCCATAGCTCTTTGAAATGTTTCCCCTACATTCATAAGTCCAAAAGGCATCTTTGCATACATAAATGTTCCCCATTATGTAGTAAACGTCATTTTTTCCTGATCATCATGGTGCACCATAATTTGATTGTACCTAGAGAATCCATCTAACATCAACATTTTCTGAGAGCCCACCACCTTCTACAAAATATGATCCATCCTAGGCAATGGATAATTGTCCTTTAGAGATACTTTATTCAGATTCCTGAAATCCACACACAACCTTATTTCTGCACTCTTCTTTCTAATTGGTACCAGATTCGCTACCCATTTGGAAAACCTCAGGGACACTATGATATTGGATTCAAATATTTTCTTTATTTCTTTCTCTATCAAGAGTAACAGCAAAGGGTTTATTATTCTCAAATTATGTTTGAATGATTTGTGATGTTTTTTTATTGGAATAACATGTTGGATTATACTGGTATCATCAACTTTCATCTCATCATAACTCCAAGCGAAAACATCAGGGAAATCTTTCATTAATTTGACATACCTTTACTTAACTTCAGGACTGATTTTTCTAGACAGATTCACAATCTTTGGATCCTCTGGGGTCGCAATATTGCAATCTTCCACATCCCCTTCATTTACTATGATCTTTGGATTTCTTGCTACAACATTGTTATCAAAAAAAAAATCCAACAGGACCAATCCTTTCAGGATGATGTTACTCTTTAGTTGAACGACATCTCTGCCAGCAATATGGTTGTCAAAATATCCTTCTTTTGTGAAAGAAGTTGCATCTACCTCATCATCACAGTATTCATCATCAATGTTTAAATTCTCAAACTCATTTTCCATCTTCAGGAAGATTTCTATCTCTTTGTCCTTTTCGAAAACTTGTCAGTGCTTCATATTGTCTGGTACTGCTAGCATGTACTTCACCTCCACCTTGTATCCTTTTTCAGTGAAAATTGGAACTTTAAAAACTACTGCTAAAGTAGTTAAGGCATCAGCAACCTGATTTTGCTCTCTTGGAACTGTTGAGAGATTACATTCTGGAAATTTCTCAAGGAGTTATATTACCAGATTCCTATAAGCCCTCAATATGGGATGTTTTTCTTGGTAGATGCCTTTGATTTGATTTATAATTAGCTCAGAGTCTCCATGTATAGAAATTATTTTGTCACCCAGTTCTTCTAAAACTTTCAACCCCAATATTAATGCTTCATATTCGGCCATGTTATTCGTGCATTCAAACACAAGCTTATAAGAACATAATTTGGAGTCTCCCTTGGGATGATTGATCAATACGCTAACTCCATCTCCTTCTCTGCATGCAGCCCCATCGAAATTCATTTTCCATATTTGTTCCTCTGCATCATCTTGATGTTCTGAAAACTCTTATATCTTCTAGTCAAGCTTGTCTTTGTCAACATTAATGATTTATGTTTCTTCTTCTTCTGAACACAGGTCGTTGAAGAAAATAGAAGACCCTAATTCATTTTCCATTGAATATATAGGATGATTGCTAGGTTTTGATTTGTTGTTGACCATGTATTTAAGAAAAACCTCTCTGTACAGTCTTTTGTCTTGACCAAAGATGGGTATAGTAGCATATGACATGTCCATATGGAGAGTTCCTTTCAATTTTGCAACCTATGATCTGGACAACAACATGCTGAATTTTGGAGGGATATCAGTGACGACTACATCCATAATCATATTCTTTGCTAGAATTTGTGACGAAGACACCACCAAATCCTTGATCATGCCAAGGCATTTCATTTTTCTTGAGTCAAAAGAAAATAGATATTTATAAGGTCTTGTGACGTCGAGGCCCAATTGGTCCATGATCACTTTGGGCATCAGGTTGTGAGATTCTCTAGAATCTAGCATAGTAGTGTGTAGAATCATATCATGGATTTTCAAACTTACATAGAAAGGAGGAACTTCTTTGTTTTCACTACTTTCTTCTACTCTTCGACCGAATAAAATGGTTGGGTGATCATCTTGTATGTTCAGGGTGCTAGAGGTTTGTCCCATCTTAAGAATCTTGATGATCTTCTTTTTGTATTCATTATTCCTAATCAATTCATTAAATGGTACCAAAATTTTGATCGTGGCCATATCGCTTTCAAAATTAAAAGAGGATGAAGTCTTCTCTACCTCTTTGGTGAACGTTTCTTTCCTTGCCTCCAATAATTTCTTCTGGGGTTCTTCTTTCTGCTTTCCATTTTCCACAGTATCCTTAGCAGTAGAATCTTTTGTAGTAGAGTCCTTTGCAGTTGGATCCTTTGCAGCTAAATATTTCTTAGTCTGAAATGAAGAAGGTATATTATTGTGAGCTTGTTTGGAAGGATTTCCTTTTGGAGGATTTCCCTTTCGAGGATTTGGAGGTACCTTTTGATTTCGAATTTTATATTGTATTTGGAATTGCATGATGGCATTTTGCAATCTTGTCTCATAATCTTCCCTTTATACTAATATTCTTTCCTCCTCATCTTGCAAAAAGATCTCACTTGCATCCATGAACTGGTCATGTTCTTATTTGGTCAAAAATACCTCTATTTGTTTATCATCACAGCAATTCAAAATATCCATCATAATCCTCATTCACGTAATTATTTTGGAAAGGAAGCCTGATTTTTTTGTTCCCCCTGATTTCCTTGATTTGCCTGATTTGCCTGATTTTCCTGATCTGCCTGATCTACTTGGTTCCCCTGATTTCTTTGCTCTCTTTGTCTAATCTATGGAATTGTTGGTCTCCTTGTATTTTTGGGTGGACCATCACCTTGCTCTCCGGGGTTAGCCTTGTTACCCAAAGCCATTCTTTCCATCATTCTTTCCATGTTTCTCATCATTGCTTCAAACCTTTCTTTTGATGTTTGTGACGTTGAATTTTGTGCTTTATCTTGAGCTTTGTTCACGTCCCTGCCAGAGTTAAATTTAATCTTCCATGAAGCCATTAGGTTTACTTCGACTTCTATAGCATCAATCATCATATCATCTAATGTGGCAGATCTTCTTTCCCTCAATAATAAAGCAAAATCACTTTCAAAAGAATTGGCATATCTGAGCTGAGAAGCTTTAGGGGGGGCTTAACCTCAGCGGGAATAAAATTATAGAGCTTCCTAAATATAGTTGAAAATTCATGCACTGTTTCTTTAGGTGATATCTTCATGTTGTTGTACTAGTTCAAAAACTGAAGGGGATTTATCTTATCTCCCCATTTTGCAAGGAAACTGATTTCAAAGGCTTCGAAATCTACTATACTAGCCAGTGGAAGAGCTCGGAACCACTTCCTCAATTCCCATGTAAGACTTTATGTAAACAACCTCATCTTCAAAGTCCACCTCTTCCAAATATATGAAATCATTGAACCAGTATAGGTGCTTTTGAGTTGATATGTTACCTTCAGCATCAAATAGTGTGATCCTTAGGTTGTAGTCTTAATGTAGATCATGCAGTCGAGAAGGCAGTATGAGGGGGGGAAATCTGGCTTCCATGGATGTTGTGAGGGGTCGGAGTGGTTGTTGGTTTGGGGTGGGGTTCACTCTAGGCTTGGTAGACGCAGCTAAAATCAAATCTTGAAATCTCTTTTCGTCAAAGATGGTCTCACCTAAACAAGATTCAGACTTAGTTCTGAATAGGGCTTGCTCAAATTTCACATCAAACTCAAGTTCTTCAAGGCTAGTCACTTCGTCCTTGGGAGAAGACAAATATTGGTCTGGGTGCAACACTGGACTTACAGGCCTTTGTTTTCTTTTACATACAAGCTTTTCAAGGTCAGGCACAGGGATTACAACTTCTGGGTCTTGATTGCTCCTGGTGTGGATTTTCTTAGGAGCTAGGATTTTTGTCTCACATGGTGTGGTGCAACTAGTCTCTGAGTAACGAAGTCGCCAGGGTAAAAATAATCTCAGCCAAAAAGGTATTTGATCCATTGTCACCCTCAGGGATCAAATTAAATCTTTAAGTCATTTTTCCCAGGGAATATTTTTCAATTTCGTCCCTGGCAACGACGCCAAAATGTTAGCAGTCTATAAATTTTGTCTGGATGATAGACAAAAGACAGAGGTAATTGTTTCAAACTACTTTAGATCTAAAGCACTAGCATGTTCAACTCAGAGAGGGCTCTCTCATGTCACTTGATATTTCTTTGGCAGTCGGTGGCTAGATTTGGTTTGTTTTGGGGGTTTTTAATTAAAATTGTTGGCTAAGAAGGGGAGGAACACTCAGGGCTATGGAGTCAAAATTATGAAAGTGAATGAAAACAATGATCAGCTAATAGAACTCAGCAAAGGATAAAGGCTAAATGAGGTAATGAATCTGAGTTATAACTTGAATTTAATCAGAGTGGTAAGATCAAAGAGAAAACCAATAATTGCATCAGAGCATTACGGAAATGAATTATGAATTAGCTTAGAAGAAACATACACAGTTTCAATTGCTTAAGCTCAGAGCATCACAAGACGAATTATGGGCCTCTAACTCTCCAATTTAAACAGACAAAAATATAAATGGAATAAAAGATCACAGGAAATACATACAATGAAGGAAGACAAAACTCATATCACCACCATTAGAATCTTTTCATAGAGACTTCAAAAAAGCTTCTGCATATATCTTCAATTGAGCTTCATAAATTTACAATAGAGTTTGAAACAACCAATAAGGTGATCTTGCACTTCTTCCAACATTAATTCATTCAAATGTCCCAATATTTATACAATTCGATTACAATGGTTGAAACCGAAACGTTTCATCTTCTAAAACTGATTATAATAATTTCAACTGACAATCTCAGTATATACACTGATTTACAATGATTTAAAAAAATGATGTTTCAAAACTAAGGGCGCATTCCTCTGACTGCTCAGCTTCCCTTGCGACACTTGTCTTGCCTTGGTCTTCTATTGAACTTGTTGGTTTGTTGACACCTGGAGGTTACTTACTGGTTCTAGGGAAACTGCATTTCGTCTTGCCCAGTCATATGATTTCCTTCCACTATGAGTCAAAAGGAATCTCGTAATCCATAATCTCCTTTATCAAAATCTCCAAGTCAATGCATGTAGCATATGACATAGTCGGCAGCCCAATCTTCACTATTTTAAACTCATTCAAATATTCAAAGTCTATGCATAAATACTCTACCAAACTTGGTCCTTTAAGACTCTCCTCCATAGCTTCAAATTTGGAATGATCCATTCTACACTAAATGAGGAGAGAATTGTAGTCTTCTTGATTGTATAATTTACCTTTGCCATCCCAAAATGATGGGAGGCCCTTGACAAACAATTGTTCAAATGTATCCCTAAACTCCTGTAAACTATGCTTTATTTGCATAGCCTTGTTTTGAACCAATTTTAGCAAGTTGTGCTTGGCAATGATCCTCCTGGCCCATATGATCAACGTAGTTCTATCCTTTACCCCAATAGTCTGAAGATCAGACGTAGGTACAGAATTCAGCAAATCAATAGAGTTTTGGGCCCATTCCGAGGGTTTCTTGGATAATGTTCCATTAACAACAATACACCTACTTCGGGCCGTGGTAGCCATGATGTCTTTATCATATATAAAATTCAGATAAACCCTTAATTTAGCATCCTCTACAGCAATAGCATCACAGATCACATGTTTAGCTCCCTGTAACAGTTTTTTTCCTTTTAACCTCATTTTCATCTTGTTTACTCTCACTTGCAAATCTTGGTTATCCCTTTGGAGTTGAGCCATTTTCTCATCTTTTACTTTCATCTCTTGTTTCATCCTTTCTATGACTTCTTTGAGGCATTTGATCTCCCCTGTCTTTAAGCTTACCTGGGACATAGCCTGAACCAATCCATCAATGCTTAATCCAGCCTCTATATTAGTAGGTACAATGACAGTCATATCTGATGTTGCTACTTGTTCTTGTGACCAATTATCTTTCTCTTTTTCTAGCTATAACACTTTAGCTTTGTAATTTAGTGCCTATTATCTGAATGTCTCTTTTTCCTGCTCTAGAGAAGCTAGCTCTGTTGTCTGTGGATGTTCTGTAGGTGGCATCTTCAGCTTCTTCTTTCAGGCTTTGGATCATCTTCTCGTTTTCATCTATGGATGCCTTTATCCCTTGAGGGCCTTCAGATTCCAATATTTTGACCTGTTTCTGCCAAGCTTTGTTGGACGCTTTCTCTTGCTTCAATTGTCCATCTAACTTGAACGCATATGTTTTCAGTCTTGAAAATTTCAGACTCAAACTCAGGTATTATAAGTATAGCATGTCACTAACATTTCTGTGGAACTTTACTTTGTCTGGGGCACCAATATTTTCATAATGCATCTTGATCTCAGACACTTTATCATCATCTGCCACTGCAATGTTAAATGTTTTTCTTTCTACGTCCCTAACTAAGAGAAAGGAAACCCTGTGTCGGGAGATATTTTCTACCTCGAGAAACAACTCTCTTATTTCACTGTTGGCCATATTTCCTTTCACAACATATTGGTTCACTAGGTCCTCTTTGGACTAGTAGACTGCCCCAGGTGTCTTGCTAAAGATATGTTTCTTCTTGTTGAAAACTCATGTGTTGCTTTTAATTTGTGGTGTGCTTGCAGTGCATGCCTCTTCATTCTTGGTTACACTTTCCACCATCTCCATGCTCATTTTCTCTTTGGGTTCTTCTTCTTCCAAGTCCACCACTTGAGAGGATGGTGTAATTTTCATTTTCTTAAGAATATCTTACTGACTACTGGCACCCAGTGCCTCTAAACTGCTCCTCTTGTTATAAACACTCATCTTTGGGGCCTTAACAATCGATCTTGGAGAAGATTTATGTGTCTGGATCTACTGAGGGGCAGACTCTATTATTTTTATCTGATCATGCTGCAAAGTGACCTCCATATTTGTACAGGTTTCTAGATTAGCTAGTTTATCAAATCTTTCAACATGCCCGTGCTTGTAGGGGCTCTGTCTACTCATCAGCCTTCTCTTTGATATGATCTGATGTGGATCATATTTCCTCCCTTGTAACTGTGTAAACCTGAATTCATTGATTTTGGCTTGGATCTGAGGTAAACAGGGCTTGTTCTTTACTACAAAGGGCCCTATCATGAAAGGAAATTTTAAGTTAGATGCCTTCTGCGCTTTCAGAAAATGTCATGTCTCTGAAATGATCCTTTGTCTGATGAACTCTAAATAAAATATCATGGGAGTCAAAAAGACTGGTAAAAGGTAAGGTCCTTATTCATAGCCATATACCCAAATCAAAGTAGATTGTATGAACAAAATCCAATCTCCCACCTTGCTCTCTGGATGCGATTGTAAAGAGATTTTCATTTCTTCCAGAACCCTTGGAAGGTCCTTGATGAATATAAGACTGTACACCCTAGACATGATCTTATTGATGAAAATAAGCATGGTGATCCTTTTACATTCAGTCAAGATAAATTCAGTTTCTGGGAATTTGGTTTTGTTCTATTCCAGGAACATTCTCAGCAAGTGCGTGTAGTATCTGAAGTGTCTCAATGAATTAAAATTTACCAGTTGTTGATGCATATTATCAGTGATGAATCTGTCAAAACTAATACATACCGACTAACTAGACTCTAACATAAAAAAAGGCCAACATGAAACCTAGCATAACTTCCACTACAAACTTATCGTTATCCAACCCTAAAATTTGACTAAGCAGGGAACAAGCCCATTGGACCTCAATAATCGTAATGTTTACATTGATGGGTAATGAAATACTTTCAGAATGGTGTTCAGGTTTGACAATGGTTTGTAGAAGCTAGGTTTTTACTTCTGAGGGGTATTCTCTGTAGACCGTGGTCATTTTCTCTTCCTCGAAGGGCTCCACCAGTGTGGGGGAATACTTTGGTATACTGAGGGTGTGTTGAAGTGACAGACTATCTATTTTTCATAAAACTTCTAACCCTAACTTATTCAAAATGAAATTTTCTTCTTGCGAATATTGTTCTGCACACCAGCTTACGAACTTAGGGAAAGGGAAAACTACTTCTACGATGTAAGGGGTAATGGAGGCTTGGGCCGCTTCAAGGAAGGGTATCTGTTTTCCAACATTGTCAAGTAAATTCAATCTAGATATGGAAATGGGTGAGACTTTTATCTCTGTGTCAAAAACATCAGAGTCCCTGTCAATTAGAGATTCTTCTCTAGAGGTGAGGTCTTGCTCAATCACAGATAAAATGACAGGGTTAGTGGCCATGAGGAGAAATACATGTTAAGCGGTGAAGAAAGCATGAATCTGATCCAATTTTGAGCTTAAGTTTCGAATGGATGGTTTGCACCAATTTTGGAACGTTTGAATGCCTCAAAATATCATAAAATATTGCCAAGGGTCTTACTTTTATATGTGATTTTCGATATTGAGGATTTGAGAAAACAGTTTTGAATAGACCACTTTTCGCCCCAATGTGCCCCTGATGGCGCCACGCATCCAAGAAATGAAACCATGGTATTTTCCCCGGCCCACCTTTGAAAAATTATCCCTCGTGCTTCTTCAATGCCTGATATGTGTCTTGGCCATCGATCTGGGCCGCTCCAAGATCTACGGTCTGCCGAGCCTCAACAACTTTTGGTATCGGGGTTTGGAAAGAACAGTTTTAGGTAGACCACTTTTTACCCTGATGTACCTCTAAAGGTGCCACACGTCCATGAAACGAAACCACAGTGTTTTCCCTGGCCCGGCTTCGAACAATTAACTCTTGTGTTATTTCAATGCTCGATATGGTTGTTGGTCGTTGATCTATGACATTTGAGATCAGTGGTTGGTCGAGTCCCATCCCCTCCCCATCTCTACTATATTTTTCCATGTGCCACCATATGTGACCTTATTCTCCAAATTATCATGTCTCCACTGTGATGTATCTCTTCGCTAAATTTCTGAGACTTGGATCCTGTCTAAAAATTGTTATGGTGATAACAAGTTGGAAGCTCAAGAGGAATAATGCAAGTGTGTGCAAGGCATATGCAAGGAGTGCAGAAGACAGAGACAACCTAAGTCTTATACTGTGAAGGAAGCACAAGTTGAGCGCAAAGAAGACCTATTTCAAATTCCAAATCTCAGGAGAAACAACACAGGCATAGGTCAAGAAGATAATCTTGCATAAGAGAAGATCAAAGGCCAAGTCTTTGGAGAATTTGAGGAAAATCCTTCATTCAGAAGGAAAGCGCAGTAACAAAGAGGAAAAGTTATGGCAGTCGTCAGATCTATTTTTGGGAGTGATCTGGACCATTATATCTGAGTCCATACCTGAGGAGGAGTGCGCACGGAGGAGACTAGATCCTCACCATTGGATCTAGGTGCGAGGATCGACAGTCATCCGATCCAGGTAAGTCGCTCGGGGTTTAATCATTTGGACCCTTTGTATTTTGTTAATTCGGAGGTTTTCATGTTGGGAGGTAACGGGAACAAGACTCCTGAAGTCTCGAAGCTAGAAACGTATCTAGGTTGTCAGATGTGAGGCCATGTGTCAAAATATTAAGTGTGTTCCGACAATCCATGAAAAAGGAAGCATATAGACGGGAAGTTGCAAGCCTCCCAAAGTCCCGAAGGGCGGAGCTAATCATAGTCATTCATTTCAGAGGACACCCGTCAATAGATCCTTTGGTTTGAAGGCATAGTACTCCAGAGGATTGCGAAAGTGGAGCATTGGGGCAATAAGTTGTCGAAGTTCTAGAGAAGATCCTCACCATTGAAGTGAGAGGACACAGTGCATCAAATCCTAGAGTCTGAAAGGTCGACACTCTAGGAGGAAGGTAGTGTAGTAGTAGGATTTTTCAAGGCTCCCAAAGATTCAAACAATGGAGTATATATCCACCATTGATTTCAGTGGACATGTCAACAGATCTAGTACTTTAGAGGTATGACACTCCGGGGAAAATAGTGATGCAGGAGCATCTACACATCCTCAAGCGAGCCAGCGCGCACGGAGAGAGAACACACAGCTGGACAGTGCCAGCGCGCACATTTTGAAATGCTTGGAAATTGGTGCGCCGT
>JZKD02S1065427.1:165737-197057 GCA_000966675.3 Picea glauca
TGAAGGGTAAGTATCTCCTTGCCTCACACCTGCCGATTTCCCGATAGGAAAATCCCCGAGATCAAGAGCGTTGACCGTTGACATCGCGGATCGGGATTCAGAGATTTCATGTTGCGCGGGAAGTGCGCATAAGGTTCGCGAGTCCGCGAAACCCGACTTCCCGAGTTCTGAAAGGAAGGGTTCCCGAGAAGACTGTGGGAGATAGAACTCCCGAGGAGGAGTTGGAAGAGCATCGACTCTTCGGGCCGTGGAGTGAGAAGGTCCTGGTGGAGCGACCGCCTGCCGAGAGTGCGGTTGCCGTCAAATAGGGTGCATAGAGTGAGAATACTTGGAGACCCTAAGGTCGAAGCTCATTCAGGTCATCCAAAGTAGTGCACACATGGCAACAGATTGTGAAGTCCGGAGACTTAGAACTCTGGAGGAAAGAAAGGAGAAATACGCAGGGACATAGAGTCGTCGAAGCTTCAAACAGTGGAGAACATCTTAACTGTTTGTTGCAAGGGACACGTGGTGAGAGATCCAACACTATGGAAGATAGACACTCGAGGATACTTGGGGCTTGGCGTAATGGAAACTTTTGAATCCCGAAGGCCCGAAGTGTTGTAGACCATTGATCCGAGCAAGGACACGTGGCAGTAGATCCAGAGGTCTGGAGGTCCAAAGTTCTGGCACTCCAGAGAAAAATGAGTGTAGCATTGTTGAGGACTCACAAATGCTCAAATGTCGTAGTCAATCCTAGTCGTCGGTTGTAGGAGGATGCATGGTGAAATATCCAGAGATTGGGGACGTGGAACTTCGATGAATATGCATTTTTGTGTAGATAGGGAGAAAAATTATCGAAGTCCTGAAAGGCATCCTAGTCATCAATCAAGATGGGGACATGGGGTAGAAGGAGAAACCCCTTCGGTGTTTCAGTGATATGGTAGATTTGGTGGGAAGTTAGTAGTCGTCCAATCTATTTTTCAGCGATTGGCAATTCGCAAGGGTTGTGTGTGTTGGGTGCGATCAAAAGAAATCATTGAAGCCCAAAAAAGAGAGATCTGAACCGTCCATTTGGTGAGGCCTGAGAGTTGTCTATTTAACACTTGGTGTGATTCACTGATTGTGGAGGTTTGTGGAAAAATGTCGGGGGAAAATCGTCAAAGCCTGAGGCACAAAAGAGGCGTAGAGTCGTTGATCTGGGGAGTGCTAGAGTCTTATGATCTTCCTTTTTTGGCAATCAGCACTTTGCAAATGTTATGCATGTTGGATGCAGTCAGAAATCGTAGAAGCCTTAAGGGAATAGAGCAATACCATCCATCAGTTGAAGCTAGAGGACCATTGATTTGATACATGGGTGCAAGTGTTTTTTCAGCGTTCGAAACTTGGAAAAGATTGTGTGTTGGACCGTAGAAGAAATTGTTGAAGGGAGAATCCCAAATTAGCGCCTTTTGGATTGGTGCTTGGTCACAGCTCAGGATCATATGCCATTTCCGCTGGTAAAATGAGATAAGGGCTTGAAATCAAATTTCATAGGCAAAGGGGCTTAGTGTGAGCCCACGGGTTTATTGATGGACCTACACATAGAATGAAAGGACTTGTTTAAAGGATTTTGGGGGATCAGTAGGGCCCGAAGAGTTGATCCAGCTCCTAATTACAAACGATCCTAGATCGGGAGATTGAGCTTACCCCGGGTGAGGGAGGGGGTTTGCATCACTACCACATTAGGATCACTCCTCAAAGTTGCAAATATTTAGATGTTATGTTTTTTACAAGTAAATCAATTTGCATACATTTGATTTTCTTCATTGTTTTATAATTCTTATATTGACATTGATTTGTTGGCAACACCATTATCCCAGGGTGAAAAGGGGAAGGAAACATCCTTACAGTATTCCATATATTATACATAGGAAGAGCTTACTAATGAACAAATTTATTCCTTCACCAACCCAATCCAAACAATAAAGAAGATTCTGAGAAAATGAAACATGGAACTTGCTTCCTAGATTAAGATTCAGTCGTGGATAGAGGAGATAAAGGAAATAATTAAAGCCTTGATGGAAAAAATTCAACGCTATGGGCTAATAAAGATCTTTATGTATCCCATTTATTTATTTTGGATTTTAATTTTTATACTCTTACAAGTCCTTTATAAAAAACTCTTTATTTTTACAGGAGTGATTGCAGGATTTGGATCCCCATGATGTGGCTACAGAGTTCGGTGTTGTTTCCAGCACCATTTTTACACCAGCACAACATCATACCATCATGCCAATCACTCATATCGGTACACACTCTAGGTTCGATGTTGGTACTACACCGAGCCCTGATGAGCACATGCCAAAATGTGCACAGGATGATGTGGATGCAAAGCATGGATTTGCACATTTTGAAGCATGCTTTCCCAGATCTTCTTGTGTCACTAGCACGGGAACACTAACGGTTACCTTTTTGGTAAACGATGAGATCATCCATATGAAAATAGAAAGGCTTTCATGTATTTAAGATGTGCTTTATTTATTATGTACAATCTAATTGAAATTTACGTATAATGTGTGATTATTTTAAACTAATGATAATATGTTTTTGCAGGAAATGACACATTTTATAAGTGCATGAATGACTTGACCTTGGATATCTTTGGTCCCACCATATGCACAAGGTGGAATTACCAAATTTCCAAGTTAGAATATGAACTCATTAACAAGTTGGTTGGCTTGTTCGGTGAGGTCTCCTTCAGCAAATTTGGAGTCTCCTCAAAACAGGTGCATATTTAAAATATATGTATGACCAATATAGGGTTCATCTGCAAAATAACCCTAAGTATGAGCATCCTCTAATGATTCCTGAGAGGGAGTGGAAGGCCCCCAGGAATATGCAAAGGAGAAGATGCTTCCAAAAGAAGGAAAGACACCACCCGACTCAGGAAGGTATGTGACACTTCTAATAATGTAATTATGATTTTTTATCGTCATTGCGACATATAATTACATATTTGAAACTTTTCAATACATGTTCCCAGACACATCCAAAGCCACCAAGGCCGAAATAGAAAAACATGGGCAGCACAAACTTGTCTTGGGTGGTTACTCGAAACTGGTCGTACAAATTGTAAGTATAAAATTGCATCCAAATAATATATTGTTAACAATTTTAATTTAATTGCACAGAAGAATCAAAATTCATGTTCTTCTGCAAATATGCAGGGATTGGATTTCAAAGAAGCTCCAACACAGGAAGACCTCAAGTTGGATTTCAAGCATGAATTTCAAGTTATGGTTGAACACAAAAAAAGATTGGGGGAAACACAAGCTTCTGATGTTCAAACCGACACATAGGTGAATAAATCAATGAACATTATTTATAATTAATTACTTGTACATTCTATTTTTGGCCATAAAATAATGTGTTTGTTTGTTTTAAGTAGGCAACCAATGAAGAAACAAGTGTCCCCACTAGCGGAAAACAACCCAGTGATGGTAGAGTGCCACCCAATGAAGGTGGTTTGCATCTATGTACTAGATGCATTTCATGTGCTATAAAAATGTAGTATGGGTTACAATTAGAAATATTTAATTTCAAATGGTGTATTAATTATAATCTTACATGTTTCAACTCTAGAGAATCTAGAGGATGAGGCTAGACAAGAAGAGGAACATATGGCCGCATCTTAAACTAATTTTCTTGTCTCCACTACTCAAGTAGGTAAAGAACAATCTAATGATCTTTTTATTAATGAAATACTTGTAATAATAATAACAAAAAATATCAATTTAACGTCTTGAGTACACGACCATCTCGTCAATAAGACATGCAGAGGCCAGAACAACTAAAGGTGAAGAAGGAACCGATGACCTACTTTCTAAATTCATTTCAAATAGAAAGAATCGAAAAACAAATGATTGTACTTAGAAACAGCATGTACCATATTGTGAAAACATATTTTTTATGATGAAATTTATTGAGATGAAGTATTTTGTGCCTAAATGAATGAACGAATGAATTTTGTATGTTAATGGATTATTGTTATATGTTTATTTATGCACAAAACCACATATGTTTCTTTATGAATTTGGTGTTTCACTTCTATCTATGCATGAATCTTAATGTATTGATTTCAACTATTTTCTAGTAGATAGTTTGGGTATTAGGGAATTGAGAGTGATGTGGGGGGGGGAGTGGGAGTGGCCATAAGAGCTTCCACCTTCATGTGGTTGACCGTGTTCAGTACATAATAAATTAGGATTTGGATAATCTTGGATCAAACCTCCCCAATCCAACAGAGAAACAGCAAAGTCAATGTTGACTTTGTTATTGCTCTATCAAATCAAGGGAGGTTTTCTCCAAGATTAGACTACTCCAATAAATTATTCTCGAAACCAAGAGGATATAATTTAGGTATTCATGCACTCAAGTATTTTTAATTATTATTTATTAATAAAAAAAGTTGTTAAATTATTTTATTATTTTGTTGATTCATTAAGTGTTGGTTAAATTATTAGAACAACTACTAGAGGAGATATATTGGGGCAACGTTAAACAAATATCATATGTGGACAACCATCAAATATCTAGGTATTTGAGATGTTATTTCATTTCTAATTGCAATTCATTTGTATGATTAACATTATTATTTATATTATGATTTTGGTTCTTCCCACTCACGTAGATCTATCTTCCACAAGTCAATGACAAGTTGCAATTGGAGCTCATCTCCCTCTTCAACTTCTTCCACCATAAGAAATAATCGTGGTCATATATTGAATGAGTCCACTCTTCCACTCCCTTATCTTGAATACTCCACTGTAGAATCTTTTTGTTTGATCTAAACACCAAACTAGTTGCATGCATTGTGACTATTGGGCTATACACTACACTTGACTAGTTGCATGCATTGTGACTATTGGGCTATACACTACACTTGACATGGGTTTTGACAATGAGTCGAAATTCATCATAGGAGGGGTAGTAATGTAAATTGATAGAGGGACATCCTTTCTTATGAATTCCAAATGGAGTGGTAAGAAATTCTCTACTAATATAAGTTCCATATGAAGGTGAAAAAACTTGTTGATTATATCATCTTCCTCCTTCTCGCCTAAGATTGTTACCCATCCAAATTGATATCCCATATATGCCACCATTTCCTTTTCCCTTTCCAATAAAATCAATTCCTTGTGGATGTTTCTCAATTATCAACCCTCCATAGCTTGTGTCTGGTTGAATTTTCTTTGGTAACAAGCCAATAAATCACATGTCACATGGGAGTGACCTTCCCTCTCCATTTTCTAGTGAGCCTCTATCAAAACCTTCTAAATATAACTCCTCCATGGGTGTAGGTAGGGGGCATTAGTTATGTTGAATCCAAGATAGGTCTAGTAAGTGTGATTGACATCATCAATTGCATGGGTGGCTAAGGGATGTCAAGCTACATTGTGATGAGAGTTGCATATTAGCCATTGATAATGATGACTATATTGACCCTTTTTACATAAAGTGTAACACCATAACACCATGTTGATCCAGGTGGATATCGGTGGCCATCCACCTTTTCCAACTGGCTCAAAACAGTTTTCTGGCAATTTTGGTAATTTACTATTTTTAGCAGTTTTTAACTTCTGGGGCCATTTTGAGGCCCTAAACGACGTTTTTTGGGAAAATGGGGAGCAATATGAAATTTCCTTAGATATTTCCCCCAAAATGAATCTCCTCGACGATACCTTTTCAACGGGCTATCATGCACCTAAAACGAAGATCGTATGCAAAAGTTACGACCCCGGGAAGTTGATGTACTAACTTACCCAAACGGGGCCCACATGACTTTTGGCGCTTTATCTCCTAGGGTTAGGTTTTTGGAAGTCTATGGTTTTTTCCATTCCTTTTTATTGTAAAAATGCATTCATAGCCTCATTGTAATCATCTTCTGGCGAATAAGTGCAACCGTCACATCTCTTCTTAGAGATAAGTCGCCACCATTCTAGCGAGTCTTTCACTCTGTATTTTTACAGTCTTTCTACATTTATTTAATTAATAGAAATCATGTATTACTGTATATATATGTTTATGGTTGCATATATGATACATTTCTGTTATATTATTGGATATACGCGATATCTCTGTGCATTTCTTTATTATATCTCTGCTCTCATTTCGTGCCGAAAATAATCTGGATCAGTGGTATTAGAGCAGGCTGCTCTTGATTGTTTTTATCAGTGCATGTCCCTGATGAGGTCCGAGTATATAAAGTTGGGTATTGAGCTTGTCTCTCTTGAATACAATCGCTCTCGCACGCCCAAGAAACCCTCCATGGTGCAAGAAAAGAAAAATGATGGAGCGGACGATCCTATAAATTTGTTGCTTGAGCAAGCTCTCACACGACAGAGGGACGAAATGATGGAGAATTTTTCCCACATCCTTCAACGCCTGTCGATAGAAATGGGTGCATCTTCATCAAACAACTACTTTGCAAGCACCTCTCCTTTCAAGGTACAGGTTAATTTTGATATTCCCGTATTTGAAGGTCATATAGATGCGGATTCCCTAGAAAAATGGTTAAATTTGTTAGAAGGTTATTTATGTGTTCATAATTTTCCCGACAGGGAAATATCACCTTCGCACTCCTTAAATATCTCCCCCATGTCAAACATTGGTGGGAAACTTACTGGGAGCAAATTTCCACATAGGAGTCTGGATTATATGGGGTCGAGCCCCCTTGGGATTTTTTTGTGGATGTGGTAAAGGAACAGTATTACCCTGTTGACAACTATGAGGACCAGTACATGAGTTGGACCACACTATGGCAAGAGAGGGGCCAAGAAGTTCTATAATTCACCAATACCTTCCATACCTTACACACCAATTGGGTATCAAAGACTTCGAACGACATTTGGTTTTGAAATACCGTGGGGCTCTACACAGATACATCCAAACTAAAATGGATTTTATGGACTTCTCATCACTCAGTGCTGCTTATCGATATGATGTTAAAATCGAGCAGAAATTTAAGCACCAGAACAAATGGGAGTTTAGGTCTGCAAATCCGTAACAACCAAAGTATGACAAAGACGTCCCTAACAAACATTCTCCCAAAAACTAGTCCAAGCCACAGGAAAAGAAGGGTCACGGGAATACAAAGAAGGACACCGGAAAATGGTGTGATTTCCACAAAATCCCCTGGCACAACATTGATGAATGACGCTCAAAACAATCATTGGTGGTTGAGATCAAAGACAAGGAGCCAAATCCTGATTTGAAATCTAATTCTGAAAATACTGGTAAAAGACAGTTCATCGATGCAGACCCCACTATTATTGTCGCGACCGAAACAATTCAACCAGAAGAACCAACAGATCCTAAAGAGGGGGAGTGTCTTTTTCATTCACATATGTGGGTGAAGGGGACCCTGCTACATTTTATTGTTGATAGTGGAAGCCAGAAGAACCTCATCTCAATAGAGGTCATCAAATAGTTGGGATTGTTGACAACACCACACCCGCAGCCATACAGCATCAGGTGGCTTCGTTGAGGACGAGATCTTCGTGTCATCCAACAATGTCGATTTTCATACGAAATCCGTCCCTTCAAGGATGCGGTATTATGTGATGTTTCCCCACTGGATGTCTGTGATGTTCTCTTGGGCCAACCATATATGTGGAAGCGTCATGATGTTTATGAGTCTCGACCCCACAATGTCATTGTTTCTCTGGGGGGTCATCTCCACATAATACCAAAGGTAGTTTCGACTACTGTTCCACCTAAATAGTTCTGCAAGGTAGTATCTTATACTACAAAATTCAGCTTCTTCACAATCTGTTCAAAAGGTGAACATAAGGATAATGAAACCACTACAGCCTCGTCCCAAGCACCTTCTATCCAACAGAAGTAGGTCAACAAGATTGTAGCAAAGTGTAAAGATTCCTTCTGCACAAAAGAATCTCATGTATTCAGACTGGTTAAAAAGGTCCAACCTTTCTAGCCACAGGCTTTTGATAGCCTTCCACAAACCGAGCAACACAACGTCTCCAGCAAGGCAAGCAGCTCACCAAAATTCAGATTCAGCAAACACTTTTTCCTCTCACCCGGGCACTCAATGGAATGAATACCATTACTTCCTAAGGAGGGAGGATTGATCCAGGTGGATATCAGTGTCCACCCACCTTTTCCAACTCGCTCAAACAGTTTTTTGGCAATTTTGGTAATTTACTATTTTTAGTAGTTTTTAACTTCCGGGGCCATTTTGAGGCCCTAAACGACATTTTTGGGAAAACGGGGAGCAATATGGAGGTTTCTTGGATATTTTCCCCAAAATGAATCTGCTCGACGATACCTTTTCAACAGGCTATCATGCGCCTAAAATGGAGATCGTATGCAAAAGTTATGACCCCGGGAAGTTGATGTACTAACTTACCCAAACGGGGCCCACGTAACTTTTGGCGCTTCATCTCCTAGGGTTAGGATTTTGGATGTCTAGGGTTTTTGGCATTCCTGTTTATTGTAAAAAGGCCTTGAGAGCCTCATTGTAGTCATCTTCTGGCGAATGAGCGCATTCGTCACATCTCTTCTCAGAGATAAGCCGCCACCATTATAGTGAGTCTTTCACTCTATATTTTTACAGTCTCTGTACATTTATTTCATTAATAGAAATCATGTATTATTGTATCTATGTGTTTATGGTTGCATATCTGATACATTTTTGTTATATTATTGGATATCTATGTGCATTTCTTTATTATATCTCCGCTCTCATTTCGTGCTGAAAATAATATGGATCACATGTTCAATAGTTAATTACTATATACACTTGTTAAGGGAGGAGGGTGTGATAGGCTAGTCTCACTATTGGGTCATAATCAATTCCATGAAAAATAAGCATAACCCTTTTCCTATTGGATTACTAAGATGGGGGGTGAATTTGTAATGAGCAATTGTAGTACTTTTAACCACAGTTTATTCTCCAATAATATTCAGTAGTTTATCATTACCATTCAATATATCATCAGCGATATAATCATAAACAAAATCACATCACAATAGATACACGGTACAAATGGAAGGAGGCTCCAACCCCCTGTTCTCATGCTCCGACCTAAAGGAAGCTACAACTCCCTGAATTCTCTGGCTTCAACCAGAAGGAGGATACAACCCCCTGAGTTCTCTGGCTCCAACCAGAAGGTGGCTACAACCACCTGTCCTTGTCCCATCCAACCTCCCTATAATATAAATGTAGACCAAATGTCGCTATCACAAACTCTGCCATTGTAACTTACACTATCATTGCCACTGTCAATGTCACTTTGTCTCTATCATTGTCTCTATCACTGTCACATCAACCTATATATGTTCATCAACCAACTAAACTAGTACCATACCATGCATCAAGTGTATTCCAACATACATACTATCTCATACATCAATCATGAACCAAAAGATACATCAAAAATGAATAGTGAATCATGAACTAGAGCATCAACCATGTACAACATGTTCCATATACAATATCATCAACCATATGCAGATATGTACCATATCATCAATGAAGTATTATCTCAAGGAGACAATGCATTCCCCTCATGCACATGCCACCATACAACATGAATGTGACTCAATCATATACAATCAACTCAAAGATAATAACCATGTCATGTGTGAACTATATATAAGAGTGATCCTCACTCTACCAAGCAACCAATATATACCATATCTGAATACCAAACCAACCATACCAAGTATGCCTCAAGCATACACCATATCATGACAAGAAGTAACCATCAAAACAAGTATACAACCATACCAATACCTCTGTAGCTGACCTGAACCTCTAAGATATTAGCTTGTAAACTTCATACTTTAGGGACTTGGTACCAACATCTACTCAAACCTTCATTAGCTTTTCACATATACAGGACCTTCTCTTCTACAACCCGCGGATATATGTGATTTCCTTCACTGCAGCCTGGGTACATCTGCGCCCTTCTAACCTACAACCCGCAAATACCTTAGAAACTAGGGATTGTTACAACCCCGAGACTTTCTCCTTCGAACTTCCTTTGCTACCTCAGAAAAATGTCATCACAACCTTAGCAAAAGATCACTAGTTCACAAGATATATAATCAATGAATGAGTGTGTGAGTGTTTTTTTGAATGACTCCTTGAGGTGTTTATATACTTGTGCTAGATAACTCCTCTACTTAATTTAGGGATTCTAGGGTTTTCTTGTTATAAAAACTTTACCCCTTTGACCAAGGCTTATAACAAACTAGGGGCTTCTTGTCCACTCTTATGGTCTTCCAACTTTATAAGGCTATATCTCCCTAACCGTGAGAAACCACGTGGCATTCCACATATCAACGAAAACAGAACGACAAGAACTATCCATCTATGAGGGTATTTCATGCACTCACATTGTCCTTTATATCCATATTATTCATTCAACTTTGGGTACCAAAACCACACCGATGGGGATACTAGAATTCTTCATGGGTTTACATCAATATCTAAGATCACTCTCCAATGGTTGACATCAATGACAACCAACTGTCCAACATTTCCTTTGTGTCTCCAATTAATTACTACCCTCCCAAAAGTTGTACCATGATTTCATTACATCCACACCTCCAAAAGGCCATATGTCCCTTTCATTCAATCCATCATTGTCTTATCACTATTTCTTTGTCACCCATTCACTCTCAATGATGGAGAGAGTGAATGGGAGATAGAGAAATAGTCACAATACAATGATGGATTCAATTAAATGGGCATATGACTGTTTGGAGGTGTGGAGGTAGTGAAAGCATGGTACAACTTTTGGTGAAATCATGGTACAAAGTTCTGGATCCAACTCCAAATCACATATTTTGAGGAGGTACCAATTTTTAAATTTAATTATGGTTTGTTAGTAATTTTCAACATGAAGTATATTTGTTTGAGAACAACACTTTAGATCGAGCCTTCCTCTATAATATTTCCATAGAAATAAAAATTAATATATGCCACCGTCCTCTTTTTTCTCACACTCCACCTTAACATATGTTGGGGTTTTTTTAGATGTCTTTTAAAGGCAGCTACTTTACCACATTAATGTCAAACTAGGGATCACACAAACTTATAGACTATCATGCAAAGTATATGCAACACTCAAATCTCAATCTAACTACAGGTAATAAACAAGCATAACATAGAGAAATACCATACTTGTTCTCGGATATAATCCTAGTTTTCCTCACAAGGATGAACTTAAGACAATGATCGTAGACCAGTTATGAGAGATTTGTGATTTATTCATACACAAATATTAAATAGATAGAGAACTTGGTCAATGAAGGAGAACTGATTTTTCCAATAACAAGCAGAATACAATATTCAAATTTCTATCAACCATGAACTCATTGAAAACCAAACCATAATGTAAAGATCAAATCACAAATACATAAACACTTTGCACTAGATATGAAAGAATTAACTAACTAAGAATTATGCTAACCTAATTGTGGAAAATAACTACAGTATCTGGTTTCAGGAGGGGGCCCTACCTGCTTCCACCATACATTGGCAACAATTTACAGAAGAAAAGATTTAATCAACACAACAAGATATACACCATAACTGAAAGAGCAAACTTGAAATCTTATTTAATTAAATTATTTCACAAAACATACAAGAGAAATAATATTCTTCATAAAATGGTTAACCACGCCCTTCAAAACGAGGAGGGTTTTATACAAAAAATATGAAAAGTATATGGAATCGATCAAATTGATTCCATGTTCTACTTCTAGCTTCTAACTACAATCTGGTGAAAAAATCTAGCATTGTGCTAAAAGATAGCATGTCCATCAAACTGTCTTCCCCAAATCATGATTCATGATCTGCAACAAATGGATTCATATCAGATGTCGATATGAATACATAATTCTTGTTCTCGTTCACATATGATATGTTGTCTTGCGCACTTGTTTCAATCAAAATACAATTCTCTTTTGATCTATACTAGATCTACAACATCTACAGTTGCTTTCAAATCGCACCTTGTTTGACCATTTCAGATCATCATCATTCACAGTTGCTTCCAAATTACACCATGTTGACCATTTCTGCAAATAAACGTGTACACAAGTAACCACACAATATATGCTATCACTTAATTCACGTGATATACAAAAGTAATAATCAAGACTTTACTTATGAAAAGTTACATGTTTTCACCAAAAATATCATTTCCCTCATGGACTATGATGGCAAAAGATAGTCAAAAAGGATTATGAATAGGAATAGGAAATAGAAAAATGGAGTCTCAGCATCACCCCCCCTGTTATCACATGATAATTTGTATTAACTTTTCCAAAGCCTCTTGTCCTTGTGTTATCTTTCCACTCATATTTTAAAACTTTTTCACCATCTTCGTCAAGTTCCCATCACTTAAATCCTTCACTTGAATAATCATCCAAAATAGTCATGTCCTCCATTAGTCAAAATTGGCAAATATCCCAAACCTATATCTAGCCTTAATTCTTATCTAAATTCATTGGTCCCATCACTTCATTCACTTTTACCCTTATTATCATATTCCCGTTGAAAATTTAAAATATTCCTTTCTTTTTATTAATCTTAAGCTCCCTTATCTTATCCACAAAGTCATGTGATAAGCTTCATATGCCCAAAGTCCTTAGAAAAATGGAAAAGGTTTATAATTATGTTGACGAGCGTAAAGTGACACACCGTCAACTGGAAGGTCAAATCCAGACCGAGGTTGTCTAAATAACCCAAGTCGTTTGGAATGAAATGACCCGATGAGATTAATGACTCCATTGGCCAACTAAAGTCCTAAATATAATAAAATAAATGAAACTAATCTAAAAAGATATGATACTAAGAATATAAGTTTAATAATTACAAGTGTTCAAATAGAAACATGAATATGTGCATATGATTATAAACAGTCTATGTACAGCTTGCAATATTTACTTGATATCTTGCAAAATGAATGTTCTTAAAAGTGTTTATAAAAGAGATAAATAAAGCACATACATTTTTTGTTTTCTTTTGAATATTTAAAGATCTAAAACTAATGAATACGAAGAAAATATAATTGAAATAAGAATACATAAATAGTCAAAAGCTAATTCATGTTATCCTTATTTCCTTAATAAATAATTTAACTAAATAATCAGCAAACTAACCTGTAACTAATCGATTAAACTCAGTTTATCTTCCTGTGTGATTTGAGCTCCTAATTGTCCTACATGTGAGGGAAACCTGTGACAGAATAGTACTACTATTTCCAGAATAAATTCAAAGAAAATGTTTGGTGTATCGGAGTGAGAATATGACAGCAGAATGATAATTGTAAAAATCTTATGATCTCATGATAATCAAGAACTTAGAATGAAGAGAAACTCAATTCAAAGTATTAATATAATCCATCATTCAATATCTAGAATAAATCGATAATAATCAAATGGCAGATTGATCATAGATGTAAAATGGAATAACAAATTATAAACAGCATCTAAATACTTAATAATATGAAACACCATATGATAACTAGACTAAAGTTGCATCAAACATAATAATATTTCATAAGATCGAGGCAATGAAAGAACATAATGGAATAAGCATCACACATGTCTAAAGACAATGGTGAATAGCTTCTCCATTTCGGTTCTCAAAATCACATGTCCATAGTGTATCCCAGCCAAAGTTATCTTCACTACTAACAGTGATCACTATTTAAACTAGTTTTGGATTAACAAACTCTTATCATGCAAGATAGAGTGCAATCCCCAAAAAATAGATTGTTTTACAAAAATAGCACAACATGAAACCATTCATGTAGGAGTTGGTTTATCAAAATTTATTACAAAGTTTTATCAAAATAAAATAAAGAAACTATTGAACAATATAGAGTATGATCCAAGATGGTTTCTCCATGTAAATAGCACCATAATTATCATTTTCCTGTAGATAACAAAAATGAAATTGATATTCAGAAAATAATGCTAACTAATATTCAAAAATAGACTGGCTACATAATCGTGAGATTTTGTAGCTAGTCTTGTATTAAAAAAGAAAATCAAAACTAAATCTTCCTATTTTGACTTTCATAACAGAATAAATGAAATAAAATCAAAAAAGACTTTTGCCATTTAGAAATTAGATAGTGAAGGGTCAGACAGTTCTGAATTAATGATGGCATTGAAGTTGGTTGCATTTTTTATAATTATATTATTGCATCTTTTGGGTCTTTTATTTTCTCGTTCTGCGCATTCTTTCAATTCTTGGTTTTCTCGTTCAAGTAGAGAATTGTAAGTAGCCAGATGTTTTAATTGTGCCTGTAACAATGTCATGTCCCTGTAATAGCGTTCTACCCAATCCAAACAACTGTCACAATGCATTGGTGCTATATCAGTCTGAGGTAGAATGTATTCATCAACGGGTGTTTCATGCTTCCCTGTGGCTTGTTTCAAGTCATGGATAATGCCAACGAAGCCCTCTTGGCCTTTTAGAAACGAGGGTAGTCTAGAGAGAAATTCATATTGCTCAGCTTGACCAATAGTTTTGTTCCCGAGACATTGGTTATTTGGATCTTCTAGTGCAAGGAAATTGTTGATCTCATCGTTTGAGCAGTGATAATTGACCTCGATCATAGATATCGAGCTCAAATGATCATGTTTTTGATTTCACAAACTCCTAGATATCAATTGGCCAAATCTCTTGTTCATAAAAATCAAATATGAGCTTTCTTGTTTCTTACTCTTACAAATTTTCTTGACAGTAGGTTTGCCACTAAGGCCCTAATTCAGTTCAATAGTAGGGGTAGGAGAAATCCTTTCTTTCAACACATCCACTACCTATTCCAATGATTTTCTGGGTGAAAAAATACATCGTGGTTTCTTACCCAGGGGGGTTTGCAAAGCAACAAAAATAGGTTATTAATTTCACAATCATTAGGTGAATCGAAACCTTGACTCTCAGTCACGGGATTATCAGAATTGGGGTTCACAGTTGAAGGTGAGTTTATTGTGCTCTCAGGTTGGGCAAAACCGTTTTGACTCAAGAAGCTTTCCCAAGTGTCCCCAATTTGAGACAGGTGTGATGGCAGCATGATTCTTATAAGCCCGTGATGAAATATTCTTGACAGGGGGTTCAAGCTCTATTTATTATAGCGATTTGACATCTTATGTAGGCTCATTAACAAGTAGAATGGCATGTTCAGCTTAAACCCTAGAAACAACATTAACAGTCATATGTGGTATAAAAATACCAAAGCATACCTGCCCTCGCATGTTATAAATTGTTTCAGAATCAAAATAAGGTCGTGTCATCGAGGTTTTAGGAGGGTAATAGGAATACCTTTAGGGCAGCAGGTAGATTTGTGAGAGACCATGAACAGGCTCCATGGAACATCTTCCAGTTTAGAATTTTTGAACCACTTTTCGCCTTCCTGTGGGAGTCCTGTTGCCCGGGCTATAAATTCCTCTGTGACCTACAATTGCACATCCCCAACTTTGGCTATGAACCCATCAAATGTTTGAGCAAAGGCCTGTGCGACCATCAGGTTATATCCTTCGAATTTTCAGATGAAGGTATTCCAACCATGAGCCTGCAAATCATCTATGGCATCGTCGTGGGAAAGAAGGGTCTGACAGCCATTAGGTTCAATTCGAACCACAAGGGCCATGGTCATTGTCGCATAGACACAGTAGACAACACGAACAGGAGGTTTTGGAATTCCAATAAACAAGTAGCAAGGAGAGGTCTGTGAAAACCAAAATGGCCCAACACCTGCGAAAATGGGAGATTGTCAAGTTTGATAACTTGAGTTTGGAGAGACAGACAACCAGAGGACGCGTAGACCTATGAGCCATTACACTTAATGAATATCAAACCCTCAACTACTATCAAATTCCAATTCAAACAATGAATGGGGGTCATTAAATGTACAAGACAACAAGGTGAGGTGTAGTTGCGGGTACATCAGACCTATACCAAGTGACATGAAGGTGATATGATTGATAGAGGGAAGAGCATGTACCAACTATTAATCCAAGATTGCAGCATGATTATGGATGAATAATCAAACCATACAATTAACCATAGAAAATCTCATAATACATAAAAAAAAAAAATGTGACAGTCAATTAATCAATGAGCTTATAAAACTTCAATTTAGTAACATATAGGTTCCCTCAAAGTGTAATCTCTTAGGTAAAATAATAGAAGAAAAATACAGACTACAGAATGATTTCCCAAGCCAAGATTTTGTTTAAATTTCATGATTGTAGTCATGAAATTTAAACAAAACAAACAAAAAACTCATAAAATAAGTTAGCCCAATAGATTGCCTCGAAGCCAAAGACAGAAACATTTATAAATGTAAGGACGTGGCAGCGACAGAAAGATTTTATCTCTTTGTGATGATTTTTAATTATGATGAAATCTGACAGAATTGGTGGCTGCCAACAATGGTGACACACTGGGCGAAGCAGTTATCTCAGCATCACCATAAAATTTATGTCAGGGGCACAAATGAAATAAATTTTTAGAAACAGTGAACGATGGATCAAGCGTTCCAATCATAACTCAGTAAATAATGCATTCATAGCATTGGATTCATTTTTGTCCAAATATTGTAATTTTGTATCTTGTTTAGATCATAGGTGTAGCGATGTTTATACAGATGATTTGATACCATTTTCAGGGCCACTGCTGCCAGCAAGAATCCATAGCCTCGATAGAAATGCCATTAACCCACTCGAGTACTTCTATCTTGTCCAAGAGTTGTCCATTCATGATAAAAACATCTTCACACTTGATCAAATTAAAATACATACCTAAGAATCTTCTTGAACTTGGCATTGCTTCGCTATCAGCAGGCCTATTTAGTACATCGACGAAGTTGCCTTGGTATCATGTGTGCATTTACCCACTGCCAGTAGGCCTGTTCAGTGTCCCGGCAGGTTTACATACAATTCCCACACATTACAGTGCTTCCAACTCTCTAAAATTTGTTTATAATTTTGCATAAACTTAATGATATTCAAGAGAGCAGGGTGATACTGAAGATCTCATAATCTGATAATGGAAAACAATTGATCATTTAAGAATCATTTTTCTATTCTAATGACCTTCATCATGATTTGGACACTTAGATTTATGTTAAGAAACCATCTCAAGGATGGGAAAGCACATTTGAGTTGTCTTCATTAAAACAGGGACAGTGTTAGAAGTTTGTTAAGGATAATCATGTCTTCCTGTAATTTTAATGAGAAACCATAAACACTGATTGAACAAAGACTTTCTTATGTTGATCTAAGTTTAGCATTTACTGTTCAGGTGCTTGAAAATTTATCAATTGTTTCTAATGAATAAGAATTTGGATTCCCTTCAATAAATGAATGGTGATTTAGACATGATCATTTTTAGAAAACAAATCAAAATCAAGCAAAATGAAAAGAACCAAAATCAAAAAACAGAAAACAAAATTAAAAAATATTTACAAGAGGGTGGAGAAGAAATCATCAAGCAAAATACCTCTTGAGAGCCTGGCCATTCACTGAGAAAGTGTCTGGTTGTCCCTCTAAATTATGTATATGAAAATAACTAGGACCCAATTTTTCAAAAATTGCAAATGGTCCCAACCACAGGCTTTGAAATTTGGTAGTTTCCCCCTTTCCCTCGTGGGCTTTGTCCCACTTGAGAACCAAATATCCAACATCAAAATTCTTATCAGAAGATGAATTTGAATTAAACCATCTTTTCACAATTTTTTGGTGTTGATCCAATTTCTCTTTAGCTTGTGTTATCACCTCTTCTAGTTTTAATAAAGCATTTATCCAGTTTTCTAGAGATGGAAACTCTTCTTCTTGAACTTTCTGTGATAATTGCATAGAAGGAAGTAAAACATGTGGGGGGAGGATGGCATCTCTTCCATAAATGAGGAAGAAAGGAGAATTACCAACAGAATCTTTTGGAGTTACCCTATCAGGCCAAAGTGCATTATACGGTGCATTGTGCCAATTCTTGTGGTCTTCTGAAACTGTCCTTTTGATAATCTTCATTAAATTCTTATTTGTCGATTCTGCTAGGCCATTCCCTTGAGGGTAGTATCTTGCAAAATACTTCAGTTTAATCCCATTTTAGAGAGAGAAAATAGTCATATCAAGGGACGAAAAATAAGAAGTGTTATAAAAAACCAAGCATTTGAGAATTCTGAATCGATTAATGATGTGGGAGTTCAGAAAAGACACTACCTGATTGGTGTTGACCACTTTTAAAGGTACAGCTTCAGACCATCTTGTAAAATATTTCGTTGTTGTCATGATGTACTTGTGTTGTTGTGAAGAAGGGGGATTGATTGGTCCTATAATGTCTAAGACCCATTGCTAAAAAGGTGCATCTACAATGACAGGTTGCAAAGGAAAAGATGCCTTTTTCACCCGTCTTGAAGCCTTTTGACAGATTAGACACTTTTGGGACTGCGTATGGAAATCTTTAAACAGGGTATGCCAATAGTATACATCCCTTAGCACTTTGTGGGCAGTGGTATCTCCACCAAAATTACTATCAGCATCACCGGCATGAAGTTCAAACAACACTTTTTCGGACTCCTCCTTTTCTAAACAACGTAGAAAAACACCATCAAAGTTCTTTCGAAATAATATATCATTGATTAACTAGAAAGATGCAGATTTAAGCCTAAGTGCTCTTCTGCTTTTGGGATCAAGATTGCGGGGATCATATCCATGCGTTAAATAAAATCTAATGTTCTCATACCAAGAATTGGGTGTATCTTGTGCACAGCTGATCTATTTTTCGTTATGTTGATTTATAGTTGATGTGTTTATTTGACTTTCTTCAACTGAATCAGCCACTAGTTTACACAGGCCTTGACCTCTAACAATTTGTGCAAGAGTTATTTCAAGGTCATATTTCTATAGTGATGTCATCCAATTTTCCCTTTTCTCACCCAACTCTTTTTGTACTAACAAGTTTCTAACTAAGGGGTAAGGAACAACAACTTTGGTTTTGGATTTCAATAGGTAAGACCGGAAGTGTTTCACTGCTTCAAAACCGCATATTCTTGCTAATCTAATGTTGGGTAATTAAGTTCTGCTCCTTTAAAAGCGGAGCTCGTGAAAGAAAATGGGTATTTCATTGCTTTCAATGTTTTCATGTGTAAGCACAGCAGCATAAGATCTATCAGATGCAAAAGTGTAAAGAGTGAAATCCTGACAAAAATTGAGACTCATCAGGGAAGGGGATTCTATTATTGATTTTCTAATTGAATCAAAAGCCTAACTTTCTTGAGGTCCCCATTGGTATAAAATATCCTTTTTAATTAGATTTTTTAACGGTCTAACCATTTTTTAGAAACTCGGGACAAATCTTCTGACAAAATTAATCTTACCCAAAAAGGATTGCATGTCCTTTTTGGAAGAAAGAGGCGGAAGTTTAGCAATGGCTTGAGTTCTTTTGGGATCAATAATCATTCCATCCTTAGATACTATGAACCCAAGCAGTTTTCCCTGCTCTACTAGAAAGACCGATATCTTAAGATTGAGTGATATGTCGAACTTGCGGCATCGTTCCAACACATCCCTAAGGTGAGACAAGTGATCTTTCTTGTTTTTAGAAAAGACAGTGACATCATCAATATAGACCACAATTGACTGGTTAATGAGGCCACGGAAAGAGATATCCATTTCTCTCTGGAAAGTGGCACTGGAATTTATTATTCCAAAAGGCATTTTCCTATAGGCATAAGTGCCCCATGGGGTATGAAAGGTGGTTTTAAGCTGGTCTGAAGGAGACATAAGGACCTGGTTGTATCCCAAAAATCCATCTAACAAAGATAGCCTTTTGAAACTAGACACCTATTGTGGAATTTGTTCCATTGGAGGAACATGGTAGTTGTCTTTATCAGACGCTCGGTTTAGGTTACGAAAATTGACGCAAAGTAGAATTTCACCACTTTTCTTCCTTATAGGGACTAAATTAGACACCCATTGAGTGTGCCTAACTGGGAAAATTGTCTTTTCAGTTAGTAATTTGTTTAGTTCCTTTTTAACATTAGGTTCCAATTTAGGATGCATTTTCCTCAAATTCTATTGAAAAGGACGAGTCTGAGGTTTCATAGGGATTACATGTTGTATGATGTTTGGATCGAAAGTTTTCAAGTCATCGTACGTCCAAGAAAATACATCTTTAAATTATTTAAATAGTCTTATGAAAGCGGATCTTTCTTGCTTGGAACATCCCTTTCCCATATTAATATTTTGAGGATTATCTCTTGTTCCTAAATTAACAGTTTCATAGATCAAAGAGGAACTATTAGTTTTGAAATTGACTACCCCTCTAAACTTGGCATGCAAGTCATAAAATTCCTCTAATCTCACAACAGATCTAGGGATAGAGTTTACCAGCTCGGATGTTGATTCAGGAGATCGAGGATCAGATACTACCATGAAGTCTCGAAGATTCTTATCATGAGTGCCTTCATCAATGAATGCATCCTGGAAGGTGTCTTCCATATGCAGAAATTTGATTATCTATTGGTCATCATCAAATACTCTCCAATTTATGATGTTTTCCGGAATCGATGGCCTAAACAACAATTCAATCAAAAACGCATAAGGATAAAGACCTTCAGCAGGCAACAATTTAGAAGAAACATTGGCTAGCAGATCAACTTCTGAATTAATCATCCTAGGAATAGAATTTATATTAAATGCTAAAAATTTATGCATTAAAATCCATACCTCAATTTGGTAACTCTTCAGATGTAGAGATAAACAGTGTATTGCATTCCTTACATGTTTAACTACTATTTTTGAATCACCGAATACTATCAAATTTTTCACGTCCATGTCTAGTGCTTTCCTAAGTCCTTGCAGAAGAGCTTCGTACTTGGCTGTGTTGTTAATGCATTCAAACTCTAATCGACAAGAAATAAAAGTTTTATTACCTATAGGGTCGATGAGTACACAGCCAGTACCTACTCCTTCTTGGGATTTAGATCCAATTAAATATAAGGACTAGATCTGTGCATCATTAGCAGTACTTGGTGTATTTGGTGAAGTTGATACCTAAGTGCAAACTATTACTTCAGATTGTTGTTCTGGATCTGTGATAGGAGAAATTTCAGTCATGAAGTTACCAAAAAAGGTATGCATCCCTTGCACTTCAATTGAATTAGCAGTGGTAACGAAAGGCTCGCTTGGATCATTCAAATATATCATGGTATGCTTAAGGTAACATTCTTTTTTCACTTTAATCTTGTTGAGATGTCCACTTTCAGACAACCACAAATGAGACTAGTCGGTGGCAAAATAAACGTGTAGTTGTTCCGACCAATCTATGCTTGAAAACAAACCATAAACTTCAGGAATATCAACAACAATAATATCAATTATTTGATGAACTTTAGGATTGGATGATCATATAATCATCGTGTTCTTAAGCTTACGGATTAATTTAACATTCATTCGATCCAGCTGAATGATTTTAAGATCAGAAGGTTTTACTTATGCATTAATTTTCTGGCATATAGACAAAGACATCACATTTGATGATGCACCGGAGTTGACCATACAATTATGTACATTCCTATTAAAAATTTCAAAGGTTAATAAAAAAGAGGGGACACTTTTCCGTACGGAAACAGCGAAATTCTGCTGATCTTTTATTGTTGTCCCTGAAACAGTTTTATTTACATTTGCTACAGTTTTTTCTGCTAAGTCCCTTTTGTCTTGATGTTCATATGTCTTTTTAGTTGGGACATTTTTAGCTGCGTTTGAGTCAATTTCTGCTGATTTTCTGCTGCTAACCTCATTCTTTTTACTGTTTTCAATGATGCTTTGAAGCATTTTCTACAAAATAAGAGGAAATTTCATCAGTTCAAAAACAGAAATGTTTGCCCTTAGTTTTTTCAGATCTTCAATTAAATCGTACTCTAAAAATAGGGTAGCTAGACTTTTTCTAGTTTCAGTTTGCTTTGTTTGTTTTGGAAACACATGTTTATTCGTTTCAAGTGTGGGTTTGTTTTGTGTTTTGCTTCTAGTGTCGTAGGGGTGAACAGTTTCAAAATTTTCTTGAAAAATATTGTCTGACAAGTGCCCAAAAATTGGAGGAGATGATTCCTCCTCTTCTGGTACCTCTTATTCAACTGTATCATCAGAATTTTTAGGAGGACCGGAAACAGAATTGGCATGCACTTCTAATATTGTTTGCAAAGCATACTGTAAACTTTCGAAATTTAGACCTTCTATGGTCGGTTTTGGCCAGTTTGGAGGGAAAGGATTTCTAAAAGGAGGTTTGAAACTTCCTTTTCTTATGGATGCCTCCTCATATGATATCTTCAAGTCAACAACCTGATTGGACAGTTTCTGGAAATATTTCTGCAAGCTCTCCAAGTCTAAAGTTTCTTGTTGATTTTTTGTTTGAGGAGGCCTAGTGAGAATTTCTATTTTCTTCTTAGAAGATGAAGTCGTTTCATCTTCACCACTAAGATTATCTTTTAAGCTCAATATATATTTCTCAATTTGGCTTGCCTCCTCAAAGGATTCTAACAATATGTTCTTCTTGGACCTTTTAACCCATATGGCTATGTTATTGTGCAAGGCCTTAGCATAATATGCAACAATTAAACTTGTTGCGAGCATCGAATCTCCAGGGATTTTGCTCTTTAACGTCAGAAACCTTTGGTTAAAGTCCTTCACTTTTTCTTTAGGGTTCATTTTTAAGCTAGAGAGTTCCATAACCAAGACTTTTGAAGATTTATCATCTCCAAATTTTTCTATAAAACAAGTTTCTAACTTGTCCCAAGAGACGATGGTCTGGGATTGTTGAGTCAAATACCATGTGGAGGCATTTCCCTCAAAAGTATAAGGAAATAATTTGCATACTACATCCTCGTGTTCAACATTCTGGAGTCTAATGGCCAACATAAATTTCTTGACGTGATCCTCATCGGATTGCTTGGAATATAGATCAAATTTGGGCATCCATTTCTCTAGATGTTTAGGTAGTGGGTGTTTGGGTCCGAGTACAGCCACAGCATATTGATTGAGCCAAGATCTCAAAAGATTATTTTGGTTTTCCATGGGAGTGGGTGGAGTTGAAGGTTGAGATGGTTCTGATGAAGAACTGCCTTCGTCCGAGGATTCACCTCCCAAAGAAGGTGGAGAAGAACCGGGTGGAGACGGTGGAATACCAGATCCTCTGGCACCAAGGATAAGGGCTTCAGCAGGATTGGTGATATTTCCAGTCCCTATTGTGTTTCTAGGCAGACCAGTGCTTTGAAGTTGTTCTTGAATATTTGTAAAGTCAAGGGATATATTGAGTTGTCTATCAGGTTGTCTAATACGAGATAAAGCACTTTGAGTTCTTATAAGTCAATAGCAGATAATTTCTTGGACGTCAATCCCTTGAGGGAGTGGTGTCACTGGTTCGATAAGAATATCAGGTTTATCATTTGAGGTAGTTGTTATTTCAAGTGTAATGTTTGCGTCAGAGTGACTACGCGTTACGACAAGAGAACGGTTGTTTGGAGGAGTCTTGCAACCTCCACGTGCCATCAATTAAATTCAGGCCCTCCTTCTAGCACCATTTGTTGACGGGCGTAAAGTGACACACCATCAACTGGAAGGTCAAATCCAAACCGTGGTTGTCTAAATAACCCAAGAAGTTTCGAATGAAATGACCCGACGGGTTTAATGGCTCTGTTCGCCAACTAAAGTCCTAAAAATAACAAAAGAAATGAAACTAATCTAAAAAGATATGATGCTAAGAATATAAGTTTAATAATTACAAGTGTTCAAATAGAAACATGAATATGTGCATATGATTATAAACAGTCTGTGTACAGCTTGCAAGATTTACTTGATATCTTGCAAAATGTATGTTCTTAAAAGTGTTTATAAAAGAGATAAAGAAAGCACATACATTTTTCATGTTTTCTTTTGAATATTTGAAGATCTAAAACTAATGAATACTAACCAAATATAATTGAAATAAGAATACATAAACGGTCAAAAGCTAATTCATGTTATTCTTATTTCATTAATAAATAATTTAACTAAATAATCAGCAAACTAACCTGTAACTAATCGATTAAACTCGGTTTATCTTCCTATGTGATTCGAGCTCCTAATTGTCCTGCATGTGATGGAAACCTGTGACAGAATAGTACTACTATTTCTAAAATAAATTCAAAGAAAATGTTTGATGTATCGGAGTGAGAATATGACAACAGAATGATAATTGTAAAAATCTTATGATCTTATGATAATCAATAACTTGGAATGAAGAGAAACTCAATTCAAAGTATTAATATAATCCATCATTCAATATCTATAATAAATCGATAATAATCAAATGGAAGATTGATCACAGATGTAAAATGGAATAACAAATTATAGACAGCATCTAAATACTTAATAATATGAAACACCATATGATAACCAGACTAAAGTTGCATCAAACATAATAATATTTCATAAGATCGAGGCAATGAAAGAACATAATGGAATAAGCATCACACAGGTCTAAAACCAATGGTGAATAGCTTCTTTGTTTCAGTTCTCAAAATCACATGTCCATAATGTATGCCAGCCAAAGTTATATTCACTACTAACAATGATCACTATTTAAACTAGTTTTGTATTAACAAACTCTTATCATGCAAGATAGAGCGCAATCCCCAAAAAATAGATTGTTTTACAAAAATAGTACCACATGAAACCATTCCTATAGGAGTTGGTTTATCAAAGTTTATTACAAAGTTTTATCAAAATAAAAGAAAGAAACTATTAAACATTGCAGCGTATGATCCAAGATGGTTTCTCCACGTAAATAACACTATAATTATCATTTTCCTGTAGATAACAAAAACGAAATTGATATTCAGAAAATAATGCTAACTAATATTCAGAAATAGACTGGCTACAGAATCGTGAGATTTTGTAGCTAGTCTTATATTAACAAAGAAAATCAAAACTAAATGTTGTTATTTTAACTTTCATAACAGAATAAATGAAATAAAATCAAAAATCACTTTTACCATTTAGAAATTAGACAGTGAAGGGTCGGACAGTTCTGAATTAATGATGGCATTGAAGTTGGTTGCATTTTTTATAATTATATTACCGGAGCTTTTGGGTCTTTTATTTGCCCGTTTTTCACATGCTTTCAATTATTGGTTTCCTCGTTCAAGTAGAGAATTGCGAGCATCCAGATGTTTTAATTGTGCCTGTAACAATGGTATGTCCCTATAATAACATTCTACCCAATCCAAACAACTGTCACAATGCACCGGTGCTATAGCAGGTTGAGGTAGAATGTATTCAGCAACGGGTGCTTCATGCTTCCCTGTGGCTTGTTTCAAGTCATGGCTAATGCGAGCAAAGACCTCTTGGCCTTTCAAAAATGGGGGTTGTCTAGAGACAAAGTCATATTTCTCAACTTGATCCGTAGTTTCGTTCCCGAGACAATGGTTATCTGGATCTTCTAGTGCAAGGAAATCATTGATATCTTCGTCTGAGCAGTGATCATTGACCTCGATCATAGAGATCGATCTCAAATGATATTGTTTTCAATTTTGCAGACTCCTGGATATCAATCGACCAGATCTCTTGTTCATAAAATTCAAATCTGAGCTTTCATGTTTCTTACTCTTACGAATTTTCTTGATAGTAGTTTTGTCACTAAGGCCCTAATTTGGTTCAATAGCAGGGGTAGGAGAAATCCTTTCTTTCAACACATCCACTACATGTTCCAACAATTTTCTGGGTGAAAAAATACATCGTGGTTTCTTACCCATGGGGGTTTGCAAAGCAACAAAAACAGGTTCATTAATTTCACAGTCATTAGGTGAATTGAAACCTTGACTCTCAGTCAGAGGATTATCAGAATTGGGGTTCACAGTTGAAGGTGAGTTCATTGTGCTCTCGGGTTGGGAAAAACCATTTCGACTCAAGAAATTTTCCCAAGTGTCCCCAATTTGAGACAATTGTGATAGCAACAAGATTCTTATAAGACTGTGATGAAAGAGGCTTGACAGAGGGTTCAAGCTTTGTTTATTATAGATTTTTTACATCTTATGTAGGCTCATTAACAAGTATAATGGCATGTCCAGCTTAAACCCTAGAAACAACATCAGCGGTCGGATGTGGTATAAAAATACCAAACCATACCTTCCCTCGCATGTTAGAACTTGTTTCAAAATAAGGTCGTGCCATCGATGTTTCAGGAGGGTAATAGGAATACCTTTAGGGTAGCAGGTAGATTCGCGAGAGACCATGAACAGGCTCCATGGAACATCTTCCAGTTTAGCATTTTTGAACCACTTTTTGCCTTCCTGTGGGAGTCCTGTCGCTCAGGCTATAAAGTCCTCTGTGACCTCCAATTGCACATCCCCAACTTTGGCTCTGAACCCATCAAACGTTTGAGAAAAGGCTTGTGTGACCACCAGGTTATATCCTTCGAATTTCCAAATGAAGGTATCTCAATCGTGAGCCTGCAAATCATATATGGCATCGTCGTGGGAAAGAAGGGCATGAAAACCATTAGGTTCAATTCGAACCATGGGGGCCATGGTCACTATTAAATAGACATGGTATACAGCACGAACGGGAGGTTTTGACTTCCAATAGAAAAGTAGCAAGGAGAGGTCTGTGAAAACCAAAACGGCCTGACACCTACGAAAATGGGAGACTGTCATCTTTGATAACTTCAGTTTGGAGAGACAGACAACCAGAGGATGCATAGACCTATGATCCATTACACATAATGAATATCAAACCCTCAACCATTATCAAATGCCAATTCAAACAATGAATGGGGGTCATTAAATGTACAGGACAACAGTGTGAGGTGTAGTCGCGGGTACATTAGACCTGTACCAAGTGACATGAAGGTGATATGACTGATAGAGATAAGAGCATGTACCAACTGTTAATCCAAGATTGTAGTGTGATTATGGATGAATAATCAAACCATACAATCAATCATAGAAAATCTCATAATACATAAAAAAAAAAAAAAAAAAATGTGACAGTCAATTAATCAATGAGCTTATAAAACTTCAATTTAGTAACATATAGGTTCCCTCAAAAGTGTAATCTCTTAGGTAAAAGAATAGAAGAAAAATATAGACTACAGAATGATTGCCCAAGCCAAGATTTTGTTTAAATTTCATGCTTGCAGTCATGAAATTTAACCAAAACAAATGAAAATCTAAACGAAAAAATCATAAAACAAGTTAGCCCAATAAATTGTCTCGAAGCCAAAAACAGAAACGTTTATAAATGTAAGGAGGTGGCAGCTACAGAAAGGTTTTATCTCTTTGTGATGATTTTTAATTATGATAAAATTCGACATAATTGGTGGCTTCCAACAAATTATTAATATAAATATTTAATTATTAAAATATTTATATTAATACTTAATCCAAAAACAATTCATAATCCCATGTCAAGTCATGGGAACGAATCTCAATCAATATTAGATTAAAGTGGAAAAGTCAAAAGGGTGAATGGACAATGGCCAATATTCTTTCGGAGGTTGAAAATGATTAGGGGTTAATCTCCTAAAGTGGTTCTGCAATCCAAATCATTGTTTTGGTGTTGGGGTACATGTTATTATATGGTTTGTTGTGGAGGTCAGAGTGGTGTGGATTAAAACCACTCTTCACAAGCTCTGCAATACCATTGCAACCATTTACTATATTTTTTTGGTTTCATAAATGTGTGGCGTGAATTTTTACGAGGATAAATTTTCTAGAAGTGTGTTTCAATATAAACCATGGAGTTTCCAATGCTATAAAGAAAAAAAAAAATCTCACGGTGGAAAAATTTTACAGAGTTAAAAATAAAATTTTATAGAGCAGAGAAATAAATGTTTTATGCTATGGATATAAGAAGGAAAGGAATTATAAAGAAGAAAATGCACGTGAAACGAAGATTTGGATAATTGTTTATCCAAAGTTTTTACAGAAGTAAAAGGGGAAGATCAAGGGACATATTCATAGTATACCAAAGATGGTTTCCAAGACATGGTTTTCAAAACCATGAGAAGCAAACGAGTAAATAGTTTTCACAGTAAAATGGTAAATATTTATTGGGCAAAACAAGACATGGTTTTTAGAAACAATGGATGGTTTTGAGAAAAGGGTTTACTTGTTCAAGTGTTAAGGATTTCATGTTCAGAATCCATCTATATTCGATGTTATGTCCATGGCGATCTATCTCCTTTATGTTTTTCTTCTAAAGTTACATTAAGAACTCACCCTTTGTTAGGTACTCATAGTGTAATGGGATGTCCTTTCCTCTTTTCCATTGCCATCCAAATATTGATCATTTGTTGAAGAACAATACTTACTTTGCCTTTTCTTTCTAAGAGTACACCACCAACTATTGACTCAATATTTTTAAGTTCAGGCTTTGACCCCATTTCCCAATGGTTCCCTTCTCTTGTTTGTCCTACCAACCCTTTTAAAACAAAATAAAAACCTATCCTATTGTAGAATCTGACCTTTGTGTGCTCATTGCTAAATCCTTTTGAGTATTTTCGGTGTTTACCTATTTGAAAGAGCCCTCTCTAGTTGTATAGGTCAGAATACAACTTAAATTTGGTTTGAGGTTACCTTGGGGTTTCTTTGATACATCCCAAAGAAATTACCAAGTGCTAACTCCCCCAACTGTAGTGGTTCCATGTCCCAATGCAACAAATTACTCTGAAGATTCAATGTCTCATTCTCTATGGGGAACATTTTCCAAATACCACTGACTCCAATCAATTCATGTTTGGCATGATTCGTATGGAAACCTATAGCCCTGTTGACTGATGAATTACTTCCAAAATTCTTCCTCTTTCCCGGGCTATAAAATTTCCCAAAGGATAGGGAAATGGAACCTTAATCCAATGCATTGGGTCCCCAATGATTTCAAGAAATCTGTATAAATGGGTATTATGTCCAATGCTGAGTGAAAAAGAGATAAACACAAGGGTTCCCTTTTCTCATATTCAAATGAAAGGTATTGCAGCATATTTTGTATACAGAATATTGTCTCAAGCCTGTTTAAGGCAATCCAATTTTCACAAAAGGAGAGGGATGCCTTCTGATTTGCTTCTAAGGTATCAACAAATGTTGTACTTTTCATGATTTCAATTATCTCTTCAAACATCTTGGTAGGATTAGGCTCACCTCTTAATTGTAATCCTGTTGTCTCCTCAATTCTATCAACAAAGTACATGGCTTTGTTCCATTGAATTTGATTCTCTATAAAGGATGTAAAAGCCCTAATCTATACATCAACAACATATGGGTTTGGATCCCATTCAGTGTGTCATGTCATCACCATGTCAAACTAATACAGCTCACAAAGAATATTTTTATCTTCTTCACCCAAAATATTGTACAAGGCCAAAAATCGATCTACAAAGTTAATGTAACAACTAGCACCTGTAGCAAGAGCACGAGCATGTAATGAATCCATTTGAATCTTGAGAAAAATAGAGTAAATTGGTGAAGGCACAGAGTATTCCCTCATGGCATGCCCCATATGGAACAAATATTTTTTATCAAACTTCAACGCCTCCATCACCTTCTCTAACCTTGATATTTCCAATTGGGCATTTCAAAACCTCATTCTTTCGACTCTCTGTAAATCTTCTACTGCTTCTTGATTTTCCATCAATTTGTCCATTTTTTTCGAAAGTACCTCTACCTTTTCTTGCCACTTTTCCACTTGGTATTTCAATGCTACATTGTCTTCTCATGCAATCTTGATGTCCTTTTTCCATCATTTTCTTTCCCTTTTTCTCTGCTTCTCCTACTTCTTGTAGCCGATTTTATTTCGATTTTTTTTCATCAAGCGAAGCTGATGACAACAAAGGATCTACTTTTTTTACTTCTTAGAACAAAATGTTTAAACCCTCATGACACTCATATAGCTAAAATTTATCCTTTACTTGCCCCAAATTTTCCCTTAATTTGTGATTTCTTCTGAGCAATTTAATATTAACTCGCGTCATCTTTTGATAGGCCTGTTGATAATGTAAATTACTCTACAAGGGTCTCTTACTTACAGTAGAGGGTTTCTTCATTTTCTGGCTCAATTTGCTAACTGGTTTTCACAAATTCTCATCTGTTATAGCCACACCAGCTTCTCCAAAGGATTCATCTTCGTCTTCATCACAAATAATTACGGGTCCCTGCGAAATTTCCTCCATTTTGCAAGGCGTATGTGACCTTTTAGGAATCTTCCCTGATTTTTTTGTCTTAGTCTCAACGACCTTCTCAATACTAAAGTTTCTTTTTTTTTTTGGTTATATTTTATTCCTTTTGAACCCTAGACAATAGCCCTGCAGCTTTTGTAGATTTTGTAGCTTCTACAGCCACGTTTGTGCCTACTCCATATCCCTTTTCTTGCTTCTCTTCCTCAACTAACATCCCTTCTTCATCGGGAAAGTTCACTTGATCAAGAACCTGTGAGGATGGATCAACAAATTATGCAGTCATATCCATATCTTCTCCTCTTTCCATATTCCTCCTCCTCGACTGGAGATTCTTGTGAATGTTCCTCAGAAAATGAAAAAAATAAAAAAATAAAAATAAAAAGAGTCTCAATTTGTTCCAATGACAGACAAAGCATTGTCAGACATTTGTCTTAGGCTGAAGGATAGTTGGTATGGATTGTTGGTTGTCATTTATGTCAACTATTGGAGAGTGATATTGTAGATTGGTGTCAACCCTTAGTGATTGATGTCAACCCTTAAGAAAGCCTGGTAGCACAAAGGTTTGGGTAATGGACCCAAGTTTGTTTGATGTAAAGATGAATCACTATTGTCTTGTCATGGTTGATAATAAGTACCAATGGATGAACTCCAAAGTGGTCCCCTTATGGTGAAATCCCTCACGGGAAGATGCTTTGTGGATTGAGTTATCCTAGAAGTATGGTTAGAGAACCCATGCTTATTTCTAGAATAATAAGATAAAGGTCAGTGAATTTTTCAGTGAAACTATCCTAGATGGATAGTTCTTGTCATGCCATTTTTGGTGGAACATCATATGACTCCTCACGGTTAGAGAGTTATGGCCATGAGAAGTTGGAGAACCCAGGTTTGGGTAATGGACCTAAGTTTGTTTGATGGATAATAGTATCATTTTTTATATATTTGAAGGTAATACTATTCTATATGGATAGTACATGTCATTCCATTTATAGTGGTATGTGGAATGTCACATAACTCCACACGGTTTGAGAGTTATGGCCTTACGAAATTGGAGGACCCTCATATGTCATCTAGAAGCCCCAAAAGGTCAAAGTAGTCAAAGTGGT
>JZKD02S1065427.1:202685-215714 GCA_000966675.3 Picea glauca
TCAAACCAAACCATTTACATCAATGACATATGATCCAACAATCTCCCAAGTAATCAAACCATTGGCATCAATGACAAACCATTGGCATCAATGACAACATGATCCAACATAAATTCCTTTTTATGGACAATCATTTTGAAATACGGAAAATACCCCCAACTTAAGGTTTGGCCAGACCACGGGACAACAACATAACTTTGCACGGGAAGTAATGATTAAATTGTCATACATAAAATGAATTAAGCAAATAAAATAAATGTATGCGTACCTGATAAAAGTTTGGAAACATACAAACCAATGGTCATGAGAAAGACCAGCAGAAAAATGGAGTGTGTTATAGAATGCTAGAATGTTGAATTATGAAGTCGAAATATCCTTGTAGAATGTTGAAGAGTTGAAGAATGTAGAAGATCAAGGATCCAAAGCTAGAAGTAGTAGCTAAGATCTGCAGTTGTGATCTACAGCTCATATGTACAGTGGAATATATAAAAGAGAATACTTTTGAAAGGACAGAAAGAGTAATGAGATATGCTTGTGTAGTATGATAATGCCTTAAAGTAACCAAATTTTTTATATGTTGTAGTTAAGCTTATGGAATGGGATCTACAACTTGGTTATAGAGATAAAGCAATGATATAGACCAAGAAGATGAAAGAAGATGTCTGAGGTGAAAGCTTGTTTTGTTAGCAGCTTAAAAAATGTTGAGATGGAAACTTGGAAGCAACCAAGTATTCTTCTTTGTATATGCACCGAGGACAATGCCAAAATAAGGGGTGGGGAAAGTAATACCCCAATTTTGAGTTATAGAATGCTAGAATGATGAATTCTGAAGCCAAAATATCCTTGTAGAATGTTGAAGAGTTGAAGAATGTAGAAGATCAGGGATATGTAGCCAAAAGTAACAGTTAGGATCTACAACTATGATTTGCAACTCATATGTACACTAGAATATATAAAAGATAATACTTTTGAAAGGACAGAAAGAGTAATGAGATATGCTTGTGAAGTATGATAATGCATTGAAGTAGATGAATTTGTGATAGGTTGTAGCTAAGCTTCTGGAATGGGATCTACATCTTGGTTATAGAGATAAAGCAATTCTATAGACCATGAAGCTAAAAAGAAGATGTTTGATGTGAAATCTTGTTTTGTCAACATCTTAAAAAATATTGAGATGGAAACTTGGAAGCAACCAAGTCTTATTCTTTTGTATATGCACCAAGGACAATGCCAAAATAAGGGGGAGGGGAAAGTAATACCCCAATTTTGAGTTATAGAATGCCAGAATGGTGAGTTCTGAAGCCAAAATATCCTTGTATAATGTTGAAGAGTTGAAGAATGTAGAAGATCAGGGATCCACGACCAAGAGTAGCAACTAGGATCTGTAGCTCATATGTACAGCGGAATATATTAAAGAGAATACTTTTGAAAGGACAGAAAGAGTAATGAGATATGTTTGTGAAGTATGATAATGCCTTGAAGTAGCTGAATTTGTGATATGATGTAGCTAAGCTTCTAGAATGGGATCTACATCTTGGATATGCAACTTGGTTATAGAGATAAAGCAATGTTATATACCAAGAAGCTGAAAAGAAGATGTTTGATGTGAAAGCTTGTTTTGTCAGTAGCTTAAAAAATGTTGAGATGGAAACTTGGAAGAAACCAAGTCTTCTTATTTTGTATATGCACCGAGGACAATGCCAAAATAAGGGGGACGGGAAAGTAATACCCCAATTTTGAGTTATAGAATGCCAGAATGATGAATTCTGAAGCCAAAATATCCCTTTGCAATGATGAAGAGTTGAATAATGTAGAAGATCAAGGATCCACAGCCGGAAGTAGCAGCTAGGATCTGCAACTATGATTTGCAGCTCATATGTACAACAGAATATATAAAAGAGAATACTTCTAAAAGGATAGAAAGAGTAATGAGATCTTCTTGTGAAGTATGATAATGCCTTGAATTAGTTGAATTTGTGATATGTTGTAGCTAAGCCTATGGAATGGGATCTGCAGCTTGGATCTACAACTTGTTTATAGAGATAAAGCAATGTTATAGACTAAGAAGTTGAAAAGAAGATGTCTGATGTGAAAGAATGTTTTGTCGGCAACTTAAAAAATGTTGAGATGGAAACTTGGAAGAAACCAAGTCTTCTTCTTTTGTATATGCACCAAGGACAATGCCAAAATAAGGGGGAGGGGGAAGTAATACCCCAATTTTGAGTTATAGTATGATAGAATGTTGAATTTGGAAGCAAAAATATCCTTGTAGAATGTTGAAGAGTTGAAGAATGTAGAAGATCAAGGATATGTAATCGGAAGTAGCAGTTAGGATCTATCATTGTGATCTACAGCTCATATGTACAATGGAATATATAAAAGAGAATACTTTTGAAAGGACATGAAGAGTAATGAGATATGCTTGTGAAGTATGATAATGCCTTGAAGTAGTTGAATTTGTGATATGTTGTAGTCAAGCTTCTAAAATGGGATCTACATCTTGGTTATAGAGATAAAGCAATGTTATAGACCAAGAAGCTAAAATAATATGTTTGATGTGAAAGAATTTTTTGTCAGAATCTTAAAAAATGTTGAGATGGAAACTTGGAAGAAACCAAGTCTTCTTGCAGTAACAAGGAACGTGACTTGAGTAGGAACAATTGACGTCTTTATTTTATTTGTCTTTGTTTGATTCAGGTAGAATTTTTTAATGGTATTGCAATGAGATTAGGTACAAGTCTAGCAGTAATATGCACATTTCGATTAGTCACAGAGAACACCTTAAGTTATTTAAATCCTCAATGAAAACTTTCCTATTCTTATGTAGACGGATCATAGATATCTTTCCAATTTATAATGCAAGTAGACTGCCACCACAAAGTTAGATTGAGATGGTGCTATAATTTCAATGGCATCTCTAATGGACACACATTTGGGCTAATAAGGATAGCTACTAGATTATTTTCCACAAAATGGGGGAAATGTAATCCAAGTCATGAGATGGTAGGTTGGAGGCAATTAAAACATTCCCAGGATGGATCTACTAGCACACATGACCTAGAGAAACTCTAGGATTTTTTCACTTCACATGGAAGCAATGTAATATAATCTTCTTATTTTTTTATTTTTTTTAATATACATAGTTTCGTCGAATATTCGACAAATGTGTTCATCAAATATCTAACGAACAGTCCGACTGTAAAATCCGTCAGAGTTATAACACTTATGTTGGATCTACTGTATAGACGTTGCATATCCGACGTGTGTGAGAGTTGGATATTTGACGACAAGTCTGACATTAATATTTGTCAAATCTACTATATGGACGTTGCATATGCGACATGTAGTTACATCGAACTTCTGACGTGTATCTGTCGGAAACAATGGTTGATTTCTATAAGATTTTGGTCCTTAGGGTCATCGGCATAAAAAACGACAGTGTGTCGGATATCCGACGTCAACATTTTCGTTGGATATTTGACCATGTTACACTGAAGAAACTAATAACTAGGTTTTGTCGGAGTGCTGACGAAATTACATCGACCAACCAATGTACCGTCGTCGGATTTCAGTGCACAAGAAGTAGTAATCGGTGCGCCATTATATAAATTATTGATGAGTACATAAAATGAAAACGCACAAGGGAGTCATTCCATACAATGCCCCTATGTGTACATAAAAAAAAAATGTGTTGGTTTGTCATTACATTACTGACTCAGTGTTTACCTAGGATGCAAATGCACCAGGGCGGTTATGGTTATTATGCCCCGGATTCCCATTTTGTTGTATGTAGCATCAGTGTGCTTTTATTTATGTTCATATCGATGCTTTTATAACCCATACGTTCCAGTGCCTATATTAAATATAACACACCAGGGTACCTTACTATTTTTAAATGGTATATTAAATGGTTTTTTAAAAGCACTGGTACTTTTATTATACTTTAAAAAACATTGTGTATTTATCACATGCCCACCATAAAATTTGAAAACGATATATATTATCGCACATTTTATGCACCAGTGCTTCCATATAATTAATATGCATTGGTGCTTCAGTATGTTTAATATGCATTAGTGTGTATAACCCCTTAAAAAGCACCAATTTGTATATTATTTCGAGCACCAATTTATGAGTTCATAAGAATGCACCGATATGTATATATTTTAATTAATTGTTTTTTTTAATATTTTTTTTAATAATATTGTTTTTTATATTTTTGTTATTTCATTTTGATATAATGATTGTATTAATGTCTTATCCAAAGGATTACACCTCTATTATTTGCAACAATGTAAATCATTCACATATTAATTAATCAGTTATTTGCAACAATGCAAATCATTCACATATTAATTAATCAACAACGCAACATTTTACAACATTTGACAATGCAATAAAATAACAAACCCATTTTATTATATATGAATAAGAGACTCGTGGTCATACAAAATGGGACAACGTAAAGTTCCAAAATAATAAAAATGAAACCAATATGTAATTGTTACAGTTATTGGTATCATGTCCTCATGCAATTGGGACATTATGTCCACTACATTAAGCAAAATCCATGATGTTTACAGACCGATATTACAAAACATACAACTTCTAGTAACATTGAATTATATTGATTGTCATTCATCACTTGAAATGTTGTCATTGCTCGAGTTGTGTGCACCCCTCATTTCTTTATCAATTGTAAGCGATATTTTACTTTGGTTATTTAAACGGATGTTTTCTTGCTCGAATTATTTTTGATGTTCCAATTGATCAGCTTCCATCTACAAACATAGAAATAAAGTGTAATAAGTAAACCTGCGTTTATAATATAATATAATATGCATGATTGCATAAATCAAAAGGTGTACCATAGCAACGACTGATTCATGAACCATACACATGCTTTCAAAGTTTTGTCTCATTTCATGTAACAAAATATTTTATGTTGGTTTGTCTCCATGCTTTGTTTTCTGCATGTTTAATACGCCATGACAAAGCATAGTCGATATATAATTAATACAAAGGTTTCTTATTGTTCCATTATTCATAAAACAAGCTGGGAAGTTAAACAACATAGCTACTTACAAATTGTTCAATTAAACTTTGATATTTTAACATATACTCGCAACCCTTAGTTAACCCAATGTTGATCAATTGTTCGGTTGGCTCTTCTTTGTATTTTATCACTTATTACAAGACATCCATGGATTAGTGTAAATTAATTATTTAAATATAAAAACCACAACAAATATGAAAACTTAAATAACGTCGAAAATGTAAGTACTCACAAACTTTGTGATCAACCCTTGTTTTCCTTGTCATCTTGTCTTATGTGTTGATTGGGTTCCATTCTATTTTATTTTCTATAACAAAACAATTGAAAAATGGTATTTAATATGATAAATAAATTTGATGTACATAAAAGAATAAATGAATGATCACATACCTCTGATGCAAGTTGTTGTTGGGATGCATCCTCCTGTGATGTAATTATGTTCATTTCTTTTACCATCTCCGTGTACACTCTTTTGGACATCCTGACTAACATGTATTGGATTTCCCCTCGTTTGTCGCTTGGAATTTTCATAATATTCCTGAAAAACGAAAAAAGCACAATAATTTTTTCTTAAATGGACACAAAAGTAAATATAGCAAAACAAATTAATTTGGTAATTATTGGACCATATTATAGAAAAAAATGATTGGTAATAATACTTTTTATATGATTCATTTTTGTCATTGTAAGTTTTTTCTATTGCAAGTCTCACGGGTCTCATTGACCATGGCTCTAGAAACGCTTCTTGTAGTGTACATATAACCTAATTCTTGGAGTCATTGGACTGATTTTTGTATTGTAAGTGGAAAGTACATCTATACATTCTTTCCACTATATCCCTCAAAGGTTTGTAAAACAATTTTCCCCTCTCATTAACTTCAAGCATCATTCTAGATGAACTGTTGACCAAGCCATCATCATCATTTACATCCTTAACAAAAAAAAATTAACTTAGGACAACATTTGTACAAGATCGTAGAAGAAGACATTCACCTGATCATGTAGGATTAGGATCTAGATTGGAAGGTTCCTATGAATGGAACGGAGACAGAGCACCCTGATAATGATGCAAAACAACAGGGTAATAGATAGGGCAATGAACAGGGAAAAGACATAGAAGACGTGCAACAAATAGTCCCTAAAGCAGGGGGGGAAAGGAATGACAAGGGTAATGGGGCAACAAAAATTGTGCACGAGAAGATGAAATCCCACAAAGAACCTACTATATACACCTTAACAAATGATGATATCGATAGAATCGACTATCAAGTGAGGGATATTGTAGATGACGCAGTTGAGAAAGTGTCATCAAAACAAGAAGAATTGCACCAGCATGTACAATAACAGTTAACAATATTGTAGTAGCTCTTGGAAGCAGCAAGGATAGTACCAAAGTGAAGATACGGTGAAGGACCATCAACAAGCCCGACCGGAGAAGCAAGGGTCGCCACTTCTTAGTTTTCAGAGATGGAAATATGGCGTAGAGTGTCGAAGATATTACCATATGTAGTTGAGTTCCCCACACCCAAGATGCAAGAGCAGGTACAACAATTAATTCACCTAGACTTAGTCATTTCACATATGCCCACAGTAGTACTACAATTCTTGCACACCGGTATTGCGCAGGAAAAACGGTTCCGTGCAGAGTCGGCATCAAGTGAATTGGTGAAGGTAAAGGCGAAGAAGACAGAGTTGCAGCAAGATTATACAACTGCTTTACAGGAGAAGAGTGTGGCTGAGGAAAAGGTTGAAAGGATACTGAAGGAGAAGAACTAGGATGAGGAAAAGGCCGAAAGAATTTTGAAGTGGAAGGATGAGGTTGAGCAACATGAAGAGAAAATATAGCAGTCCATCCAGAAACTCTATAAGGATATTCCAGAAATACCAATGGTGGTAGAAGCCACACTTGAAGAACAAGTCTCAAAAATCAGGGAAGCCATTAAAGTCTTCCACACCAGGATGGAAGACTTGGAATCATGCACCACACCAGGGACACCACCTGAGGAAAAGGAACAAAGAGAAAGAATCACTATGACCTCAATAGCAAGTATTAAGAGTCTAGATGAGGAGTGTGTGAATCTATGTGAGGAAATCACACATATTTGGAAAAATCTTATGGAGGATCCATAGATGAAGGCACAGAAGGCTTCATAGAACATAAGTACGCTGCCACCAGCTGAACGTATGGTGGCCATCCTGAAAAATAGGTAGTCATACACTGAAATATAACAGATAAAGGAACAGTAGAATATTCTTCAACAATGATTAGTATCATTGCAGGAGCACTCAAGTTAATAGGGGAATTGGCAACTGTGTAGAGAACGGTAAAGCAAGCAGTACACAACAACGAGGAGAAACTCACGACCCTGACTATTCAAGTCATAGAGGAGATTTTGGAACAAGAAGTAAAGGTTAAGAAAGAAGTCGTGACAGAAAAGGAAACCCTCCAAAAGTTCATGAAAGCATGGAGGGGCACAATGCAACATACTTAAGTGGCTCAAGATGAGCCACAGGTGAGTGTTGGGGGCTTATTGGACATGCAGCTCAAATAACTAAGTTTTGAGGGCATGTGAAAAGGTAGGAAGGACAATAGTTAGGCAAGAAAAAGTAGATAGACACGCAAAAGCGGGAAGAACAGCAGTCGAGAATGTAAAAGCAACATGCAGACATAAAGGAAAGAAAATCACACCCGAACAATGAGTTTTCATGAGTTGTAATGAGTCATCATGAGTTTTCATAGGGTTTTGGGATTAGTGAGTAGGGTTTTGAGCCCTAAATTCTATGTATAAATATGTAATGGTTCGGGAAAAATAGGTTGTTGAAGTTGAGTTGATGATAGGTTGAGGATGAGAGGATAGAGTGAGAATGAGAGAGAGTCTTTGTCTGAATGTTTAGGGAGGGTTTTGCATAGAGAGGCTTGCACTACATAGCAGCTAGGAAGGATGGGGAAGGATATCATGATGTATCTATTATAAGCGTAGTGCACAAGCCTGAGATGGTTGCACGAAGAATAATAAAGAAGCCAGTCGTTGTGGACATAGCCCAAGAATTGGGTGAACCACGTTAAATTCTGTGTCAGAATGTCTTTTTATGTGATTGTTCATGGATGTTTTATTTATGCATAACTAGATATAGATTTGTTTATTAGATGGTTGATGTGCAATAATGATGAATATTACAGTGAATAGTTTAGGTTTTCATCTACGTCACAATGGTGCTACATAAATAACTTTTACTAATTAATCAAGGGAAAAGAGACATACAATATTGTGCACAAGGTAGATAAGTAAGAATGAATATGATGATGGCCTCCCATCCCCTCATCCCTGTAGAAACTTGATTCTTGCAGCCCCATTAGATGCCTCGAGTGAGACTTCACTTGCATGTAGGTGATGTCGAAAGGGTCATTGTCTACAGGGTTTGTTGGTAGAATAAACTAAACCTAGGGTCTTACAATTGTGCGCAAACACATAACATTAAAAAAATGTGAAATCGAGTGTTTAAAACTTGTTAGCGATTAATGTTAAGAAATTCATTTTTAGTAAAATTCAAAGAAAAACTTGATGTTGATTACCTTTTGATCCATCTGTTTCCTCTCTTTGCAACATTTCCATAAATATTTTACGCTCTTTTGCACTCAAATTGTAAACAATCTTATCAAGTTTCTTCAATTTTTTGCTGAGCATGACACGCATTAACCAATACACATCATTAATGTAAACTTACAAAAATTTCAAATATATTAACTTTTTAATAAAACTTAAAGAACTTACCTCCCTCTCTTCTTGGGATGAGCTACCATTGCGCTCGCTACAATAAGATGTTTTCTTTGAACTTTTATCGGCCATCTTGTATAAAAAAAAATCAAGAATCATAATAAATAGAAATTATGAAATTTTTATACAAACTAGTATTTCAGTGCACTTCATTAAACAGAATGCATCGGGGCGTCAAATATATACACACATCGGGAGTCAAACATATACTCGCACTAGTTCATACTATTAGTCATTATGCATCACTAACATGTATGCATATGATACGAAAATCAATACTATTTATTTTTTTGACCAATTGGTTATTTTCACAAATATATGCGCCCTGGTGCACTTTCCTATACAGTGAGCACCGGGTCGCTACCTCTGTACAGTGCACACCAGAGCAATTTTCCTGTACAATGAGCACCGCGTACCGCAAAAAAAAAAATTAATAAAATCACTAACAACGACAGGGTTGACAGGGTTTGGGATCCTATGTTATGAGTTGTACCATTGCAACAGATACCAAATGCCCCATATGCAACTAAATAAACCCTATAAAAATATATTTCTTAAAAAAATAAACCCTATATAAATCTATTGCTTAAAAAACCAGGGGAACAAGAAAAAACAACAAGAAAGTTATGGCTTCCAATACCGAAGGTAACTATGAAACCCTTATATTTTTTTTAACATGCTTTGAAAATAGTTTGAATCAAATAGGGTTTATTCATGTGCACCGGGTCATATATACTAAACAACAAATTGATACCAATTTTATCGACAAAATAGAAATGCAAACCTTTGCTCTTAAAATTTATAGATATTTTGGTTTGTGGAGGTTCTAATGGATGTAATGTTTTGGTGTGTTTCATAGTTGGTCACACTAGTGCATTCTATATATAGATGCACCGATGCATTATAAAATAAATAAAAGCATTGATAAATTTTAATATTAGATTCATGCATGTATTGATGATGGTTTTGGATCAAATGCAAGGAAAAGAAGGTCATAATATCAAATGGCCAATACTTCAAATTCCATCTCATTCCATATCGTTGCAAGTTTGTCAACTTCTCCCACACAGTTTGAAGTAAGTCTAGATTTTATTTATAATTCATTTATCTAATTGGATGTATGTCATTCATGTAGGTGCATTTGAATAATTATTCATTAAATTTTGTAGGACCATAAATTGGGATCGAGTTCGAATGAGCAAGATATTCCATCAGTGAAAAAATGTCGCAAGCTCTAGAAAGATATCACAAGCAAATGTTTGATGAAAATGGATAGTTGATTTACCCTACCAATTGTAACATGCCATCTTCCAGTAACTTGCAGTCTGGTTCAACAGTATTACACTGTGAATTGGATCTCTTTTATGACACACTAGTGGTATGTGGTTGTTTAAAATGTAAAGGGTTGAAGAAGAACCCTCGACGTGTCACTTTGTCTCATTATATCAATGATCGACTACCCAAATTTGATGGTCTAATACCTCCCACTATGGTCAATAATCCAATAGGTGATATAGAAAAGACACATAGGAACACTTCCATATGCTCCTTTTTTGAAAATTTGGAAGCCAAATCAACTACATTTCATCATAAATTGGCCAATGTGTCTCCTTCTATTGATTCAATGAAGAGTTCTTATAGTGATCCAAAGTATGATATCAATACTACCCAAAACATCACTACTAGGAGATCAAAAACGTTGTAGAGCTAAGAGAAAAAATTTCCAAACCAAAGTTTGTTCAAATGTTGGAAGGTAGTGATGACTTACCTCTTCCTATCCATCTGCATAGTAAATACCAAACTTGTTACAACCAAGCTTTGTATGTCATTTTGCCTTCGTCCATGCATGTGCTCGATGTTAGAACTGAATTCTCTTTTTGTGGTAATAGTTATATGATTTCCAAGTCTAAAATAGATGCTGCAAATATTGGGTTGTTTATCCTTTCACATGTATTCATTCACCCAAAAAAATCATTGGCACTTATGTCATTTTGTGGTCCTCTTTATAGTGAGTCTGATTACTTGAATATTGTCAAATACAAGCATATAATTTCCATGTATAGTATGTGCATGAATGGTTATGCTTATGGAAACTTTAACGGGAAAAACGTGTTATATGTCGTCGGTTGTCCACAAACTCATGGGAACATCGCAGGATTCATAAATAGTTGCAAGGCCTCATTATTTAGTGCAATATTTTTCCTTTGAGGAACACTCCAATGACAAAGAGTTATTTATGAAAAGGAAGGCATCCAGATTCATTGTTGTGCATGCAATACATAGTTTTTCTCTTGGTGACGAGTTGTTAATAAACTATAACTTCCGTAGACCACCAACTGCTCGTCAAAAACGCATTGCATTGGGTCTATCTTTAGACGTCCCCTTGGGGTGTAAGAAAAAGATGATTGAGTGATTGTATTTTTGGATTTTCAATGGAACTAATGTAAATGCATTGCTTAATTCGACATTTGTTTTATAAAGTAGTTGGTTGCATGTTTCAATCATTACATCAAAGATGGGGACTAAGATCCCTATAACTTCTACACGTAGACTTTTGTTTAGTTTATTTATTGAATTTTCTTAATATTTTAATATTTTTAAATATTAATATAAAATTAATTTAATTTAATATTCTTTTAATCTTAACAAATTAATTAATTTCTTCACTAATGAAATCGAATACTTACATTTCCTTTTGAGGAGATTGATAATTAGAAAAATCTATAATATCACATATATTTCACTAATTGGGGGCCAAATATCCAATTTAGATGGGTCATGTGGTGGTTTTATAGCCTTGTTCATGACCCATGAGCCATAGAAGCTTCATTTAGAACCTAATTTCCTCATTTTCCTTCTCCTACAATGTTCAATTCTATGATACACACCCCTCATTTTAAAAACCTCATAAGACTGCCTAAGATCTTCATTTAGGGTCCCAAGTCCTTTGACTTCCTACCCATACCATGATAAAGTCCCCCAAATCATTCCTTGATTGCAAAACTCCTAATGGCACTCATCTCCCACTCAAAGGCCCAAAATCCTATTTATAGCTCTTAAGTGGTGGTTCAAGGCGTTATTCCTAGCCCATAATACTTAGAAGATTCATATAGGGCATAAGCTCCTTGTTTTCCTCACTAGACCATGGTTAAGGGCTTGAGATCCATACCTGGTGCACAAAACCTCCATGATGGCACCAGTATCCCACTCAAAGACCATATATTCCCTCTATAGGACATATATGGCAGTTCAAGGTTTGATCAAGGAGTAAAAGGTTCATAGAGAAGCAATTTTAAGGGAGTAATCCCATTATTAAATGCGGCATTTAATTTAAAACGGTTTCATAACAAAGTACAACCTTCAAAAGTGTATCCTATTTGTCAAAAGATTATTTTTTTTATTTTTTAAAAATAAAAAAAAATCAACAAAAAACAAAAACAAAAACCAAAAAAAAAAAAAAACATCTATATAGACACAACAAAGTTGTAGATCACTTCAAGATATTTGCAATTATCTAAAGATAAACAAAGATGGATGTTGGGAAAAAAAGTTGTGAGAAAATTGCAAATATTCTTTTTCCAGTCAAAAGATTTATTTTTATATTATTTTGAAAACAAGAAAATACATATCAAGAAATATAGAAACTTAGTAACACAAAAGTTGTATATCTCTTCAAGATCTTTCCAATTATGTAAATAATTTCAAAAATGGATTTTGGGATAAAATATAAGATTTATTTTTATATTATTTTGAAAACAAGAAAATACATATCAAGAAATATAGAAACTTAGTAACACAAAAGTTGTATATCTCTTCAAGATCTTTCCAATTATGTAAATAATTTCAAAAATGGATTTTGGGATAAAATATTATAGACAAATTACTAAATTACTCTTCATACATTTTAGGGGTGGAAATTTCTTGTATAATTTATATTTTTTTTTTGTTAATAATGTGTTCTCATTGTTAATGCATGCACATTTCTAAAGTGCATGAATGTTTATTTTTAATTCTTATTTGGCAAACTTCACATTAGACTGCATGGTAGTTCAAAAGGCATTAAGGGTATTTTAAAAGGAACCTGTGCACATTTTGAATAACATGTACATTTTCATGCAAGAGCATGTTCCCAAATTTCCAGTTGCCAATTTTTTAACCATCAACTTCATGTATGATCCCTCTTGTTTGTTCCATAAA
>JZKD02S1065473.1:0-13233 GCA_000966675.3 Picea glauca
GTTTTTCCTTGTTTATTAGTCATAATTAGTCATTATCCAGTCTCCTATAATTTAGGGGAGAATATTCTCTTTCAATTGACACTTCAGTTTGACTAGTTGAGTTGAGTTTAGATGCAACATTGGGATCATCACCATGATAATTCGACCTTAACTTGGTATCATCACCAAAGTGGCACATTAGCCTTGATTCCCTAAATTAACTCCTCACTACTCTATGTTCAGTCAGTTAACTGAAGACTAGTTGACTAGTTAACTCAACTAGGTGGCAGTTCACTCCCATAATTGCCCGAGAGACTTGACTAGGTGGCAGTTCACTCCCGTAACTGATGGTGTGTGTCCAGATCACTCTATACCACCACTATGGTGCAATTTTTATCCTCAAGTCGAACTCATTGAGTTATACAGAGTATATCATGTGTAAATTATTCATTATTCACAACAGTTAATGAGAATTATTTCATTCTTTCTCTCCTTCTTCTTCCTTCTCCAATTCTCTCTGAAAATGTGTGTATTATTGTTTATCTAGATCTATTATGTGAATGTTCAAGAAATTTACATGGTATCAAAGATGACGGACTGCTAAGAAAAATCTACACCAAAATGTTTTGCAGGTAGAAAAGATTGAAGACAACGGAAAGATGGAATTCCAAAAAGAATTCATTCTTACACCTTACAACTATTTTTCATGGAAGGAGAAAATAGCCATACATCTCTGATCTAGAGGGTTGTACAGGTTAACCATGAATACATATATAGATCCGACATCATCCATAGAAAAATCCAAGTACTTAAATCGCATGGATGAGGCACTCGGAACAATTTGCAGTCTTATTTCTCTCGATCTCCTTTTTCATGTATCTTCCTGTAAGACTCCCAATAAAGCCTGTACCATCTTGGAAGGGCTCTTTGGAAAATAGGATGAGATGAGGGGAAACATGTTGGAGGTGGAACTGCTTACATTGGATCCAAAAATCTTTGAGAATATCCAAGATTTCTTTACAAAATTCAAGGATTTACTGTCGCAACTCAAACCTTGCGGGGTTGACAAATCAAAGGAGGAGAAACAAATGGTTCTCACCATTCTCTCCAAGACTGGTCCTAAATTCTCTGTATTTGTATCTACATTCCATACTGTCAGATTTGCCTTTGGAGCCACCTGGAAGATTCCTTCTCTCGAGGACTTTATTGAATCCCTGACACAAGAGAAAACCAAGCTCATCAACATGGGCGCAATCAAAGGCCCAAGGGCACATGCACTCACTGTGCATGATGGAAGCCAAAAATATCATAAATCTAAAGATAAATATAAGAGGAAATCTCATGCACAGCTGAAGAAGGAAGGGTACACAAAACCCTTCACCGATGCCTCTAGATCCAAAGGAGAAAAGGGAAGAAAAGGAGAGAAATGCACATACTGTCACAAAGGATTCCATCCTGAATCTACGTGCATGAAAAAAAATATATATCTGATGTCTCAAATACTTTAGAAAAACAACCTTGGAGATTGCATCATCGAGGGTGCAAAGAAGAAGAAGCCAGAAGATCTGAATTCCAAGAAAGGCAATTCTAGCCATGCCTTGATTGCCATCAACTCCTCTCTCGATGCTTGGATCGTAGATTCAAGAGNGGATTCAGTTGCAGCATACAGTTCCCTATACTCCATAGCAAAATGGAGTTGATGAGTGAAAAAATCGATCTCTAAAGGAGATGACATCTTGCATGTTGCATGAAAAGTCACTACCACAAAGAATATGGGCCAAAGCACTTAACTATGCAACATACATCCAAAATATATATCCCCATAGATCTGTCAAGGATAAGACCCCCTACGAGGCTTGGAGCGGTCTCAAACCAGAAGTGACCCACTTTCGCATTTTTGGTTCTCGTGCATGGGCCCAAATTCCCTCTGAAAATAGGAAGGCACTTGATCCACAGAGCACTGAGTGCATTTTTGTTGGATAACCTGACAGTGTGAAGGGATATCGGCTTATTGATCTTTTCTCGGATCGTCTCATCATTGAGAGTAGTGTCCAATTCGAGGAAAGTGTCTTGCATGTACCTCAGTAGCCGCATGCAGACACCTTCACTCTTCCACCTGTCCGAGATGATGAACATGCAGATGTCGACTCTTCTTCAAACGATATTTTTGATTCATAGGAATCAAATGATTCTAATTCAGAGTCACTACAGTCAGATGCAGAGTCAGAGCATCCAGATGCAGTTGCAGAGCTAGAGCAGAGGCCCAAGTGGGCACAAACTACTCTTCAGGTTGCAAGGGATCTCGTTGGTGATCCAACCGATATAGGAGGACTCTATTTGATTTTGAGGAGCATCCTGTTTCACTCACTACCACTAAACCATTGCCTTCCAGGCATATTTTCTTGGTTCAGTCTTCAGATCCATAGTCTTATGGTGAGGCTGCTGGAAATCCCTTTTGGGAATCCACCATGCAGGAGGAGTACAACTCCCTCCTCGAGAACCAGACTTGGGATCTGGTTCCCCTTCCTTCTAAGAGGAAACTTGTCAGATGCAGATGGGTCTACAAGACCAAGAGTGCAACGGATGGACAGATCAATAGATACAAAGACATGCTTGTCGCCAAAGGCTTCCAACAGGTTCATGGTATTGACTATGATGAGACCTTCACTCCAATAGTGAAGATGGATTCTATACAATTGGCACTTTCCATTGCGGCATCCAAGGGATGGGAATTCCATTAGATGGACGCAAAGAATGCATTTCTTCACGGTGATATCTCTGAGGAGATCTACGTGGAGCAGCCCCAGGGATTTATGAAGGACTCATCTTTGGTCTGTCGACTGAAGAAGTCACTTTATGGTCTCAAGAAGGCTCCGAGGGCATGGTATGCCAAGATGGACTCCTACCTGTTGTCACATAACTTTGTACGTTGTAAATCAGACCCAAATGTCTACATGCTTAGGAAAACTGATCCAATTCTACTTTTAGTTATGTATGTCGATGATTTGTTGATCACCGGGTGCTCGACTTCAGCGATTGCTGCAGTCAAGACGATTCTACATGACAGGTTTTTGATGATGGACATGGGTGTACTACACTTCTTCCTTGGACTCGAGATCAATCAGGATGCATCAGGCATCAAACTGTCTCAGGCCAAGTATGCACAAGATCTCCTTGAGAGATTTCACATGACAGACTGCAAGTCTGTTCCGACTCCTTTCCTATCAAGAGTCAAACTTGAGGATGGCGGGGAGACTCCATTGTTGACATCACACTGTACAGACAGCTAGTGGGGATCTTGTTGTATCTCACACACTACATACCAGACCTCTCTTATGCAGTTGGCGCAGTTTCCAAGTTCATGCAGGAGCCACATGAGCTACATTGGAAGGTTGCAAAGCGTATCCTTCGATATGTACAGGGCACCATCACCTTTGGGATTCATTATGCAACAGACTCTACATTAGATCTCATTGGGTTTACTAATTCCAACTGGGCTGGCNGGATTCAGTTGCAGCATACAGTTCCCTATACTCCATAGCAAAATGGAGTTGATGAGTGAAAAAATCGATCTCTAAAGGAGATGACATCTTGCATGTTGCATGAAAAGTCACTACCACAAAGAATATGGGCCAAAGCACTTAACTATGCAACATACATCCAAAATATATATCCCCATAGATCTGTCAAGGATAAGACCCCCTACGAGGCTTGGAGCGGTCTCAAACCAGAAGTGACCCACTTTCGCATTTTTGGTTCTCGTGCATGGGCCCAAATTCCCTCTGAAAATAGGAAGGCACTTGATCCACAGAGCACTGAGTGCATTTTTGTTGGATAACCTGACAGTGTGAAGGGATATCGGCTTATTGATCTTTTCTCGGATCGTCTCATCATTGAGAGTAGTGTCCAATTCGAGGAAAGTGTCTTGCATGTACCTCAGTAGCCGCATGCAGACACCTTCACTCTTCCACCTGTCCGAGATGATGAACATGCAGATGTCGACTCTTCTTCAAACGATATTTTTGATTCATAGGAATCAAATGATTCTAATTCAGAGTCACTACAGTCAGATGCAGAGTCAGAGCATCCAGATGCAGTTGCAGAGCTAGAGCAGAGGCCCAAGTGGGCACAAACTACTCTTCAGGTTGCAAGGGATCTCGTTGGTGATCCAACCGATATAGGAGGACTCTATTTGATTTTGAGGATCATCCTTTTTCACTCACTACCACTAAACCATTGCCTTCCAGGCATATTTTCTTGGTTCAGTCTTCAGATCCATAGTCTTATGGCGAGGCTGCTGGAAATCCCTTTTGGGAATCCACCATGCAGGAGGAGTACAACTCCCTCCTCGAGAACCAGACTTGGGATCTGGTTCCCCTTCCTTCTAGGAGAAAACTTGTCAGATGCAGATGGGTCTACAAGACCAAGAGTGCAGCGTATGGACAGATCAATAGATACATAGACATGCTTGTCGCCAAAGGTTTCCAGCAGGTTCATGGTATTGACTATGATGAGACCTTCACTCCAATAGTGAATATGGATTCTATACGATTGGCACTTTCCATTGCGGCATCCAAGGGATGGGAATTCCATTAGATGGACGCGAAGAATGCATTTCTTCACGGTGATATCTCTGAGGAGATATACGTGGAGCAGCCCCAGGGATTTATGAAGGACTCATCTTTGGTCTGTCGACTGAAGAAGTCACTTTATGGTCTCAAGAAGGCTCCGAGGGCATGGTATGCCAAGATGGACTCCTACCTGTTGTCACATAACTTTGTACGTTGTAAATCAGACCCAAATGTCTACATGCTTAGGAAAACTGATCCAATTCTACTTTTAGTTATGTATGTCGATGATTTGTTGATCACCGGGTGCTCGACTTCAGCGATTGCTGCAGTCAAGACGATTCTACATGACAGGTTTTTGATGATGGACATGGGTGTACTACACTTCTTCCTTGGACTCGAGATCAATCAGGATGCATCAGGCATCAAACTGTCTCAGGCCAAGTATGCACAAGATCTCCTTGAGAGATTTCACATGACAGACTGCAAGTCTGTTCCGACTCCTTTCCTATCAAGAGTCAAACTTGAGGATGGCGGGGAGACTCCATTGTTGACATCACACTGTACAGACAGCTAGTGGGGATCTTGTTGTATCTCACACACTACATACCAGACCTCTCTTATGCAGTTGGCGCAGTTTCCAAGTTCATGCAGGAGCCACATGAGCTACATTGGAAGGTTGCAAAGCGTATCCTTCGATATGTACAGGGCACCATCACCTTTGGGATTCATTATGCAACAGACTCTACATTAGATCTCATTGGGTTTACTAATTCCAACTGGGCTGGCAATAGCATTGATCGCAAGTCCACATCTAGTTACTCACTCAGTCTTGGTTCTGGGCCTATCTGTTGGTCGAGCAAGAAGCAAGATTTCATTGCTATATCTTCAGTCGAGGCAGAGTACAAAGGGGTATTTAACATAACCATTCAGGCTATGTGGCTACAACATTTTCTCACTGAGTTGGGAATTCAGTTTCATCGGTCGATCGTCATCTGGTGTGACAACAAGAGCACTTTGAAGTTCTGCAGAGATCCAGTTCAGAGGCAGTGGACAAAGCACATCGAGATCCACATGCACTACATCTGGGACTTAGTACATGAGGGGATCATCAACTTATAGTTATATCCTTCAATAGAACAAATGGCATACATCTTCACCAAGACCTTCACTAAGCAGAAATTCCATTCTCTGTGAAGTCATCTTGGAGTGAAGGAAATAGTTGCCTAGCAACTGTAGTTATTCTTTTTACATACATTGTACCTTGAGNTTATTTTCAGTGTATCTTTTGTACTTGGGTACCTAACATGGCCTCATTGTCGGGACCCAATCTTTATTTTCACCATAGTGATGTTTAGGGGGGGTGTTGGAGTTACTTCACACACCTAGGATTTATTTTTCCTAAGTTTTTTCCTTGTTTATTATTCATAATTAGTCATTATCCAGTCTCCTATAATTTAGGGGAGAATATTCCACCTGGAGAATATTCTCTTTCAGTTGACACTTCAGTTTGACTAGTTGAGTTGAGTTTAGATGCAACATTGGGATCATCACCATGATAATTAGACCTTGCCTTGGTATCATCACTAGAGTGGCACACTAGCCTTGATTCCCTAATTTAACTCCTCACTACTCTCTTTTCAGTTAGTTAACTGAAGACTAGTTGACTAGTTAACTCAACTAGGTGGCAGTTCACTCCCGTAACTGCCTGAGAGACTAGACTAGGTGGCAGTTCACTCCCGTAATTGCCTGAGAGACTAGACTAGGTGGCAGTTCACTCCCGTAACTACTGGTGTGTGTCCATATCACTCTAGACCACCACTATGGTGCATTGGTTATCCTCAATTCTAAATCATTGGGTTATATAGAGTATCATGTGTAAATTATTCACTATTCACAACGGTTAATGAGAATTCTTTCATTCTTTCTCTCCTTCTTCTTCCTTCTCCAATTTTCTCTGCAAATGTTTGTATTATTGTTTAGCTATATCTATTATGTGCAGGTTCAAGACATTTACAGTCTCGTCCGTGTCCTGTCACCTGGCCTTTGTGTCCAGTTCCGAGTAGGCCACCTCCCAAATATCACATGGCATGATACTGGTACATTAATTGTTTTCCCTCTCATCTTCTAGAAAGTTTTAGTTAGGTTTATCCCCCTTTCATCTTTGTTACTCTACGTAAAAATTTGAGAATGACTATGGAGAGTCGCTTTGGTGTAAATGTCGTGGAGAAGTCTCATCCTAGTGAAAATAAGAATGGATAACTAGAATGATAACTGGTCTCCCTCCTTAAACCAGGTAAGGATACTCCTCTATCGATTTGTTTTAAAACCCTTCTGAAGTTTCTCTATGCTCCACCATTGAATTTATGACTTCAACGATTCTTGCACAGGCATTTCAGGATTAATGCATATGAAAATTACTCATAGGGTTCCTTTTTTTTTATGCTCTGTGGTCGTGTATTGGGTACTGTTAGACTGGGTAGGTTCTCTTAACCACTAAATGACTATTACGATTGTAGTTTCCTTTAACATGTTACTGTATTTCTCATTCGGTGTAGGTCTGTATATCAAGTGGAAGTTCTTTGTATCGAGTGATGTATTAAGAAGCATCATGTAGCATGTTATTATTTGAGTTTGTGATTAATATTAGGTTTACATCTTTCATTCAAATCATATCATTATCTGTGGGTGAAATCTACCATTCAAAATTTGGTATTCCGCATAAATATTAACTATGTACTAAATCTCTGAGCATTGCATTCTCTTCGGCACCAATATTCGATTCATGTTTAGACTTTGATAAAACGTATCCAGCATATACTATTTAATTATGTATTTATAGTTTGGGCAATGCATTCCTTTCGACATGAAATATTTAAACTGCTACCCTGACTTGATTCGTGCATTTGATCTACACATACCACGCAACCCTTGCAGTTCGACTTTGTAATTTATTACTGTAGTAAGAGTGAAGTCTTGGGGATTTATTGGTGAACTATATCGGTATAAAATTATGGAATACATTTTGTTCTGTACTTTCTTGATCATTTTAATTCTTAGAAGTTTCTTTTGATTTCCTTCTGGTATTTATGTGTAAAGAATTGTTTATCGCGACCTAATGATGGGACCCCTGGTTTTTGCAAGGGTACCCATCAGATCAATTTTGGCCCACTTATCCCTTCCAGTCCATGGATGACTTCATCGACTGCACAGAGGCAAGACGACCTGTACTATGGCCCCAAGTTAAGTACAATCCAAAACTTTCTTATTTTTGTTTCTTTATAATCAATTTATCTCATAAATTTAATTATGTGTTCCATATAAGAAATTCTATTATTCCTTGCTAATTACTAATTGAAATTTCTTGGTCCCCTTACAGGGTTGAAGCATCCAAAAACTTTGATTCTAGGCACCCTCTCGTGCAAAAGGTACTCGATTTCCTTTTACAGAATTCTCAGAACTTATCGTTCCAGGTTCTAACAACGAAGCTCTTGATTCCAACCTAGATTATCGTGTTGTGTAAATTTCCGTCCCAAATCATATTAACAAATAAATCCAAATGTTTTAATGATGTTCACTATTGGAAGACTATAACACAATACTTGCGCAAGGTTGGACACACCTTTGTTTTATGGTCTTGATTTGGGATGTGTGATAAACTTTAATTTTTAAGTCACATGATTTGTATCCTGCACACTTGTAATGAAACAATGATTATTAACGATTTAATTCTAGGCTTGTCGATACGTTGGTTACCTCTTATACCTAAATTGTTTAAAAAGGGAAGAGCATATCAACTTATATGATTCCAGAATGCATGCCTTTCCATTTTAATTTGCTCCTATGTTACTATGTTTTCAGAAATTTCGTTGTGGGCAATAGAACTATTAGCTTTCCTTTATTTTCGTTGATATCTGGTGAAATGCTCACAATAGGTATTTAAGGGTTCTGAAAATTGATACAGTCAACTATATATAACTTATTAATTGATTATAGACTGTGTATTTAGCCTATAACAATTATATATATGTATATTCCAACTTCTATAAAAATCAATAGACAATTCGTCCAGAATTACAGGAATGGCTTATTCCAGAACTTCGTTTGTAATTTTCTGAACTATTCGTTTTTCATTTCAGAACTTCGTTTTGTGGCTACTTGAACTATTCATCTTCATTTCAGGATTTTATTTATGACTTTTTGCACTATTTGTTGTCATTTATATTAAGATAGTCTAATCATCGTAGCCCTTTATTCTACCTTTGTATTTGGTCTATATATAAAATATGTGTGTAAAATTCTAAACTCTCCAGGGTATTTCTTGATTTTTCTTACTAAAGAAATACAGTAAGACTGTAATAATTATACTACATTTACTTCATTCAAATAGAAATAAATAAATAGGATGAATCGTCCAAAATTAAAAGGATATCCTACAGAGGTGTGACTATACATGTATATGTATAATTAGATCTCAATTTTACTTTCTAAATTTTCTTTATCGTTTGTACAGTCTACAGCTTACATTCAAATTGAATATCTAGTTGTAACTGAATCACCTATCTGGTAGGGATATTCTAGCACAATATTCGAAATCATATATAGTTTTATGTACCAATATAATTTCATAAATCATTCCATCCCAACCAAGATACACAGAAAGGTTGTTCAACTTTTGCAATTAAAATTGTAAGGGTTTGTCCTACATTTCACCTCAATCCATCGAAATTTAACAAACAAAACAATTCATCTAGATTTAAACAGATGCATTATAACAACCAATAATTCAATGATATTTAACCAGATAAGGAATAGGTAGACATTTATGAACAGTTGTTGAAACAACAAATGGAACAACCAAGTTCCTCCCAACCTTAGAACATAACAACCAAGCTACTTGTCTCGTTCACCCTCTATCCTGACCATGAATCCATGAGGGCGAACTTAGAACGCCTCCTCAACAATAGTCCTTTAGTTTTAGCAATTTCTCATTGCCTCACACTCAGACAATAGTGTTAATAACAACAAGATATCATTCCTTCCCCCAGCATACTAGGCAGTGTCCTGCCTCCTCTCATATGCTATATATCAAAAACAATTGTGCCTAGGTGTTTTCCCCTTGGGAATTTTCGTAGCTTTCCAAATCCCTGATTTCCAGGGGCTGCCAATGACCAAATTCTTTATTTTTCACTTGTCACATTCAACCCTGAGGTAGTTCCAACATGTTTCCCTCTCATGGAGTCATGGTCAGCTGATTTTAACCTAGTTGTTCCATTTGTCCATCAGTAATAATTATAAAATATTTTGTTTCATACAAGTGTCATAGTAAAATAGTTAGTTGGGTCAAATCAGATCTCTACCCAACAGTCATAATCATCAATTACAAGTAACTAAATTCATAATTCATAATTTCCATAAATGGCAGTAATTTTCCAATTTCGAATTTACCAAAAACGTAAATAATTTCCTAATAAATTTCAGACTTAAAAATAATTTATTTTGNTAATATTAGGTTTACATCTTTCATTCAAATCATATCATTATCTGTGGGTGAAATCTACCATTCAAAATTTGGTATTCAGCATAAATATTAACTATGTACTAAATCTCTGAGCATTGCATTCTCTTCGGCACCAATATTCGATTCATGTTTAGACTTTGATAAAACGTATTCAGCATATACTATTTAATTATGTATTTATAGTTTGGGCAATGCATTCCTTTCGACATGAAATATTTAAAATGCTACCTTGACTTGATTCGTGCATTTGGTCTACACATACCATGCAACCCTTGCAGTTCGACTTTGTAATTTATTACTGTAGTAAGAGTGAAGTCTCGGGGATTTATTGGTGAACTATATCGGTATAAAATTATGGAATACATTTTGTTCTATACTTTCTTGATCATTTTAATTCTTAGAAGTTTCTTTTGATTTCCTCCTGGTATTTATGTGTAAAGAATTGTTTATCGCGACCTAATGATGGGACCCCTGGTTTTTGCAAGGGTACCCATCAGATCGATTTTGGCCCACTTATCCCTTCCAGTCCATGGATGACTTCATCGACTGCACAGAGGCAAGACGACCTGTACTATGGCCCCAAGTTAAGTACAATCCAAAACTTTCTTATTTTTGTTTCTTTATAATCAATTTATCTCATAAATTTAATTATGTGTTCCATATAAGAAATTCTATTATTCCTTGCTAATTACTAATTGAAATTTCTTGGTCCCCTTACAGGGTTGAAGCATCCAAAAACTTTGATTCTAGGCACCCTCTCGTGCAAAAGGTACTCGATTTCCTTTTACAGAATTCTCAGAACTTATCGTTCCAGGTTCTAACAACGAAGCTCTTGATTCCAACCTAGATTATCGTGTTGTGTAAATTTCCGTCCCAAATCATATTAACAAATAAATCCAAATGTTTTAATGATGTTCACTATTGGAAGACTATAACACAATACTTGCGCAAGGTTGGACACACCTTTGTTTTATGGTCTTGATTTGGGATGTGTGATAAACTTTAATTTTTAAGTCACATGATTTGTATCCTGCACACTTGTAATGAAACAATGATTATTAACGATTTAATTCTAGGCTTGTCGATACGTTGGTTACCTCTTATACCTAAATTGTTTAAAAAGGGAAGAGCATATCAACTTATATGATTCCAGAATGCATGCCTTTCCATTTTAATTTGCTCCTATGTTACTATGTTTTCAGAAATTTCGTTGTGGGCAATAGAACTATTAGCTTTCCTTTATTTTCGTTGATATCTGGTGAAATGCTCACAATAGGTATTTAAGGGTTCTGAAAATTGATACAGTCAACTATATATAACTTATTAATTGATTATAGACTGTGTATTTAGCCTATAACAATTATATATATGTATATTCCAACTTCTATAAAAATCAATAGACAATTCGTCCAGAATTACAGGAATGGCTTATTCCAGAACTTCGTTTGTAATTTTCTGAACTATTCGTTTTTCATTTCAGAACTTCGTTTTGTGGCTACTTGAACTATTCATCTTCATTTCAGGATTTTATTTATGACTTTTTGCACTATTTGTTGTCATTTATATTAAGATAGTCTAATCATCGTAGCCCTTTATTCTACCTTTGTATTTGGTCTATATATAAAATATGTGTGTAAAATTCTAAACTCTCCAGGGTATTTCTTGATTTTTCTTACTAAAGAAATACAGTAAGACTGTAATAATTATACTACATTTACTTCATTCAAATAGAAATAAATAAATAGGATGAATCGTCCAAAATTAAAAGGATATCCTACAGAGGTGTGACTATACATGTATATGTATAATTAGATCTCAATTTTACTTTCTAAATTTTCTTTATCGTTTGTACAGTCTACAGCTTACATTCAAATTGAATATCTAGTTGTAACTGAATCACCTATCTGGTAGGGATATTCTAGCACAATATTCGAAATCATATATAGTTTTATGTACCAATATAATTTCATAAATCATTCCATCCCAACCAAGATACACAGAAAGGTTGTTCAACTTTTGCAATTAAAATTGTAAGGGTTTGTCCTACATTTCACCTCAATCCATCGAAATTTAACAAACAAAACAATTCATCTAGATTTAAACAGATGCATTATAACAACCAATAATTCAATGATATTTAACCAGATAAGGAATAGGTAGACATTTATGAACAGTTGTTGAAACAACAAATGGAACAACCAAGTTCCTCCCAACCTTAGAACATAACAACCAAGCTACTTGTCTCGTTCACCCTCTATCCTGACCATGAATCCATGAGGGCGAACTTAGAACGCCTCCTCAACAATAGTCCTTTAGTTTTAGCAATTTCTCATTGCCTCACACTCAGACAATAGTGTTAATAACAACAAGATATCATTCCTTCCCCCAGCATACTAGGCAGTGTCCTGCCTCCTCTCATATGCTATATATCAAAAACAATTGTGCCTAGGTGTTTTCCCCTTGGGAATTTTCGTAGCTTTCCAAATCCCTGATTTCCAGGGGCTGCCAATGACCAAATTCTTTATTTTTCACTTGTCACATTCAACCCTGAGGTAGTTCCAACATGTTTCCCTCTCATGGAGTCATGGTCAGCTGATTTTAACCTAGTTGTTCCATTTGTCCATCAGTAATAATTATAAAATATTTTGTTTCATACAAGTGTCATAGTAAAATAGTTAGTTGGGTCAAATCAGATCTCTACCCAACAGTCATAATCATCAATTACAAGTAACTAAATTCATAATTCATAATTTCCATAAATGGCAGTAATTTTCCAATTTCGAATTTACCAAAAACGTAAATAATTTCCTAATAAATTTCAGACTTAAAAATAATTTATTTTGGGGAATGTTACATCCTTTCCCCCTTCAATAAAACACTATTCTTTGTGTTCGTTCCTTTCTTGGAATAGGATTGGAAGAGATTTATGCAAATCTCCCTCCAACTCCCAACTGGCCTCCTCAGGGCTAAAGTGCTTCCATTGCACCTTTACCTGGGCGACGGATCTGTTCCGAAGTGTTATTTCTCTCCTGTCCATAATGCGCAAAGGTTCCTCTTGGAAATCGCCTTCTAGTTCCACCTGCACCAAGTTCCAATCGATCATATGAGTAGGGTCATGAACATAATTCTTTAACAGAGAAACATGAAATACATTATGAATTTTTA
>JZKD02S1065484.1:0-13233 GCA_000966675.3 Picea glauca
CAATTCATGTAGACAAAGGAAAGTTACAAAATGACCACCACAAGAAGTGGTCCACTTACCCATAGTAATTTCACTTGAACATCAAGTACAAGAAGGACAACACCAACCATGCTCCAGACTACCTCATTCAACCTTCGGTTGTGGAACTAATCATAGTTCTTAACTCTTGTGGGAATGAGACCTCCAGATGGCCACAATTATACAAAAATGACTCTAAATTTACTATTACCTATCAAACATTGAGCATAGGAAAACAAGTTCCAAAATTTCATATCTAGGATGGAATTCTATGCCAGCTGATCCATCTTTGTTTTCCTTCAAGAGAGCGTGCAAAGATTATTTGTGAAGATCATTACAGTTAGGTGGCATGACACTTTGGTGTGGAAAAAACTGTGGGAGTACTACAAAATAATTTTCATTGGTCAAAGCTTCGACAATATTTCAGCAAGTATATCAAATCTTTCATTTCCTACACCATTTCCAAAGCCACCATTAGGAAACAGAGCTATACACCCCTCTTTCTACTCCTGATAGTTCTTGGGAGTCCATATCCATGGATTATATGTCTGGTCTACCTCAACCAAGCATTGGTAATTAATGTGTCTTTGTGATCATTGATTGATTCTCTAATATGACAATTTTCACAACCTACAAGAAGAGTATCACAACAAAGGCCACCACTAAGCTCTTCTTTGAGCGTGTTTGGGTTCATTTTGGGCTCCCATAGACCATTATTTATGATCAAAACAATAGGTTCTTAAGTAATTTATTCTCCATCCTATGGTCGATTATGGAACCCAAGATGAAAAAATCGAATGTCTTCCACCCACAGATTGATGAACAAAAACAGGTAGTCAACTGGATGATTTTTTATATCCGCAGAATGTACAATTCCAAAAATCCATGCACATTGGATGAGATCCTTCCTTATGTTCAACCTAGATACAATATATCCCTCCATAACTCTATTGACCACATCCCTTTTCAGGTGCACCTTGGGTTCCATCCATTGGCCCCCATTGATGTAGCTCTACCCCTTGCAGATGCACATGAAGAGTCCTCCCATGCTCAGACTGAGGCTAATCGAGAAACCAAATTTCTTGAACGAATCCAACATATCCAACAAGAAGTTCATGATAGTTTATAGAAAGCCAATTCCAAGTACAAGTAGTGCCATGATAAGAATCAGATACCACACAAGTTTCAGGTGGGAGATAAGGTATAGTTGCATTTGAGGAAAGAGCGCCTCTCAGGACCCCATCAAAATCTCCAACCGCTCCAATTGTTGGGCCCTCCATTTTGAAGACCGCCAAGTTTTATGGAAATATCAATGAGAAATCTAAGTGGAAGAAAGCTAACTAAAAGAATTCCAGTAGTGAATACAAATAAAATTCCATCTAGAGGAATAAGCGGAAATGTTTATAAGATTCGAGTGCAGGAAAAGACAAAGCGGGAAAGAAACATAAACAAAATCAAGAAACCATAGAAGAGAAATCAAGAAATAACCAAGGGAATGATACAAATTGGAGAAAATGTAATGGGAAAAGGATAATGGTTGATTCTCGCTATTTTAATTTCTTATATTGTATCGCTACTTGTGTGCCTAATTAAAAAAAGGACAAGCTAATTCCGAGATTTAGTGTTATTATTGAGAGTTGTTATATTATTGTTGCTCGATTCTTGTTCTTCTTTTGTCATTGATTATGTTGTATAAGTCTCAATCTGAAAGAAATACTTCATGTACTCCAGTATTGGATATGATAACATATAATGGATTATTCGGGCATCCAAAAATTTGTTATGATATGGATGAATGCATGATATTTCTTCTAGGCAAACTGTCCTATTTTGTGTAGTTACTAGTTGTGATAATGTCTAACAAGCTTTTGTGATATATGTACTTATATTTATGTCTTGCAACATGGATTATCAAATGCATAACCTAGTTTAGAATTCTAATGATCTGATCTGTTACATTTAAGTATGAATCTTTCTTACACTATATCTAATGGTGTATCCTCACTAACTCACTTTATTACACACAAGTCTCGATAGAGCTTCGGGTGAGATCTCCTTCCTCTGTGGAAGGTTGAATATGCTAGTGCTACTAGACTACAACGATACCTTTGTTGGTAACTTGTGAGAACCCCGGTCTCCAATTTTTCACCAACAAATGGTTCCATTGCCGGGAAATGGCTTCTAAGTGAGTTTTTAGAGGATGCAACATCACCTTTTAAAATATGATATTACGAATTGGTGGGAAAGAAGGTGTGACGAGTTTATATTTCAAGAAGTTGAACTACAATAGAAAATTATAAGGGTTGTGAAGGACATTTTTTTCTATTCTAAACCTACAAGCGACCAATACAAAATCTTCTGGATCCAATTCCTGGAATAGATCTATCAGTGGATTGATCAGTTGCAAGAAGCTCCATAATTTAAAGATCATGTCAAGAAAATATTTGATTGGACTATTGAGCATCTAGTCGCTATACATAAGTTGGATCACCATATTTCTTGAGCTATGGATTGTTGGGTCTAGACTACCCTATAGGGATACATCATTAAATTTTTTGCAGAGAACCACCAGTCTGTATCAAAACTAGAAGCAATATTCTACAAGGGAGCCCAATGAATATTACTACGAGAAATCTTGTTATGGATGAATATCTTGCTGGTGGAAGAGGGAATGCCACCAGTTTCTTCGATTGAAATGGAAGCATAAAACCCTTTCACATGAGGGGTGGGTGATTCAGGTGAGGGTATATGAGTTAGGATACAAAATGTTTTGAGGTATGGGGGGTTGTCATGAGAAGAGTGCCATATATGAGAAGGATCATAAAAGGGTTTCAATGATTGAGAAGAGGTGGAGAAAATAGATGCGAAAGTTGATGAAGAGGCATGATCGGTCATGGAAGGAGATTGGCTTTGAGAAGAGTCATAAAACATAGTTAGTTAAGTTGAAGGAGTTGCAAACACATGGGAGGATATCCATCCAATGGTTGAAGGAAAGGTTTGGAGAGAAATGCGAGAGTTCTAGAGAGAGTAGACGAGGAGAAGAAAAACTGGAAGAAAGAACCAAGATAGGGGCCACCACAGAGGAACAAGACTCATTTGTAACCTCTTTAGAAGTTGCAAGAGAACCAACTCCTACAACGCCCGAAGATGTGAAGTACCCTACAAGACCTGATACAATATGGCCTCCTAATGTGACTTGCCAGATTGAAGAATCCCATACCAAAGACACATGAACCATCCTTGGATATCCTAGTCCCTCAACACAATATTCTAATATGGTAAATTCTACAATAAACTCTCTCATAAATTCTATCATTTATGTTCATTCTAGTCCAACCAGTTAGAATGGTAGCAATAGTAGTAGTGTGACAAGTTCTTTAATTTTATTGCAACCAATACCTTTAGGATTTATCTTGATAGGGTCCCCAAGTTCTCCCATGGTGCATCAACACGTCGGATCCCTCACCCGATACCCATAATTATGGTGTAAAGGGGATTAAGATGTTGAACAACATTGGTTCCATTGTGAGGCCATCTGGCGGTCTCGTGGGACTTTGGATGCTAATAAAGTAGTCGAGTTTCAAACCACTTTGAGAGGTCGTTCTTTGAAATGATATATGAAATTCATTGAACCAGGAAATCCTCAAGGACATGCTTTCACTCTTGCTCAAGTCAAACAACAGTTCATAGCAGAATTTTGTTTACCCAAGTCAGAAAAATAGGCCCTCTTTGAGTTGTGGGATATTAAATAGAGAGATGGGGAATCTTCTTGGGAGTATAATCAATGGTTTAAAGATACGATAAGAAAATTAGCAAACCCCATCCACAAAGACCACCAACATGAATGGTTTATTCAGTGACTCCTACCATTAACTTGAATCTCATTAACCCAACATAGGATAACCACTTTGGGGGAAGACCTAGAATGGGCTATGAAAATCAAGGCGATAAGAGGATATCCTGACAAATTGTGGGTGATAAGATCACCCTATGACTATAATATTATGCAACTGCAAGGCTATATTTCTGCACTAATTGACAAAATTCAAAAACTGACCATTCCTAGAGTCGGTCGCCCACAGGTCTGGTGTACGGGTTGTTGTACTAAGGGTCATACAACAACGAAATGTCCCAAACTGAGGGGTGTACCAACCCCTCTGCAACTGATGGGGCCTCCACCAATAGGACCCTCTAGAGGGTTTTCACAAGTCGCAGCTATAGTGCTATTCCATGGCCCTGTGTAGTACCATGTTACTGTATATATCGGTAGGTGTGGACACTAACATATCTCCCTAGATCCACCTGGATCTAGAACAAAATAGGACAGGACATGATTCTTTCTCTAAGTTGCGGTCATTGAATCTACTACTGAGAAGGAATGAGTGACATACCTTTATATCACTTCCTTAGGTCTTTGTTGTTCCTGCTTTGCTCCGATGCTCTTGTGAAATCAGGTCCAAGACAACACAAACCAACCAAAGCAAAGATAACAAAGTATATTCAATGTCAACCTATGAATATGATCAATGAGTTATGCAATAAAATAAGAGTGATTTTATGGGAAAGGGAGATGCCGCTGTATTATATTAAATGAAAGTAGAAGATACAACCAGATCGCCTTGATGTCAAAAGATTCCTTTCAGTGACCCTTGGTTCCAACACACACGCTTGATCTACATTTGCATGAAGAAGATCCAGTACAACTTGATAGACCAAATAGAGTCTTCAAGCTTATGTCCAAACAGAGTTCTTTACACAATTCTTTCACCAGTTCTTCATTTAATCTTGCTTAACCTTTTCCATGAGAAACCTTTCAATATATAGGAGAAGGAGATATGGTTAAATGGATGAGGATGATCCCACTAAATCTGAGAAGTCAGTAGGATGCCAACCATGCGAATGCCAACTCATTTTCTAGAAGATTCCCTTCTAGAAACTTTGTGACCTCTTCTCTTTTCCAAGCTTTGAAATAGGTTCGCACCCTACCTATAGAGAAAACTACGAACAATTCACACCCTAAGTATGGGTTGCCTGTGAGAATGAAGGATTTTCACACCCTATAACATAGGCAACCTGCGAACTCATCTTAAAAATATGCTTTTTGGAAGAAGACAACAGTCACTTTTCTCAGGCAAAAAGTCCTTGTGGGAGCCTGAATACATCACTATAGAGACATTACCAGAGTGACCAAAATAATGTGTAATAGAATGCCCCCCAAAGTATGAGGCCAGAACTTGTGACAACCGAAATACTTTGTAAAATGTGTGTGTGTGTATGTCATAAACAAGGAGCGCACCTAATTGGAAACCTGTAAACAACCAAGCATCTGCAGAATATAATACCAGTTCTAAGGTAGGCATTCCCATGCTCAGATCACAAATGAATGGAATCATAAATGTAGGTCATGGCCCTCAATCATACATCATGGATCCATGTCGTCAAAATGCTACATAGCCACCAGGAATACACTATGGGTCTATGTGAGAAGACTTGAATTAAGACATAGCCACGTGACATACAAAGTGGATCTATGTGCTGATACAAATCATACACACTCCATTGCAGCCTGGATAAAAAGCATGAGACCCAGGGTCTTCAATCCTGTCACCTGAAAGTATGAATCTAGCCATGTGATTACATGTGCTGAAGTCGAACATGGTAGAAACCACTTGATTACCGGTCATTGATGAAAACCGTTAACAAGTGCGAGGGAAATCACCATTGATGTCAATGACTCCCAAGGTATCGAAGTACAATCCGAAAGAATGAGAATGAATGAGCCGAAGTCGAGCACTCGGCATAATCTATCGATCAGGGATTAATGATGTGAAACCCCTGTCGAAAGCGAAGAGACCTGCCATTAAGGCATGCAGGTTCCAAGGTACTAAATGATTTCTAAGTCTCATTCCCAGATAATGAGTTAGAGTCGATGGAAAAAGACTTGTCACAGGAGGGCCTTGATGTATCCCCCATCAATGACATGAAATAAGTAACATATTTTGAGGGTGAAATAAAGTATGAATATGGGTTGAAACAGACACAACGAAGGTCGACATAGTAAGGATGGACAATTGCAGATGGACGACCAAATAGAGGGCTCGTTTGAACTTCTCTTGAACATATGAATGACATGACCAAGGAATTGGCAGCACTAACTCAAAGATGACCCAAGATATGACCTTGTAGCAAGTCGGACGAGAGACAAATCAATTTCCCAACCCGGATTCAAAATACGAATAGGGGGTGTCATGTTCAAGAGCGACGCTTACTTCCATTAATACGAATACGAAAACATATCCCTTTCCCAAAATTCCCCCCACCATTTTTGGCAAGTACCTCTTTATTTTTACACAAGCTTGAGGAGGATAACATATGCTTGTCGATGTAAGCTCATCCTTCGGATGAGTCCCTCAGAGTATATTTAACGAACCCTAGGAAGGAGTGGTTCGGTCCCATTACGAGTCTTTCGATGTTTGTTTAATGAGTCCAAGGATAGAAAACTCGGGGGTTTTTCATGTTTTGAGAGTCTGAAAAACACTTAAAGAGAACTCTCTCAGTTCATTTTTTGTAAAAGAGTTCAACAAGACCGAAAAAGTGATAAACTATCGCCCGTCAAACGTTTTCTTCAAATACTTTAACGATCATGAAAAGAACAAGATCGCTCGGCAATATTTTCATTTTTATGGAGCGTGAAAAGAGATTAAAGTATACTCCCTTACGTTCATCATTTTTGTGTTACCATGACGAGTATGAAAAGACGAGAAGACGAGAAAAAGTATACTCAGGTTACGTTCTCATAATTTTTTGAGCGCGAGAATGAACAAAGAATAAGATCGAGGTTTTTCCTACAAAAACCCTAAAACATTAGTTGTACATGCGACAAAAAAATAAAAAACACTCGTACCCCATCGTTCGGACTTCGAAGTTTCTATATCTGCAAAAAACCATACTCACAAGGCTATTAGGGTATTAGGTTTTTTAAGAAAAGCAATAAAAATAATATAAAAAATTAATAAGAAATAGTAAAAATGAATAAATATGGGTAAAAAAGTCTTTTCTACCATTTCATTGTTACTTTGCCAAAAACTTGTCCAACATACCTCATTTTCCCCCAAATTTATTTTCTCGATTGCGGGAGGCACAAGCGATCATTCAACAAACGGTTTAAGCCAACGAGGTAATCTCCTGATTTTCCAACTTTTCCATGGTTTACTTTTGATTTTTATTGCCAATTTTTAGAGTTTTGAGTCCATTTTAGGGTCGGTATATGCGCTCAAGCATTCTCGCAGGTGGGCCATTCGAGACTTGCAAGAATATAAGATTCTCGTAGGTGGGCTTCAGGGCACCTGCGAGAATCTCTCACTGTGAAAAAGGTTCACCTGCGAGGGCTGAAAAATGGATTTTTGTCTGTGTTTTGCTCAATAAAAAAAATATGCAAGAGTTTAAAACAAGTTGCTGACCTCCTTCTCATGGCTCCATTGCAGGTGTTGACCATCATGATGTTGGAATGGAGGGAAAGAGAACATGAGGAGGATGATTCCATTGTCGGGCATGACCCGGGTACAATTGATGCCCTCCAGGAATGTGGGCTCTTGAAATTTTTTAGGATCCCGGGCATGAGAGCCCAACTCAGGTTGTTAGAGTTCTTGGTCCACATGTGGGATGTGGATCAACAATTATTTCATGTAGGAGTCCACACGCTGACACTATATATCGAGGATATCTATTTTCTGATGGGGTTGTCACGACGTGGATACCATGCTACTTTGACCAGAGGTAGAGGCGACAAACTTCCTATGAGCGAGTATGTTCGCTGATATTGTGTTCCCGAGGCAGAGAGAAGCAAAGGTAAGGTTTCCATTTGGGGGGTTCAATATTTGACCCTACGTACCATCTTTTTTACTATTGCACGCATGGCTAGAAGCATGGCTCCACACATGGCTCTCCAGAGCTATTTCCAATATGCCATAGAGTGCACAGAGCCTCGGGTTTTCAATTGGTCGGATGCGGTTCTCCGCAGTATGAAGAGGCAATTGACAAAGTGCAGAAGGGGTGACTTGAAGAAGTTTGGGTACGGGTCACTTTTGGTGTCATTCTTCTTCGAGAGAGTCCCACTGCTGTGACTACAGGTAGATTGGGGTTTACCGGCTCCACAGGATCCGAGGATACTAAGGTGGTTTAACCTCATGGCTCAACATGTAGCAGGGCCTATAATCAAGTATAATGATTCATTTTTTGACTGGTTGAGGCCCCGGATGCTGATGATTGATGGCTACGCATATGCCGGTTTGGATTTCCGAGGGGATCCATATTTGGTCGTGCCTGAGGATGCTCAGTGGGGTGACTTAGGTGAGAAGTACACATTTTGTTCTTTTTTAATGTTTTTGCAAATTTTATTATATGAAATGTTTTTATGTTTATCCAAGAACTAATAAAAAAACTTCCTTTTGATGACACAGATGTGGGGCCGTATCGACCTCCAGGAACGTCTCCCATACAAAGGCGAGGAGAAGTGGCTCCAGTGGCGAGATGGGATGCCGAGGACTACGAGGTAGTGGAACAAAACTTAGAGGGGTTGACTGCGGATTTCTCAGACATTTCTATTGGGGATATCCCGAGATGTTATCAGCGCCATACTGTGGGCATGTCCGAGTCTCTCAGTCCACTACTCCGTAGGGTAGCCTGAGCAGTTGTGTGTTATCGTGAGCATCATCCGTGATGCTATTTTGTAGAGGCTATGGGCTTCGTATTTTGAGATTTTAATCTTTGGATAGAAACTTTTTTGTAAAAAACTTTTGATCGTTATATACATCTATGAGGCTTCTACCGACCTATTTTGTGTTGTATAATACATGTGATATGTGATTGGTTTATAAATGTCCCAAATTTCTGTCTAACACATAGTTAGCTAAGGCATCCGTCAGTGTATTTAGACATCTAGAAATGTGCTGATATTCAATATAATCAAAATAACGTTCCAAGAGGTGAATTCGTAAATATGCCCGTAATAAAGTAGGACTTCAGATAACATAGACATTACTTAGCTGTAGTACTACTAGCTCTGAATCGAGTCATATAACCAGGTGGCGAATATCAAACAAAATAGCATCAATCAACAATTCGATGACGACGCTATATTCTGCAATATTATTGGTCGCATGACCAAGGCACACACCTCATAGACTAATAAGTTCGTTTGTAGGTGTGTAAATTGCCCATGCGACAGAAGCAAGGTTCTGAGTGCTACAACTAGCGCCATCAGTGAAGCCAATGTGGGGTAGTAAAGAATCCGACATCTGGAAACCAAGCACAATGCAAGATAAGCGGTTGAGGGTAGAGACCAAATAACGAAAAAACACACAAAAAGTATGATACAATAAAATACAAGAACTCATGCACAGGTGATCTTAAGCATAGTACTTCTTTAAGTACAATCCCTTTCTGGGTTCACTCAAAGGGATACCGTCATAGTCCACCAACTCGTAAGCTCCTTTCTCCAAAACTCGTCTGACGATGTAAGGATCTCGTCACATAGCTTCAAATTTTTTGGCTCCTAGCATATCCCGATCTTGTTCGTAAAGGAGAACCAGATCACCTTTGGAGAAACCACGTGGCTTGACATGTTTGTTGTATTGGGATTTGATGCGTTTCTTTTGGGCTTCTATAACTAGGGTGGCATCAAGATGAGTTTCGTCTAATTGCATGAAATACAACAGACGTTCTTCTTCGACAGAAGTGTTTGGGAGAAGTTTGACGGCTAGTTTTAGGGAGGGTATCTCACATTCAATCGACAAGATGGCTTCTAGACCATAGACTAACTGGAACGGTGTAAACCCGGTAGCAGACTTAATGAATGTCCGGTAATCCCACAATGCTGAAAACAATATCGTGTGACAACTCTTTTTGTGAATCCCTATCATTCGTCGAAGCATGGTAATGAGGACTTTGTTTATTGCTTCAACTTGGTCATTGGCTTGTGGGTAATAGGGTGTTTAGTTTTCATGGCGAAGACCCAAATTTTCAGTGAGTTCAAACATCATGAAGTTTCTAAAGTGGCTACCATGATTAGTAATGATAGCTTGAGGAACACCAAACTGAGCAATGATGTGATTGAATATGAATAATGCTGCAGTCTTTATAGTATTGTCGAATGTTGGAATCGCCTCGGTGCATTTCGTGAAATAATCCACGACTACAATAATGTATCCATGCCCCGCGACCGAGTGAGGGTGACATGTCATGAAATCGATACCCCATTTCGCAAAAGGACCAACGGAGACCATAGGGTGTAGAGGAGCAGGGTGTGATCATATTTTATTGTTGTAGGTTTGGAAAGAGTGGCATTTTTGGACAACGATTATACAATCGTTGAAAAAGAAGGCCAGAAATACCCCTCTCGTAAGATCTTCTAGGCAGTAGCATACCCAGACATGTCACCACCACATGCTCCAAAATGGCAGTCATTCAAGGCTTTCTCGGCTTCGTCAAACGCGAGGCAGCATCGGAAAATGGAATCGATCCCATGACGACAAAGAGTATCACCGAGGATGATATACTGACAGGCTTGGTAGCGTATTCGACGACGGTCAGTGCTAGACAAATTGGGCTGAAAAGTCTGGGTCTAGAGATATATGATGATATCTCCATACCAAAGGTCATCGTAACTGATTAGGTAAAGGGATTCATCGGGTAATGAATCCTCTGCTACATTTTCCATCTCAGAGAAGGGAAGGTCGCATATCAACTTGGAAAACACCAAGGATTTCTTGGACTTAGCGCATTCAAATTCTAAGTCAAACTCCTGGAGTATTATGATCCATTTGGAGTATTTTCCCCCTAGTAATTGGCATGTAAGAATGTGCTGCATAGGGTTGCAGTTGGAAATCACCGTAGTCTTGCGTAAAAGGATATAGTGCCAGAAACGTTGAACAACTTGGATGGCTGCCAAGGATAGTTTTTCAACATGTAAATACTTTGTTTCGGTAGTCATGAGACTCCGACTCAAGTAATAAATGACATGTTCATCATGAGAATCATCCTCTTGGACTAGAAACTTAGCGATGGTATAGTCCGAGGCTGCGAGGTAAAGAAAATAATCCCGACTGTAATTAGGTGGGAAGAGTAATGGGGTACGTGTTAAAGACAGTTTCAAAGCTTTGAAAGATTTGTCAGCAGTGGTATCCCATACGAACTCAGAACCTTTCTTGAGCAGTCACGTAAATCCAAGAGTTAGCTCAGCATAGTTCGGGATGAAACGACAGAGAAAGTTTACCTTCCCTTTCAAACTTTGTAACTGGCGAAGTGAAGAAGGAGGAGGAAGATTGAGAATCGCTTCGACCTTCAAAGGATCTACCTTGATCCCTTGACGTGAAACAATAAAGCCCATAAGTTGGTCGGATTCTACGCAAAAAACACAATTGTGGGGGGTTCAAGCGTATATGGTAAAACCGACATCGAAGGAAAATGGTGCGGAGGTGTTTTGGATGATCTACACGGTGCATGGAATGAGAGGGTAAGTCATCGAGATATGGCTGCACAATGTGCTTTATATCATGAAAGGTGTAAGACATAGCACGTTGAAAAGTTGCACCAGCATTCTTTAAACTAAATGGAAGTTTTCGGTAGGTGAAAGTGCCCCAAGGACAAATAAAAGCGGTCTTGTGTTGGTTTGCGGGTACAATATTGATTTGATTATATCCAGAGAAACCATCCATCAGAGAGAGGATTTCACTTCTGACACAATCATCGACAATCTGGTCAACGAAGGGGGTAGGAAAGTTGTCTTTAGGACAAGCTTTATTAATGTCTCTATAATCAACGCACACGTGGATCGTGCGTTGTCTCTTGTCAATCAGAACAAGATTGGAAACCCAGTCAGTTAGAGCCACAGGGTAAATAAATCCAGCCTTAAGAAGTTTCTCAACTTCAAGCTTGATAGTGGATGCTTTACGTGGGTGGACTGGATGAAGTCGTTGCCGGACGGGTTTAGCACCCGGGTATGTTTGAATCTCGTGTGCGACAATGTCGGGGTCAATACCCGACATTTATTCATAGCTCCATGCGAAGACGTCACAAAATTCTTGGAAAAGAGACTTGTAGGTGACAACTTCATCATGGGAACACGAAGCTTCGATATGCACATTTTTGACAACTCCAGGTTTTATGGATATGTCAAGGGGGATGGTGGGTGAGATATTACTTAAGTTCCCTTTGTAGAACATATCATGTGTAGACTCGGGAGCGATAGAAATGACGAAAACGGTCAATGGGGTCGAGATCTGTTGGTAACCCTCGATGGTGTGTTGTTCCAGGAAGATGATGGAACGATGATGTCCATCATCCCAAAGGGTATATTCCATGGACATAACAGACATAATCATCTCATCCGTAGGAAAAATGATGTGGAATGGATCCGGAGATAAAGCACCAAGGGAGGGGGTAGAAGGGGTTGCCGATTGAATGGTTTGATAAGCGGATTCGACCAGACTCAAAGGAATTTCGTCGCCATAATGAAGATGATCGCCAGGGTTGGGTACCATCCATGGGTCGTAAGACACAGGGGTTCTGTGAGAAGAGGTGGAGATCATGTTGATTGAGGCGACAAACGGATGTAAAACATCGGGTGGTGGAATGGGGAAAGTACCCATCAAAGAGGAATCTTTAAGAAGACCCACATTGACATTCTCATATCCAGGCGGGGTTTTTGCAATGAAAGGTACGTTTTTGGTATGTGCATCGGAGTGAAAGAAGGCTAATTGGTCTACGGTAACTACTTTTCCTTGATGTGGGAAACATACGACACGAAAAAGAGTGGACACAACTGCACGCATGGAATCGATCCAGCTACGACCAAGTAGAAGGTTGTAATCGAGAGGAGCGTCAAAGATCTCCACTTCAACATTGACCGTTTTTCCTTCTAACGTAATAGGAAACGAAGGGAGGACACCGTAAGGCTTAAAACTAGAGCCATTGAAGGCTTTGAGCGTGTTGTGGGATTTTTTTAAAGGTGGAGAGCCGATGGATTTCTAGTAGGTAATAGACATGACACACATCGAGACACCCTCATCAATAACTGTTCTACAAATGTTCTTGTCAGAGATAATAACTTGTATTTGGAATGCGAGTTGAGGGGGTAACCTTGGAATGTGATCTTCCAAGTAAAAAATTATTAAATTTGTATCGGTAGGGTCGATTCCACCAATAGCTTTCAACAGT
>JZKD02S1065506.1:0-13233 GCA_000966675.3 Picea glauca
GCAGTCGAACCAATAGCAGCAGTAGGGGGGCCTCCATCCAGAGAGGCTGAGAGAGTATTGAGACAGGTAGAGTAGAACCTTACCACGCTCACTCATACAGTACCTATGGTGGAGATCGAGGATCTCCCATCGTCGATGCAACCTCATTTAGTTGGGGTGCCATGGACCTAGGTCCAGCTCTTCCAACATTTGGAAAATGTTTTTGTTCACTACGGCAAGGCCAATAGGCCCCGACCTTAGCTAGGCTAGACCACTTACATGCCGAGAGCACTTTTTGTATATTTTTTAGGACATAAGCCCCGTGACTCTTACTGAACATATTTTGAGCCGCTTGCACCCACCCTTGTACTCTGATATTTTATATATATATATATATATATATATATATATATACGTTTTTAGATCTTTTTATGTCTTATGGTTTACATGTATTTTTAAAATGTATTTACATGTGCAAGTGTGTGATTTTTTTTACATGTGTGCAATATACCAATCTAATACATGATTAGCTAGAGTATCTGTGATTTGATTCAATCTCCTAGGAAAATGGATATACATAATGTAATCAAAGCTTCATTCTAAGAGACATACCCTAAGGAACCGTTGGTGTAGAGTAGGAATATAAATGTGGTAAACCCCATTTAACTGAGACACAACCATCTGAGTATCTAGGTAGACCTGTAGGTGAGAGATACCATGCGACAAAGCATCACAAAGCAACTCTAGGAATGCATTGTATTCGATGACATTGTTTGTGGCGTCACCTAAACAGATACCTCCTGAAGATATCAACTGGCCCTGAGGTGTGAAAATTACCCAAGCTGCGGAAGCAATCCTCTGAGTGTGTCAACTAGTTTCATTTGCAAACCCAACGAACACCTCTAATTCACTTGAAATTTTCCACAATGAAAAAGATGACATCAAAAATGACGCGTTCATAAAACCAAAAAGACAAAAACTAAAAAGAAAATGTATAAGACTATACATATGTTACAAGAAGTCACCCAAGGTGACCCACCTATGAGTAATACTTCTTGAGGTAGATCCCATTTCTAGGCTCCGCCAAAGCATTTCCCTCAAAGTTCACCAAGCGATAAGTGCCCTTCTTTAGAACCTTCTTTACGATGAAAGGTTTGAACCACATGGGTTTGAACTTGCCTGTCCCTAGGGGATACTTATCTTGGTCATAGACTAGGACAAGGTCACCTTCAGAGAAAATCAAAGGAAAAACGGACTGATCATACTGACACTTGACTTTTTGTTTGTGAGCCTTGTTAGCCAAGGTTGCATCTCGACGCCGCTCATCAAGCTACTCGAGATATAATAAACACTTTTCAAGCGGTGAAGTGTCTGGCAATAACTGTACTGCCAACTTTAGAAATGGGATCTGGAACTCTATAGGAAAGACTGCTTCCAGCCTGTAAACGAGTTGAAAAGGTGAGAAACTGATTGCAGTCTTAACAGACGTTCGGTAGGCCCAAAGTGTCGAGTACAACATCAAATGCCAATTTGACCTGGCCGAATTGATCATTCGTTTTAAAATAGTCTTAAGGGGTTTATTCACAGTTTCCACCTGACCATTCACTTGTGGGTAGTAGGGTGATGAATTTTGTTTCCTCAACCCAAGTTTTGACGTTAACTCGGACATCATTTTGTTATGAAAGTGACTACCATGGTCAGTACCAATTTCTCTTGGGACGTCGAACCTTGCTATTATCTGGTTAAACAAAAAGAGATTTGTTGTCTCACCATCATATTTAAATGTTGGCATAGCTTCGACCCACTTCATGAAGTACTCTACTACTACAATTATATAACGGTGCCCCCTTGTGGAAGGAGGGTTGCATGTAGCGTAATCAATCCCCCACTTTGTTAAGGGACCAACTGTGATGACGGGAAACATGGGAGCGGGGTGTGCCCTCATCTTCCAATAGAAGATATGACATGGGTGGCACTTCTTGATCGATTCAAAACATTCTTTGATTAATGTCGGCCAAAAGTAACNATTTTTCTTACATGTGTGCAATATACCAATCTAATACATGATTACCTAGAGTATCTGTGATTTGATTCAATCTCCTAGGAAAATGGATATACATAATGTAATCAAAGCTTCATTCTAAGAGACATACCCTAAGGAACCATTGGTGTAGAGTAGGAATATAAATGTGGTAAACCCCATTTAACTGAGACACAACCAACTGAGTGTCTAGGTAGACCTGTAGGTGAGAGATACCATGCGACAAAGCGTCACAAAGCAACTCTAGGAATGCATTGTATTCGACGACATTGTTTGTGGCGTCACCTAAACAGATACCTCCTGAAGATATCAACTGGCCCTAAGGTGTTAAAATTACCCAATCTGTGGAAGCAATCCTCTGAGTGTGTCAACTAGTTTCATTCGCAAACCCAACGAACACCTCTGATTCACTTGAAATTTTCCACAATGAAAAAGATGACATCAAAAATGACACGTTCATAAAACCAAAAAGACAAAAACTAAAAAGAAAATGTATAAGACTATACATATGTTACAAGAAGTCACCCAAGGTGACCCACCTATGAGTAATACTTATTGAGGTAGAGCCCATTTCTAGGCTCCTCCAAAGCATTTCCCTCAAATTTCACCAAGCGATAAGTGCCCTTCTTTAGAACCTTCTTCACGATGAAAGGTTTGAACCACATGGGTTTGAACTTGCCTGTCCCTAGGGGATACTTATCTTGGTCATAGACTAGGACAAGGTCACCTTCAGAGAAAATCCAAGGACAAACGGACCGATCATACTGACACTTGACTTTTTGTTTGTGAGCCTTGTTAGCCAAGGTTGCATCTCGACGCCGCTCATAAAGATACTCGAGATATAATAAACACTTTTCAAGCGGTGAAGTGTCTGGCAATAACTGTACTGCCAACTTTAGAAATGGGATCTGGAACTCTATAGGAAAGACTGCTTCCAGCCTGTAAACGAGTTGAAAAGGTGAGAAACTGATTGCAGTCTTAACAGACGTTCGGTAGGCCCAAAGTGTCGAGTACAACATCAAATGCCAATTTGACCTGGCCGAATTGATCATTCGTTTTAAAATAGTCTTAAGGGGTTTATTCACAGTTTCCACCTGACCATTCACTTGTGGGTAGTAGGGTGATGAATTTTGTTTCCTCAACCCAAGTTTTGACGTTAACTCGGACATCATTTTGTTATGAAAGTGACTACCATGGTCAGTACCAATTTCTCTTGGGACGTCGAACCTTGCTATTATCTGGTTAAACAAAAAGAGATTTGTTGTCTCACCATCATATTTAAATGTTGGCATAGCTTCGACCCACTTCATGAAGTACTCTACTACTACAATTATATAACGGTGCCCCCTTGTGGAAGGAGGGTTGCATGTAGCGTAATCAATCCCCCACTTTGTTAAGGGACCAACTGTGATGACGGGAAACATGGGAGCGGGGTGTGCCCTCATCTTCCAATAGAAGATATGACATGGGTGGCACTTCTTGATCGATTCAAAACATTCTTTGATTAATGTCGGCCAAAAGTAACCGGCTCGTGGAATCTTTTGGGTTGTTTCCAACCCAGACAAATAAATGCCACGTGCTCCAGTGTGGCAATCGTTAAGCACGATTTTTTCTTCTTCATGAGTGAGACACCGGTGAAGGATGAAATCTACACCTCAACGATATAGAGTGTCCTCGAGTATGAGATAGTTCTTGGCCTGATGGCGTATATGGCGACACTCATCACGAGAAGCAGAGGTAGGTAACTTCAAATTCTGGAGATAGACAAGTATATCTCCGTACCAGGGGTCCGAAAACACGATCAGAAATGTGTCTCCTTTGATAGGCGACTCTTCAGGTATAACATCACCTGATCCGACCAGAAGTTATGAAATGAGTTCCGCAAAGACCAACAACTTTTTGGATTTCGCCCGAAACAAAATGCAATTCGAATTCCTAGAGGATAACTATCCATCTACTGATATTTTCACCAATTACACGTCGTGTCAACACGTATTGAAACGGATTCACAATGACAATGACGGTGGTCTTGCAAAACAAGATGTAATGACGGAACCATTGGACAGCATGAAATGCTGCCAATGCAATTTTTTCAACGTGGGAATAATTGAGTTCCAGTCCGACCAGGCCTCGGCTCAGGTAATAAATCACATATTCTGAGAGCAAATCATCCTCCTGAACCAAGACCATATCGATGGTCGACTCTGCAATGGCTAAGTACACTAAGAAATCTTTATTATAATTGGGTGGCCGCAACAGAGGGGTATACGTGAGGGCGCATTTCAACGCTTTGAAAGAGCGTTGAGAGGCTTCATCCCAATGAAAAGGAACGTCCTTCTTCAATAAATGCATGAAACCCTTTGTGATCTCGGCATAGTTTGCGATGAAACACCATAAAAAGTTCACTTTTCCCTGTAGACTTTGAAGTTGAGGGACTATGCACGGGGGAGGCAACTGAACTATCACCTCAACCTTTAGAGGATCGACCATGATCCCTATTGTTGAAACTATGAAACCTAGCAGACGACCCGATGTGACGTAAAAACTGCATTTGTTTGGATTCAAGTGATTCTAGTAGTAGCGACATCGCTCAAATATAAGTCATAGGTGTGCAGGATGATCAGCTCTCTTGCACGATCATGACGCTAAATCATCAAGATAAGCCTCGACTATGTGTTTAAGGTCGTGGAAAGCAAAATACATAGCCCGTCGAAACGTAGCTCTAGCATTTTTCAGGCCAAAAGGAATCTTTTGATAAGAGAATGTACCCCACGGACAGATGAAAGCAGTTTTGTGTTGGTCTTCGGGCTTGATCTGTATCTGATTGTATCCCGAAAAACCATCCATGAAAGAAAAGGCTTCACAAACTTCGCATTCATCGACTATCTAGTCAATAAATGGTGTGGGGAAATTATCCTTTGGACAGTCCTTGTTCAAATCACGAAAGTCCGTACATATGTGAATCATACCCTAATTTTTGTTGACTGGAACAGGATTTGACACCCATTGAGTTAATTGGATGGGGTAGATGAAACCAGCTTGGAGTAGTTTCTCTACTTCATCCTTAATAGTTGTTGCTTTCCTAGGATTGACTGGGTGAAGCATCTATCAGACCGTCTTAGCATCAGGATAAGTCATGATTTCATGTTCGACGATTCTTGGATCTATTCCTGGCATTTCCTCGTAAGACCAGGAAAACACGTCGTAGAATTATTTAAATAAATCTGTGTAGATTTGAATTTCCTCGGGGGAGCAGTCCGCTCCAACGAAGATATTATCCATGACGCCAAGGGTTCTGGAGATATCAATAGGTATCATTTGAGCAATGGTTTCCATATTTCTTTCAACGTAAACAATGTGCGCAGCCAAAGGATTGATAGGACAAGCGTTATATCCAGTCATAGTCAGAGTGAATTCACCTGCTTAAATTCTTCTTAACTCTGGGAGGAAGTAAGATCTGTGATGAAGTTCATCCTAGGGTCTGTCTGGAATCGTCATTGCCTCAAGAATCACCTCATTTGAGGGTAATACTAAGTCTAAAGAATCAGTATCGACAGGGGAACCTTGGGCCCAAATAGGCTCGTGAGTCGGATCTAATTCCTATGCGGGAGTCGGATCAAGATCGGCGGAAGCTTGTTGGACTATAGAGTATGAAACTTCTGCCATGGTGCCCTGTCCCTTCCATCGTAGATAATGGGGAAGGAAGAGTCCATGGATCGTTAAAGTAAGTAGTGCAAAACGACAAGATTTGAAATATTTCAGCCTTATGTTGGTCGGGGACACCTGATATGTACTGGACATTGTCGGTCGGAGGCGGGTAATTGAAATTACCCATCAAAGGTGGGCACAAACTAACCCCTACGTTGACAATGTCAAGCTGAGGGTTATCAACCATCGAGACCATGGATACCCCCGATGAAGGGTCGGGACGGGAGAAAGATAACCGATCAATGGTCATGATCTGGCCCTCGTGTGGAAACAACAAGACCCGAAAAACTATCGCGACCACTGCTTGCATAGCATAGGTCCAACTCCTTCCTAACAAGAGATTGTAGTCGAGAGATGCATTGACCACTTCAACCTTGATGCACACGATCTTCCCCCCTAACTGCATGGGGAAAGAGAGGATGATACCATGTGATCAGAATGAATGACTGTCGAAAGCGGTAAGAAGAGTAGGTGACAGAGACAAAATGGGTTGGTTGATGGCCTTCCAACATGCCAAATACATCATGCATGTCGAGGCACCCTCATCAACCACCGTGCGGAAAATATTCTGGGTAAATTTTTTTGTGGAGTAAGCCACTACTATTTGAAATTCTATGTGGTAAGGAAGATGAGGTTTTAAGTCGGTCGTATCAAGCATGATCATTCCCATATTACAAGTCTCAGCAAATCCTAAGGAAGCTAACAGAGCCTTTCTCTGAGAAGTGCAGCTTTGGAGGACTTCCAAAGTAGACATTGCACAAGGGGTTTGTGACAAATCCTCCACCACAGAGTAGTTTTGGGCGGCCCTTGCGTTTGGGTTGTGGGAAGCTTTATTGAACGCACCTTTGGGGATGTGTGTCATTGTTTCACCCAACATCTTCTCTATATGGAGAGGAAGAGGTGGGTTTTCGGCTTCTTTACTCTTCTCAGAGGTGCTTGGCATTCTATAGTCACGTGTCCTAGTCATCATGTCAATGCTACCTTTGATCATGTACACATTTGTGGAAGAAGGATTACTCACAGAAGGAGGGGGTCCCTGACTGCCCCCCTTCGTGCTCGAAGAGGCTTGAGTTAGATTTTTCCCATGTGGAAACGGGTTCGTTAACACGGCAGGCTATTTTTGTGCTAATAACTTCTGGGCCTCCGCAAGCCGAGGGAACTGGTGAGTCGAATGGTCTTCTTTGCAAAGATTACATGGATACTTCGACTTCTTCTTTTTAGTGTTACCCCTGCCAGCATTATTGGTAGGTTTCTTATCCCCCTTACCCTTCTTTCGTTGTTTCTTCTTTCCTTCAGGCTACTGGGTGGACTTTGGGTTTGTCAATTTCACACTATGTACATTNATGACGGGAAACATGGGAGCGGGGTGTGCCCTCATCTTCCAATAGAAGATATGACATGGGTGGCACTTCTTGATCGATTCAAAACATTCTTTGATTAATGTCGGCCAAAAGTAACTGGCTCGTGGAATCTTTTGGGTTGTTTCCAACCCAGACAAATAAATGCCACGTGCTCCAGTGTGGCAATCGTTAAGCATGATTTTTTCTTCTTCATGAGTGAGACACCGGTGAAGGATGAAATCTACACCTCGACGATATAGAGTGTCCTCGAGTATGAGATAGTTCTTGGCCTGATGGCGTATATGGCGACACTCATCACGAGAAGCAGAGGTAGGTAACTTCAAAGTCTGGAGATAGACAAGTATATCTTCGTACCAGGGGTCCGAAAACACGATCAGAAATGTGTCTACTTTGATAGGCGACTCTTCAGGTATAACATCACCTGATCCGACCAGAAGTTATGAAATGAGTTCCACAAAGACCAACAAATTTTTGGATTTCGCCCGAAACAAAATGCAATTCGAATTCCTGGAGGATAACTATCCATCTACTGATATTTTCACCAATTACACGTCGTGTCAACACGTATTGAAACAGATTCACAATGACAATGACGGTGGTCTTGCAAAACAAGATGTAATGACGAAACCATTGGACAGCATGAACGGCTGCCAATGCAATTTTTTCAACGTGGGAATAATTGAGTTCCAGTCCGACCAGGCCTCGGCTCAGGTAATAAATCACATATTCTGAGAGCAAATCATCCTCCTGAACCAATACCATACCGATGGTCGACTCTGCAATGGCTAAGTACACTAAGAATCTTTATTATAATTGGGTGGCCGCAACAGAGGGGTATACGTGAGAGCGCATTTCAACGCTTTGAAAGAGCGTTGAGAGGCTTCATCCCAATGAAAAGGAATGTCCTTCTTCAATAAATGCATGAAACCCTTTGTGATCTCGGCATAGTTTGCGATGAAACACCATAAAAAGTTCACTTTTCCCTGTAGACTTTGAAGTTGAGGGACTATGCACGGGGGAGGCAACTGAACTATCACCTCAACCTTTAGAGGATCGACCATGATCCCTATTGTTGAAACTATGAAACCTAGCAGACGACCCGATGTGACGTAAAAACTGCATTTGTTTGGATTCAAGTGATTCTAGTAGTAGCGACATCGCTCAAATATAAGTCATAGGTGTGCAGGATGATCAGCTCTCTTGCACGATCATGACGCTAAATCATCAAGATAAGCCTCGACTATGTGTTTAAGGTCGTGGAAAGCAAAATACATAGCCCGTCGAAACGTAGCTCTAGCATTTTTCAGGCCAAAAGGAATCTTTTGATAAGAGAATGTACCCCACGGACAGATGAAAGCAGTTTTGTGTTGGTCTTCGGGCTTGATCTGTATCTGATTGTATCCCGAAAAACCATCCATGAAAGAAAAGGCTTCACAAACTTCGCATTCATCGACTATCTAGTCAATAAATGGTGTGGGGAAATTATCCTTTGGACAGTCCTTGTTCAAATCACGAAAGTCCGTACATATGTGAATCATACCCTAATTTTTGTTGACTGGAACAGGATTTGACACCCATTGAGTTAATTGGATGGGGTAGATGAAACCAGCTTGGAGTAGTTTCTCTACTTCATCCTTAATAGTTGTTGCTTTCCTAGGATTGACTGGGTGAAGCATCTATCAGACCGTCTTAGCATCAGGATAAGTCATGATTTCATGTTCGACGATTCTTGGATCTATTCCTGGCATTTCCTCGTAAGACCAGGAAAACACGTCGTAGAATTATTTAAATAAATCTGTGTAGATTTGAATTTCCTCGGGGGAGCAGTCCGCTCCAACGAAGATATTATCCATGACGCCAAGGGTTCTGGAGATATCAATAGGTATCATTTGAGCAATGGTTTCCATATTTCTTTCAACGTAAACAATGTGCGCAGCCAAAGGATTGATAGGACAAGCGTTATATCCAGTCATAGTCAGAGTGAATTCACCTGCTTAAATTCTTCTTAACTCTGGGAGGAAGTAAGATCTGTGATGAAGTTCATCCTAGGGTCTGTCTGGAATCGTCATTGCCTCAAGAATCACCTCATTTGAGGGTAATACTAAGTCTAAAGAATCAGTATCGACAGGGGAACCTTGGGCCCAAATAGGCTCGTGAGTCGGATCTAATTCCTATGCGGGAGTCGGATCAAGATCGGCGGAAGCTTGTTGGACTATAGAGTATGAAACTTCTGCCATGGTGCCCTGTCCCTTCCATCGTAGATAATGGGGAAGGAAGAGTCCATGGATCGTTAAAGTAAGTAGTGCAAAACGACAAGATTTGAAATATTTCAGCCTTATGTTGGTCGGGGACACCTGATATGTACTGGACATTGTCGGTCGGAGGCGGGTAATTGAAATTACCCATCAAAGGTGGGCACAAACTAACCCCTACGTTGACAATGTCAAGCTGAGGGTTATCAACCATCGAGACCATGGATACCCCCGATGAAGGGTCGGGACGGGAGAAAGATAACCGATCAATGGTCATGATCTGGCCCTCGTGTGGAAACAACAAGACCCGAAAAACTATCGCGACCACTGCTTGCATAGCATAGGTCCAACTCCTTCCTAACAAGAGATTGTAGTCGAGAGATGCATTGACCACTTCAACCTTGATGCACACGATCTTCCCCCCTAACTGCATGGGGAAAGAGAGGATGATACCATGTGATCAGAATGAATGACTGTCGAAAGCGGTAAGAAGAGTAGGTGACAGAGACAAAATGGGTTGGTTGATGGCCTTCCAACATGCCAAATACATCATGCATGTCGAGGCACCCTCATCAACCACCGTGCGGAAAATATTCTGGGTAAATTTTTTTGTGGAGTAAGCCACTACTATTTGAAATTCTATGTGGTAAGGAAGATGAGGTTTTAAGTCGGTCGTATCAAGCATGATCATTCCCATATTACAAGTCTCAGCAAATCCTAAGGAAGCTAACAGAGCCTTTCTCTGAGAAGTGCAGCTTTGGAGGACTTCCAAAGTAGACATTGCACAAGGGGTTTGTGACAAATCCTCCACCACAGAGTAGTTTTGGGCGGCCCTTGCGTTTGGGTTGTGGGAAGCTTTATTGAACGCACCTTTGGGGATGTGTGTCATTGTTTCACCCAACATCTTCTCTATATGGAGAGGAAGAGGTGGGTTTTCGGCTTCTTTACTCTTCTCAGAGGTGCTTGGCATTCTATAGTCACGTGTCCTAGTCATCATGTCAATGCTACCTTTGATCATGTACACATTTGTGGAAGAAGGATTACTCACAGAAGGAGGGGGTCCCTGACTGCCCCCCTTCGTGCTCGAAGAGGCTTGAGTTAGATTTTTCCCATGTGGAAACGGGTTCGTTAACACGGCAGGCTATTTTTGTGCTAATAACTTCTGGGCCTCCGCAAGCCGAGGGAACTGGTGAGTCGAATGGTCTTCTTTGCAAAGATTACATGGATACTTCGACTTCTTCTTTTTAGTGTTACCCCTGCCAGCATTATTGGTAGGTTTCTTATCCCCCTTACCCTTCTTTCGTTGTTTCTTCTTTCCTTCAGGCTACTGGGTGGACTTTGGGTTTGTCAATTTCACACTATGTACATTCGACTTTTGTGTAGGGGGAACAGTCGAACCAGTGGTCTGGATGGTCGTTGTCTGTTGTATTGACAATTGTTGCAATTGATTTGACAGCTGATTAGCAAGCTTCGTTTGTGCTGAACCAACAATACCATCGGCATGTGGTCTAGACCTCTGTCTGGTCTTATCAAGTATCAACCTTGGTGCGTCTAGAAAACATTTGTAAAGTAAACCAGACTGAGAGTAAATCAGTTCTAGCTGTTTGGCTCTCATTATCACATCTTCCTCTGAAAACACCCTTGACGTTGTGACATCTTTAGACAAATGGGGTAGCAAAGACTTAAGGAACCACTCAAGAAGGAATGTTGGTGGGACTGACACTTTTATCAAACTCTTCCAACGTCTCCATTCTCATATCTGATCTGAGATATGGTCTGCTTTTGTCTGCTCAAAATTGGTCAGCAATTTGGTGCTAGCGTCGTATCTCACAGGTAATTGGAAATGGTTTAAGAAATCCATTGCCAATTCATCGAAGGAAGATTATATTGAGTGGTCGAGCTCATACCATTTCACAGCACTCCCAATGAGAGTGTGTTGAAACAAATGCAATTGGATGGAGCCGTCTCTCAAATAATTGGACGAGCACCATAAATGGAAGGTAGTCACATGATCGCCTGAATATTCGTTAAGCTTGGCCTCGAACTTTTGGATGTTTGAAGGCAACTTGGCTGGCATAGGAGGCCAACATGGATCATGATAGATGGGGTCATTTAATAACCTTTTCAAGTCTGGCAAGTGCAGAGTGTCCAGAAACAATAATTTGGGTTGTTGATTATAACCAAGGAAAAAGGAGCCTAGAGTTTGGTTGGCACCAGGTTGCTAGGAAAAGTTAGGTTGTTGGCCAGGGTTCTGGCAATAACCATGGTCATGACCAACGTACAAATTTTTTGCTTGTTGAGATGTCATCGGCTGACTCCCGTAATAAGATGTAAAGGGTTGGGCTTGCATCTCATTCCAAGAATTTTGGGAAGGGTTTCCCCCTGTTGATCTGATGAGAATAGATGTTGAGCCTTTCCCAGGGTTCCATTGTCTATGGAAGGGGTTTCCCCTAGTCAGCATCCCTGACGAGGGAACTGATCCCTACCATGGATTCCAAGTTCCTTGTGAGGAAGGAATTCCTCAGTTTTCCCCCTGTGCAGGAATAGTACCCTGTACAGGATTTTGTTGTCCATAATCGGGGTTGCCCCCGGCCAAGATGGAAACTGACAAGAAATCATTGTTACTAAACGCATCGAACAAAGAGAATGGTGTCAAACCTACCGGCATGTTATAAGAAGGAAGTCCTTGACTACCTGCTCCAAATGAACTATGGTTTACATTCGGCCAGGCAGAGTGCTGGTGAGAACCACCGAGCGAAGGGGACGTAGGAGGTATATGACCCCCTCCGTAAGGGAAAGCATTATAGGGATCTGAAGTGGCCCCCATGGATCCTTGTAGAGGATATTTGGAGCTCCCTGCCCTGATACCTAAATTCTATAGAGTGGAGTAGGAAAGGACAGTGCTTGTACCGAAGCCAGGCATCCGGTATGAGAATAGAGGGCATGTCGCACTCTGGGTGAATGGAGCAGTGATTGTTGCCATAGACAGAATCAGACCATTGCCCGAGGTAGAGGCAGTCAAGACCATAGTGTTCTGGACTGACAATGGTTGGTTAGGAAGTGGAACACCCCCTCTAGTGATGGTCGTAGAGGAAATATGAGTATTCCCTGAAGAAGTAGCAGCATTTGTTTCCATCGTTGCTTGTGACACTACCTGACGCTTGTAAGGTTGAACCTGTATGACAATGGGCACCGATAGATCAGTGATTGGAGAGTTATACAGACCAAGATCTCCTACTCCGATGTCAAAAATGATTAGTTCCTCTGGAATCCAATGTTCTCCTCTCAGAGAGAAGTCAGGCACAATTTCTTGTAACCCGCTCACCTCAAAAGATCCTTGTTGGTCTAGCTTTCACCTTAGAGGTGGAAGGGGTGGCTCAAGATCAATCTTGTAACCAACACTAGAGCAACTTTAGTTGGAAGAACAGTTACACCAGCCAACACTAGAGCAACTTATCGATGCAAGTGCAACTCAAATACGGAAGCACCCTCCAGGTATACTCTAAAAAGTGTGGCCCGATGTCTTCCCTAGGTACCACGGTATAACCCCCACTGTCACATGTGTAAGTCACTAAGATAAAGGTAATTAGGTTTCCAGCATGCGAACAATCACCAAGAGGGTACAGCCGACAGTCGGGTGGACCGCAATGAGCAGGGTATCAAGCCTGAAACCTACCAAGGGTATCGAAAGAAAGTGTTCTAGAAGACGACTTAGGACCTCGAACAGATTCGAGACCCGCAAAGGTCCGTGGAAAATGCGATCAACGTAATCCCAAGATAAGCCCTCTATATGTGTTCCCCACTACGCTTGGTCTAGCTTTGGAGGGGTTATCTCTGCTACCTTTCCTTACGCGACCTCGTGTTTATCCCCTGTGTTAGAGGGGGGTCCCAG
>JZKD02S1065517.1:0-13233 GCA_000966675.3 Picea glauca
TCTTCCTCCAGAAAGAAACCAAGAACCCTTGTAACTAAGATGTGAACTGCCCTCACTTTGGATGACTTTGATTTCATTTTTGCAGTGGTCAATGATGCTTCAAAGGAAATAATAGAGAAGGAACAAATGTATAACCAGATTGAGATCGCACTCCAAGGAGTACAGCAGGCACTCCAGTCTAGCTGAGTAATCTCTACTACACCTCTGCCAGAAGGAACAACAAAAGAAGGAGATGAATTAGTCCAACTCCACAAGATTGTTGATACAGACGAAGTACACCTTCGACGTGCTCAGGAAGAAAAAGTGTAGGCCACCCAATCCCTTAAGAAGGCACAGGAAGAAATTATTGAGCAACGTCAAGCATCGCAACAAGAGAAGAATGCTCTCCAAGCAAAATTTTAAGAAGACCAAGCGAAGGTCCAAAAAGAGAAAGAGAAGTTGCTCGCGAAGCAGATCAGAATTGAAGAAGCAATCAACATAGCATTTCTCTATGTGACCGGCTTAAGCAAAAGGCCGAAGAGCCCATAGAGCGTCAAGTGATCAAGCTAGCTAAAGTTATTCAGCAGCTTCAACAAAGGGTCATGGAATTAGAGCTTCAGACCATACCACGGACTCCGCAAGAAGTGTGCAACTAGCGAGAATTGAACGCTCAGAGCACAGATGAGAGGATTAGAAAAATTGTTGTAGAATGCAAACAGCTAAGTAACAAAAGCGCGCAAATATATGAGCAACTATCTGAAGACCCGGAGTTGAAGAAACTGGAGTCCCAACTCTAGGAAGCGAAGCAGCATGAAAATATAGTACAAGCACATCTCAAGCTCATGTCACTTATCAAGAGGATGAAGAGATCCCAGGAACAGCGAAATGCCCTAAAACTTGTTCTTACCATGCAGAAAAGAGTGATGGAAGTCACCCAAAAACTCCAGCAAAGCCAGGAGGAGGCCTATATAATGTTTGAAGAAATTGAAGGCCAAGGAACAATACTGGAACAAGTAGTTGTTACAGTCGAGCAGCAATTGGAAGGGCCTATCAACAAAACAGTTGTTCAAGAGTTCACTGAGTAGGAAGCAGTAGCATAGAGACAAGTCGAAGCAGATCGAGCCAAGCTCGAGACCTTTTAGGCAACTTTACCCAGATCTAAGTGACTCGGGATGAGTCACAGGTGAGTGTTGGGGGCCTGTTGGCCCTTGACCAAGTTTGAGGAAACACTTGGTCATATTTGACCATTTTTGGAACTTCGACATTTTGTCAAATATGGAGCGCAACTCAAAGCAGAGATCGTGGAAGCTAGACCCTTTTCTTGGGTCCTTTTTGGGTTTTTGGGGATAATGTAATGGGTATGGGATGTCGGCCCATGGGTTTACCCATGTTTAGGCCTACTTTGTAAAGTATAAATAAGTAACTAGGAAATGTAAGAGAGGCCGAGAAGCTAAGTGCTAGTAAAGGATTTTTGTATACTGTGTGACCGACTTGTAGAGTTGAGTGAAAGTGTTGTAAGTGTTGAGTGCACAGATTTTAAGAAGGCTTTGTGCTAGATCTACTCGAGGAAGGAGGATCTCGTGAGGTGCATGCAGATCTCCTGTCCTATGTGGAGTACAAGTTTGAGCTCTGTGTTGTATTCATATTGACCAAAGCTAATAAATAAGAAGAAGACTTTGTGGATGTAGCCCCAGGGTGGGGGTGAACCATGGTAAACCTGTGTGTTGTGCTCGGTGCCTCGACCTAATGTGTTTGTCTCTTTCCATGTGTTGTACTTTTCTATGATATACTTAGATAGATCTACTTTGATTTGTTCTTCTTAGATGTACGGATGTAGATTTGACATATATGAAAGTGTTGAGTGCTAGACCTATTTTGTTGTTGCTAAGTGATAACTTAACCTAGATCTAAGTGAATGTTGTGGTGCTCTGCGCCATCTACGGAGTGCCATGAGGGTTAAATGCTGATGAATGATCTATGCTAAAGTGTTTTCTAAGTGTTAGAATCATAGATTTGTGTCCTATCTAAGGTTGTAGACACATGAGTCCTACAACCACCCCTGCCTTTACCTCGGGTGAGACTTCATCTGCTTCACAGGTGTTGTTGAAAGGGTTGGTAGTTAGGGTTTTTTGGTGCATTGTTGAAGCATTGAACCCTGGGTCTACCCTTATGCCAACAGTGAGACTTGCAGAGCTAAGTGCAAGTCATTGTAAGAGATTGTGGAAGGTTGTGTGCTTAGATCTTCTCGGGGAAGGAGGATCTAGTGAGCTGTGCAGATCCCCTGTCCTCTGCGGAGTAGGGTTTTTGAGGCTCTGTGCATGTAACTGATTAAATAAGATAATAAATAAGATAAAAATTTGGTGGACATAGCCCCAGGGTGGGGGTGAACCACGCACATGTTGTGTTTCTCTACTTCGTACGATGTGTTGATGTGTGTATATGTTAATGTGCTTAGTGCTTCAATATAGTTGAATGGTAGATAAATATGTTAATGTTATGTGCTTAATAGTATGGATGTGACCTATGTGGATATGATTAGTGATTAAATATCTTATATATGAGTGAATATTGTGATACTCCGCAATTAGGGTTTAACTACATTGTAACTAAGACTGGATATTGATGAATGTTAATTATTGAGTGCTCTGTTAAGTGTTAGAATCACATATCTGTGTCCCAGCTAAGGTTGCAGACATATGAGTCCTGCAACCACCCCTGCCTCTAGCTCGGGTGAGACTTCATTTTCTTTGTAGGTGTTGCCGAAAGAGTCGGTAGCTAGGGTTTTGTTGGTGTGTTGTTGTAGCGTTGAACCCTGGGTCTACCCCTGTGCCAACAAATGATTCTGTTGCGAGGACCTGAAACTGTGATTGTTGGGAACTGAGGAAAAAGAATCTTTGTGCGAAGATATGACCTGGAATTGTGAAATCTATGTATGTAGATATTTCACTCTAAGTGTGCAGTATTCTACTTGATCTATTAATCTCTCTGCCAAGAAGAGAAAGATATGAAGAAAAGAGGTAAGATCTACAAGCTCTCTGCTCTGATAAAGGTAAGAATAGTGAAAAGTTTTAGATTTGGAAGCTTTGTGCTCTGTTGAAGATAAGATTAGTGGAAATTTTTGTTTCTAAAGTATGGATATAGGTATGTTTGATAAGATTTGTCCTAGCTTGAAAACTAGGGAACTGATAGATGAAAGAATATTTGATATGAGTAGATATGATAAGAATAGTGAAAGATATGTTATACATATGCATAGAGAGAATGTTTGGAATAACAAATGGATGCAGGATCCTAGAAAGAATTTTTTTCAGGTTAGCTACCATGATCCTAATGCATAGTATAGGAAAGGTTGGGGATCATTTAAGAGAAAGAGAGGATTAAATCTTTGTTACAATTGCATAAAACCAAGACATCTTGCTAAGGAATGCCTTGGAAGAAGACCTAGTTGCATCTGTTGCAAAGCTATGGACCATGAAGTTTTGGATTGCCCTAGAATAATTGCCAAGCTTGAATGGATGAATATGAGACAAGGAGACCATGAGAAAGGTCAAGCAACTGAGAGTATGACAGAACCCCAGAAAGAATTATAAAAAGTATTGCTACAGATGAAAGAAACCCTGAATGACCACTGACATATCAGCTTATCAGAGATATTCAAAGAAAAGGAATGCATTGAAGTAAGAATAGGAGACTTCAACATTGAACGTGTTCTTGATGAGGAAACACATGTGAATATTATGACAGAAAGAACTTGGGAAATTCTAGGAAATCCTGCTATGATTCCTTCATTGGAAGGAATAGGATTATTCAGAGGAAAACTGATAAACCTATGTGGAAGAATTATCCAGATATCTATGACTGCTCATGGAACTTTGACGGGGGAAGAATTTGAAGTTGTTGAATTTAGTGAGAACAGCACTCGATTTTCTATGTTACTAGGAAAACCTTGGATTGAAGGAGATCAGGCCAGAAGGAAAGAAGAAAAAGTTCTAGAGCAGAAGAAGCAAGAGTTAAAATATTTCATGACTAGTAGGATCATACACTTAATTGAAGAATAGCATAACCAAGTGAAGCTATTTAAAACCTGAGACTTGGATGTCGAAGTGGAAAGAACACTAGAATATTTGCAGAAGACTGAAGTACCTACCCCAGATACAGATGAAGTATTACCCCTGATTTCTAGGAAAGAATCTCAACAGTGCGAAGTTACTCTGCCAAAATAAGATCAGAATTGGAATGGAAAAAGGAATACTGAGATGAAGCTCACTGGAAAGAAGGCCCAAAAACTAAGCAAGAAGAGAGATAAGACTGAAAAGTTACATAAATTTCCAAAGGAAACTTCGCAGAAGGAAATATTTTCAAAATTGGAACTTCGTCAGGATATCAGAACAGCGTCACATGGAACTTCGCCATGGCGATGCAATATAGCCGTTGGGAACAGTATAACCATTAGATCGATAGATCGAACGGGTAGAAATTTATTTATGATCAGAAATTTCTCCACCAGCCCGATGGGACTGTGCCATAATGGAAAAAACTGAGTTAATGAAGGCTTCTCACCCGTTGCAAGAGATATGTTTCCAAGTTGTTTATTTATCTTGTCACGCCACGCAAAGAGAACACTTTTGTTAAATGTGAATCTAAATCTACAAACTAGTTGATTTCTCATAGTGATCATTGCATTATTGCCATCCATCCCATTTCATTGACTAGTTACTCTTTGAACCCGAGATATTCAACCACGAGCGTGCATGTCGAACGAGTTTAGCGTTGCAGAGAAAATTGTCAAAGAAGTTCTCATTGACCTAATGACTGAAAGAAAAATTTCTACAAGTATTCAAGCGTCATTAACGAGAGGAGTGCAAGCCTCTTTGTCGATTTCTCATGGAGCCAGATCATCCAAACCATCAGCGGAAAAGAGAACCAAACACAGAGATGACCTAGCAAATGTGAATCTGATCCCGACCATAATTCTCAATTACATCCTGCCTTTGGCCAGTGCGGTGAGTCGAGATAGCATTCCAAGATATTTCGAGTACTCTATGGTTACTGTGTACCTCCCGAAGGGGGTACGTGCAGTTCACGTGCAGCAGGACAAGATCGCGGCGTTGAAGTTCAATGACTTCAACCTTGGAGATTGCAAGAACTATAGCATGCTCACCACGTAAAGATACTTGACCAAGATGAAGGGGAAGAACTTGAAGATAATCCCCCAACCGTAGACTATGAACCTCGCCCAGTCCACCTTGCTAAATTTAATGAAAATCCCACTTGAAGCTCGCAATAGCGAAATGCCAAACCCAATCCATATGTCCTTATTTCCCTGTCACGGCCTCTTCTTCACGCGCCTGTGACACTTCCCCGATGATAATTTCAGGGTTTTGGGGTTTCGTGATTCTCGATGACAAGAGTTCCTGTCCTCTCGAACTCTTGATCTCTGATTTACTGATGCACCCCTTTACGCGCTAGCCCTCCTGGCTAAACTCATGGCCCATATGACCACTATTTTACAATACCGCAGCCTTATCTCCTTTCGGGGTTTTGGGATTCCAAAAGCCGATGCGCTCTGACTTCAGCTAACCCTTTGGGCTAGACATTTGGTCCACGTGACCTTCCCCCATATGACTGCAGCCACACTGCTTATCGGGGTTTCAGGCTTTTCAACGCCGAAATGCATTTGTCCTCAGGACTCGCGATCCTTTGATTCCCGATATGACGTCAGTTACTAACCCCTTTTCGCCTTTAGCACAATCAACGGCTGTGATCGCCCATGAAACCAACGGTCCCTGATTTCTATCAGGACTTCGGGGTTTCAAATGTCGAAATGCATTTGTTCTCGAGACTACCGATCTCTCGAATATCGATTCTCCGCTATGCTGACAGCTGGCCCCCACGATGGAGCTTTCCCTTCCTTGTCGGAATTTCGGACTTCGCAATTCCGAATTGCAAGGACTTCTTGTCCACGGGATTCCCGATTTCCTGACTCCCGAAATGCTGATGGACGACTTTCTTTTCGATAAACCTCCCGAGTGCTTTAATCTCCTCCACGCGTCCTCCTCAAGATGGATGATCCTGATCGTCTCTCACAATTTTGCGACTTCTGATGCTCCAGAAGTCTTGTCCTCGGGACTCGCAAAATATCGAACCCTGATGCACCTATTGACTTTTCTATTGGGACTTCCCCGATGATCTGGATCTCCTCCACGTGTTTGGGTGATAGATGGCCCTGATCCAATCTCGTGATTTTGGAGTTTTTGATACCCCGATGACATAAATTCTCTGTCAACTCAAAACCCCGGTAGTCGATATACCGACGGGCTCTCGATTTTCGCCACGTGTCTGCAAAAACGGACAATCCAAATCATTTCGCTGTTTCGGGACTTGAAATGCCCCGACTTTCTCGACCTCGAGAATTCTAATATCTCGAGTACCGATATCCCGATGTGTCAACCCTCTCGTCGGGATTTTACCCCTATTGTTCATGAAGGTTTAACCCTCATGCATCTCTTAACGGATCCAACGACTGTCGGGTTTTTCTAGCTAAGATCTAACGGCTCATTTCTGTCCCACCTCGCGCATTCTTCCACTACTTCGTGGATGTGGAAAGATAAACAGTCCAAATTTTCTCATGGACCTTGGGGGTCTACGATCCCTATTTCCTCGCTATTCATGAAGATAGAGGGAAAAGGGGCAAGGTATGTAACGCCCTTGTTTCTTTTGTCAATCTAACGGTTGTGAATGACCCTGGGTCTTCCGACAGGATCTCATCCGTAGATTCTTTGTTTATCCCTACGCTGCTACTTAGGAATTTTAAGAGGTCCATTCCTCCTCGTACAGGGTTATTAAGACTTGCCCATTCAAGTCCGTTTTCTAGGTTCTTGGTAAACCTTCCCAAGGAGGGAATCTCTGTGAAGAGATCTATTCNGCTAGACCCTTTTCTTGGGTCCTTTTTGGGTTTTTGGGGATAATGTAATGGGTATGGGATGTCGGCCCATGGGTTTACCCATGTTTAGGCCTACTTTGTAAAGTATAAATAAGTAACTAGGAAATGTAAGAGAGGCCGAGAAGCTAAGTGCTAGTAAAGGATTTTTGTATACTGTGTGACCGACTTGTAGAGTTGAGTGAAAGTGTTGTAAGTGTTGAGTGCACAGATTTTAAGAAGGCTTTGTGCTAGATCTACTCGAGGAAGGAGGATCTCGTGAGGTGCATGCAGATCTCCTGTCCTATGTGGAGTACAAGTTTGAGCTCTGTGTTGTATTCATATTGACCAAAGCTAATAAATAAGAAGAAGACTTTGTGGATGTAGCCCCAGGGTGGGGGTGAACCATGGTAAACCTGTGTGTTGTGCTCGGTGCCTCGACCTAATGTGTTTGTCTCTTTCCATGTGTTGTACTTTTCTATGATATACTTAGATAGATCTACTTTGATTTGTTCTTCTTAGATGTACGGATGTAGATTTGACATATATGAAAGTGTTGAGTGCTAGACCTATTTTGTTGTTGCTAAGTGATAACTTAACCTAGATCTAAGTGAATGTTGTGGTGCTCTGCGCCATCTACGGAGTGCCATGAGGGTTAAATGCTGATGAATGATCTATGCTAAAGTGTTTTCTAAGTGTTAGAATCATAGATTTGTGTCCTATCTAAGGTTGTAGACACATGAGTCCTACAACCACCCCTGCCTTTACCTCGGGTGAGACTTCATCTGCTTCACAGGTGTTGTTGAAAGGGTTGGTAGTTAGGGTTTTTTGGTGCATTGTTGAAGCATTGAACCCTGGGTCTACCCTTATGCCAACAGTGAGACTTGCAGAGCTAAGTGCAAGTCATTGTAAGAGATTGTGGAAGGTTGTGTGCTTAGATCTTCTCGGGGAAGGAGGATCTAGTGAGCTGTGCAGATCCCCTGTCCTCTGCGGAGTAGGGTTTTTGAGGCTCTGTGCATGTAACTGATTAAATAAGATAATAAATAAGATAAAAATTTGGTGGACATAGCCCCAGGGTGGGGGTGAACCACGCACATGTTGTGTTTCTCTACTTCGTACGATGTGTTGATGTGTGTATATGTTAATGTGCTTAGTGCTTCAATATAGTTGAATGGTAGATAAATATGTTAATGTTATGTGCTTAATAGTATGGATGTGACCTATGTGGATATGATTAGTGATTAAATATCTTATATATGAGTGAATATTGTGATACTCCGCAATTAGGGTTTAACTACATTGTAACTAAGACTGGATATTGATGAATGTTAATTATTGAGTGCTCTGTTAAGTGTTAGAATCACATATCTGTGTCCCAGCTAAGGTTGCAGACATATGAGTCCTGCAACCACCCCTGCCTCTAGCTCGGGTGAGACTTCATTTTCTTTGTAGGTGTTGCCGAAAGAGTCGGTAGCTAGGGTTTTGTTGGTGTGTTGTTGTAGCGTTGAACCCTGGGTCTACCCCTGTGCCAACAAATGATTCTGTTGCGAGGACCTGAAACTGTGATTGTTGGGAACTGAGGAAAAAGAATCTTTGTGCGAAGATATGACCTGGAATTGTGAAATCTATGTATGTAGATATTTCACTCTAAGTGTGCAGTATTCTACTTGATCTATTAATCTCTCTGCCAAGAAGAGAAAGATATGAAGAAAAGAGGTAAGATCTACAAGCTCTCTGCTCTGATAAAGGTAAGAATAGTGAAAAGTTTTAGATTTGGAAGCTTTGTGCTCTGTTGAAGATAAGATTAGTGGAAATTTTTGTTTCTAAAGTATGGATATAGGTATGTTTGATAAGATTTGTCCTAGCTTGAAAACTAGGGAACTGATAGATGAAAGAATATTTGATATGAGTAGATATGATAAGAATAGTGAAAGATATGTTATACATATGCATAGAGAGAATGTTTGGAATAACAAATGGATGCAGGATCCTAGAAAGAATTTTTTTCAGGTTAGCTACCATGATCCTAATGCATAGTATAGGAAAGGTTGGGGATCATTTAAGAGAAAGAGAGGATTAAATCTTTGTTACAATTGCATAAAACCAAGACATCTTGCTAAGGAATGCCTTGGAAGAAGACCTAGTTGCATCTGTTGCAAAGCTATGGACCATGAAGTTTTGGATTGCCCTAGAATAATTGCCAAGCTTGAATGGATGAATATGAGACAAGGAGACCATGAGAAAGGTCAAGCAACTGAGAGTATGACAGAACCCCAGAAAGAATTATAAAAAGTATTGCTACAGATGAAAGAAACCCTGAATGACCACTGACATATCAGCTTATCAGAGATATTCAAAGAAAAGGAATGCATTGAAGTAAGAATAGGAGACTTCAACATTGAACGTGTTCTTGATGAGGAAACACATGTGAATATTATGACAGAAAGAACTTGGGAAATTCTAGGAAATCCTGCTATGATTCCTTCATTGGAAGGAATAGGATTATTCAGAGGAAAACTGATAAACCTATGTGGAAGAATTATCCAGATATCTATGACTGCTCATGGAACTTTGACGGGGGAAGAATTTGAAGTTGTTGAATTTAGTGAGAACAGCACTCGATTTTCTATGTTACTAGGAAAACCTTGGATTGAAGGAGATCAGGCCAGAAGGAAAGAAGAAAAAGTTCTAGAGCAGAAGAAGCAAGAGTTAAAATATTTCATGACTAGTAGGATCATACACTTAATTGAAGAATAGCATAACCAAGTGAAGCTATTTAAAACCTGAGACTTGGATGTCGAAGTGGAAAGAACACTAGAATATTTGCAGAAGACTGAAGTACCTACCCCAGATACAGATGAAGTATTACCCCTGATTTCTAGGAAAGAATCTCAACAGTGCGAAGTTACTCTGCCAAAATAAGATCAGAATTGGAATGGAAAAAGGAATACTGAGATGAAGCTCACTGGAAAGAAGGCCCAAAAACTAAGCAAGAAGAGAGATAAGACTGAAAAGTTACATAAATTTCCAAAGGAAACTTCGCAGAAGGAAATATTTTCAAAATTGGAACTTCGTCAGGATATCAGAACAGCGTCACATGGAACTTCGCCATGGCGATGCAATATAGCCGTTGGGAACAGTATAACCATTAGATCGATAGATCGAACGGGTAGAAATTTATTTATGATCAGAAATTTCTCCACCAGCCCGATGGGACTGTGCCATAATGGAAAAAACTGAGTTAATGAAGGCTTCTCACCCGTTGCAAGAGATATGTTTCCAAGTTGTTTATTTATCTTGTCACGCCACGCAAAGAGAACACTTTTGTTAAATGTGAATCTAAATCTACAAACTAGTTGATTTCTCATAGTGATCATTGCATTATTGCCATCCATCCCATTTCATTGACTAGTTACTCTTTGAACCCGAGATATTCAACCACGAGCGTGCATGTCGAACGAGTTTAGCGTTGCAGAGAAAATTGTCAAAGAAGTTCTCATTGACCTAATGACTGAAAGAAAAATTTCTACAAGTATTCAAGCGTCATTAACGAGAGGAGTGCAAGCCTCTTTGTCGATTTCTCATGGAGCCAGATCATCCAAACCATCAGCGGAAAAGAGAACCAAACACAGAGATGACCTAGCAAATGTGAATCTGATCCCGACCATAATTCTCAATTACATCCTGCCTTTGGCCAGTGCGGTGAGTCGAGATAGCATTCCAAGATATTTCGAGTACTCTATGGTTACTGTGTACCTCCCGAAGGGGGTACGTGCAGCTCACGTGCAGCAGGACAAGATCACGGCATTGAAGTTCAATGACTTCAACCTTGGAGATTGCAAGAACTATAGAATGCTCACCACGTAAAGATACTTCACCAAGATGAAGGGGAAGAACTTGAAGATAATCCCCCAACCGTAGACTATGAACCTCGCCCAGTCCACCTTGCTAAATGTAATGAAAATCCCACTCGAAGCTCGCAACAGTGAAATTCCAAACCCAATCCATATGTCCTTATTTCCCTGTCATGGCCTCTTCTTCACGCGCTTGTGACACTTCCCCGATGATAATTTCAGGGTTTCGGGGTTTCATGATTCCCGATGACAAGAGTTCATGTCCTCTCGAACTCTTGATCTCCGATTTACTGATGCACCCCTTTACGCGCTAGCCCTCCTGGCTAAACTCATGGCCCATATGACCACTATTTTACAAGACCGCAGTCTTATCTCCTTTCGGGGTTTTGGGCTTCCAAAAGCCGATGCGCTCTGACTTCAGCTAACCCTTCGGGCTAGACCTTTGGTCCACGTGACCTTCCCCCATATGACTGCAGCCACACTGCTTATCGGGGTTTCGGACTTTTCAATGCCAAAATGCATTTGTCCTCAGGACTCGCGATCCTTTGATTCCCGATATGACGTCAGTTACTAACCCCTTTTCGCCTTTAGCACGATCAACAGCTGTGATCGCCCATGAAACCAACGGTCCCTGATTTCTATTGGGAATTCGGGGTTTCAAATGTCGAAATGCATTTGTTCTCGGGACTACCGATCTCTCGAATCTCGATTCTCCGCTATGCTGACAGCTGGCCCCCACGATGGAGCTTTCCCTTCCTTGTCAGAATTTCGGACTTCGCAATTCCGAATTGCAAGGACTTCTTGTCCATGGGATTCCCGATTTCCTGACTCCCGAAATGCTGATGGATGACTTTCTTTTCGAGAAACCTCCCCAGTGCTCTAATCTCCTCCACGCGTCCTCCTCAATATGGATGATCCTGATCGTCTCTCACAATTTTGCGACTTCTGATGCTCCAGAAGTCTTGTCCTCGGGACTCACAAAATATCGAACCCTGATGCACCTATTGACTTTTCTATTGGGACTTCCCCGATGGTCTGGATCTTCGCCACGTGTTTGGGATGATAGATGGCCCTAATCCAATCTCGTGATTTTGGAGTTTTTGATACCCCAATGACAGAAATTCTCTGTCAACTCAAAACCCCAGTAGTCGATATACCGATGGGCTCTCGATTTTTGCCACGTGTCTGCAAAAACAGACAATCCAGATCATTTCATTGTTTCGGGACTTGAAATGCCCCGACTTTCTCGACCTTGAGAATTCTGATATCTCGAGTACCGATATCCCGATGTGTCAACCCTCTCGTCGGGATTTTACCCCTATTGTTCATGAAGGTTTAACCCTCATGCATCTCTTAACGGATCCAACGACTGTCGGGTTTTTCTAGCTAAGATCTAACGGCTCATTTCTGTCCCACCTCGCGCATTCTTCCACTACTTCGTGGATGTGGAAAGATAAACAGTCCAAATTTTCTCATGGACCTTGGGGGTCTACGATCCCTATTTCCTCGCTATTCATGAAGATAGAGGGAAAAGGGGCAAGGTATGTAACGCCCTTGTTTCTTTTGTCAATCTAACGGTTGTGAATGACCCTGGGTCTTCCGACAGGATCTCATCCGTAGATTCTTTGTTTATCCCTACGCTGCTACTTAGGAATTTTAAGAGGTCCATTCCTCCTCGTACAGGGTTATTAAGACTTGCCCATTCAAGTCCGTTTTCTAGGTTCTTGGTAAACCTTCCCAAGGAGGGAATCTCTGTGAAGAGATCTATTCTAGGGCATCCCTAGAGATAGATAAGGGGAAACAACTTCCTGAGAACGGGCTAGAAGTCTGACTTGGTTCAACTTAAGCATAATTAAATTCATTTATCAACATAAGCCATGCGTGGTTTTTGTGTTATAAGCATATACAACTACTAGTACTAATCAAACATCATACAGTCATTCTTATAATGAAAACATTCATAGGTCAGCAGCTTATGAGCATAGTTATCAAAATACACATATTTCAAGGTGCCAAAGGCAAAACACTTATCAGGAATAACACCAGGGTTAAGTAACTGCTGAGAGGGGTGCTTGTTTCCACGCAACCGTAGGCTCAGCGACTCCCAATGGATTTACCACTAGCCACCCCCGAGCTGAGACCACGATGCTATGAGACTGCGTATCTCTGTCTGCCAGTGACCAGGAGCGAAGGTTGCAATCCTTCCTCTCTGCTATCACTCACTCTGCGTAATTCCAGAGTTCCCCTCGCGTCTGCCCCCTCGAAATCACTTCTACCTCACGCCTTATCCTCTTGTGAGGTTGCATGTGGTGTGATTCCCCTCGCGTTGATTAGGCTTGATGGCTCTACAGATGGGTGGGTCACCATCCCATCCCTCATTAATCCATCCACCTACCATCCTGCGAGACATTAAATTCGGGGCCAGCGAGCCGCTTTTGGTTCTCCGGGCCAGTGGAGTCCAAATACGGTGTTAATTCTCGG